>SJYA01000308.1:10379-20796 GCA_006410615.1 Neotragus moschatus | reverse complement strand
TGCACGGGGATGATCCAGAGAGATGGTGTGGGGTAGGGGGGGGGGGTGTCAGGATTGGGAGCTTATATACACTCGTGGGTGATGCATGTCAATTGTAAAGCAAAAAAAATAAAAATAAAAAAATGGAAAAAAAAAGAAAAGTGGGCTGAACACTGAATATTATCCCAAAAAAAGACTATTTTATAAGTTTCTTCATTAATTTATTTACCCATGTAATGGGTAATGTGTATAAAAAATAATAATAATAATGTGTGAAAAATATATGAGCTGTGACCAGACCAGACTAGACTTTGAACTTTGGGAAAGTGATTTAACCTCTGAGTTTCAAACTCATCAAATGCATGGAAATAAAAATAAATTTCTGTTGATCTTCAGATTCATACACTGAGCTAATTGAAAGCATCCTTACTTAAATGATATCTAAGTCCCTCAAACTCAACATGAACCTATATAACCTTCCAGAGTTCTCTGTTCCTCACTGCATCACCATACACATAGCCATAAATTTGAGTCATACTAAATATATTACTTCTTCCTTACCCACCCACATTGATCTAGTCACCAAAGTCCTCCACTCTAAAAAGGAGTATTGTGCAATCATTAAAAATAAGATTGAGAGACTTCCCTGGAAGTCTAGTAGTTAAGACTCCACACTCCCAAGGCAGGGAACTAAGATCCCGCATGCTGCAAGGCACAGTCAAAATAAAAAAGAAGGAGAGATGGAGAAATATCTAATATGTTAGAATGATGTTCCAAAAGCATGTGTACATATACACAGAAGATAAGAGACAGAAAGGGAGGGAAGAAGATACAAAAAGAGATTACAAATTGCTCTCACTAGTTACCTAAAGGATGCTGGAAATGGAGTTGTTGCTTACTCTTCTCTTTTTGCTTATCAATACTATATAAGTTTTCTATTATAACTATTAATCAAAGGATAAAGTTACAGTTTTAATTATGCGAATTAACTGTGGAATAGATTCCTTTGCTAAAATGTCAGAAAAACAAACCCTATTGTTGCTTCAAGATTGAAAGCAGCAGCATGGAGCAGTGATTAGGACTCAGCCAGATAACCTGGCCTGGCCACTTTGCCTTATGATACACTAAGTGAACTGCTTAACCTCTTAGCTTCCTCATCTATAAAATGGGGAAAGTAGTAGGGTCAATAGGACAATTAAATTAATTCCTACTAAACTATTTAAACAGAACCTGTAATATATCAGGATGTACTGCTGACCCTTGAACAACATGGGTTTAAACTGCACAGGTCCACTTCCATGCAGATTTTTTTCGATAGTATATACTATGGTACCACCTGGTCCAAGGTTGGTTGAATCCACAGATGTGGAATGGAACCATGGGTAGGAGGGCCAACTATCAGTTAGATGAGGAATTTCAACTGCATGGAGTGCAGGCAGTTCGGGGGGCCCTGAGTTGTTCCAGGATCAACTGTTTTTAAATGTTGCTATCGGTAGTAGCAGTAGCACAAGCAACTTCGTCCTCATCATCCTGTCCTTCTCCGTCCTAAGCTAGGGCCTTAATTTCTCTCATTGGACTATCTCAACAACCTTCTAATTCCTCCCCCTATTTCTAGCACATCATAAATTCATCATCCAATCAGTAACCAGGCTGATTGATCTAAAGACAATTGTAACTATGTCACCATATTTACAGACAACATCTTTATCTTAGTGGGCTATAGTTACTAGTTCTGGTCTGGCCCCTCTGTCCATTCTCCTTTCCGCACTTCCAAAATAAGTTACTTTGTACTTTGGAGTGTGATAACTCCAAGCTGCTTTCCACAAACTCTGGTCAAACACATCATTTCCCACATATCTTCCAACTTTGCTTATACTATTTTCTTTGCTTGTATTGTATCACCCTTCTTTTCTCCCTTGGATGGCTTTTATTCATTCAATCAGGTTCAACATAGATGCATGTCCAGAAAGCTTCCCTGAAACCCCAGATAATATGACTCCCCTTCTTTTTTTACATACTATCCAGTGTTCTACTACGAAGTGTTCTTGTGTGGCTATTTTGCACACCAAACTATGGGAATTTCAAGGGCAAGAGATTGATTTCTTTGTATTCTCAGATTCTAGCTCTCCGCACACACCCAAGTGTGTGTATAACTGAGTATATCTGTGTAATTACCTCATAAGGATTTGCTTTCCAGGTGGCTCAGTGGTACAGGATATGCTTGCCAATGCAGGAGACCCAGGAGATGCAGGTTCTATCCCTGAGTCAGGAAGATCCCCTGGAGTAGGAAATGGCAACGCACTCCCATATTCTTGCCTGCAGAATTCCACGGACAGAGGAGCCAGGAAGGCTACAATCCATGGGGTCGCAGAGAGACAATCACAACTTAGCAATGAAACAGAAACAACAACAAAGGTTTGTAGGATTAACTGAAATGGCAATTCTCTCTTTTCAGTTTATTTTTTATTTTTATTTATTTTTTAATTTTTATTTTTATTTTACTTTACATTACTGTATTGGTTTTGCCATTACATTGACATGAATCCACCACAGGTGTACATGAGTTCCCAATCCTGAACCCCCTCCCACCTCCCACCCCATATCATCTCTCTGGATCATCCCTGTGCACCAGCCCCAAGCATCCTGTATCCTGTATTGAACATAGACTGGTGATTCATTTCTTACATAATAGTATACATGTTTCAGGGACATTCTCCCAAATCATCCCACCCTCTCCCTCTCCCTCAGAGTCCAAAAGTCCATTCTATACATCTGTGTCTCTTTGGCTGTCTTGCATGCTGGGTTATCATTACCATCTTTCTAAATTCCATATATATGTGTTAGTATACTGTATTGGTGGTTTTCTTTCTGGCTTACTTCACTCTGTATAATAGGCTCCAGTTTCATCCATCTCAGTAGAACTGATTCAAATGTATTCTTTTTAATGGCTGAGTAATACTCCATTGTGTATATGTACCACAGCTTTCTTATCCATTCATCTGCTGATGGACATCTAGGTTGCTTCCATGTCCTGGCTATTATAAACAGTGCTGCGATGAACATTGGGGTACATGTGTCTCTTTCAATTCTGGTTTCCTCGGTGTGTATGCCCAGCAGTGGGATTGCTGGGTCATACGGCAGTTCTATTTACAATTTTTTAAGGAATCTCCACACTGTTTTCCATAGTGGCTGTACTAGTTTGCATTCCCACCAACAGTGTAAGAGGGTTCCCTTGTCTCCACGCCCTCTCCAGCATTTATTGCTTGTAGACTTTTGGATCATAGCCATTCTGACTGGTGTGAAATGGTACTTCATTGTGGTCTTGATTTGCATTTCTCTGATAATAAGTGATGTTGAGCGTCTTTTCATGTGTTTGTTAGCCATCCATATGTCTTCTTTGGAGAAATGTCTATTTAGTTCTTTGGCCCATTTTTTGATTGGCTCGTTTATTTTTCTGGAATTGACCTGCATAAGTTCCTTGTATATTTTTGAGATTAGTTGTTTGTCAGTTGCTTAATTTGCTATTATTTTCTCCCATTCAGAAGGCTGTCTTTATTTTTTAAACCAAAAGAAATAACAGAAAAACATCACACACACACACACACACACCTACCTAACCACCTACTATGTGCCAACTCTGAGCTAGGTACAGTGGAAATGGTGATGACATCATAATATAAAAACAGTGTTAAAGTGAAAGTCACTCAGTCGTGTCTGACTCTTTGTGATCCTAGGGACTGTACAGTCTATGGAATTCTCCAGGTCAAAATACTAGAGTGGGTAGCCTTTCCCTTCTCCAGGGGATCTTGCCAACCCAGGGACTGAACCCATGTCTCACGCATTGCAGGCAGATTCTTTACCAGCTGAGCCACAGGGAAGCCCAAGAATACTGGAGTGGTAGCCTATCCCTTCTCTGCTGGATCTTCCCAACCCAGGAATCAAACCAGGGTCTCCTGCATTGCAGGCGGATTCTTAACCAGCTGAGCTATCAGGGAAACCCCAAAAACATTGATGAGGTTCTTAGAAAACAATAACAGTATGAGGTAACATTTGATTAAGTACAAAAATAAGATACAAATAAAGGAATTTAAGGCATTAGCAAAGGAATAAGTTCTTTGTTGAATTCAGTTCATTGAGACCTGTGAAACTGGACCCTTGATGGTTCAGGGCATAATGGGGATTCCCCCAGACAGAAGCCTGGCTGCATGAAGAGCACTCTGTGTTTTGTCTTCTGCTTGTATTCTTTCTTTTCATTCCACCGTAGCATCCAGGAGTATCCTGATGTTTTGTTTTTGTTTTTGTTTTGTTTTTGGGAGGGGGGGCCTCTCCATGTGGCATGCAAGACCTTGGTTTCCTGACCAGGGATCAAACCTGTGACCCCTGCACTGGGAGCATGGAGTCTTAACCACTGGACCACCAGGGAAGTCCTTTCTGTTCACTTCTTGGAATCCACAGTGGCCACTAAACATGTCCTCTTTGTCTTAAGTAGTGCAAGGATAAGCTGGTATGTTCAAAAACAATGTCAATAACCACCAAAAGGTGAAAATATAATAGCAGAAATTAACAAACATCTGTGAGCACCCAAACAACAATAAAAGCATAAACACACACAGAGTGTACCTAAAGTGGTGATCATAGTGCCTTAGGAGTAATAAGCCTTGGCAACAAGCAGCTATAACTTCCTCAGAACAAACCAGTAGGCAGGAGGATTCTGCAGACAAGGAAACTGAGGCTCAGAATGATTAAGAGAGTGGCTCAAAGTCACAGGGTTTGTTGTAGAGACAATATTCAAGCCAGTGTCCACTAAATTGGAGAGTCTATGTTCTTTTCATTATTGTGGGCTCTCCTCCTAGCCTGCTGTACCCCTGTAACACATAAAATAGATTTCTCTCCTGATCAGTAGTACCTATTACCTTAAGCTACACCTGCTAAGTACTGATTCATGTGTCACTTCAAAATGCTCACCTCCTATTGGCAGAGGCCAGCCTAGCTGCAGGGGAAAAGAGGACCCAAGAAATCCATATACTCCATGATCCTGGTCTGTTTTGTTCCTTGACGCCCAAGACCAATTTACTGTCACGAGCATTCTATTCTGGCTGCCCCGGGCAGTAAGGAAGAAATACAATATTGGAAACTGTGTATACACGCTGTTCATATTTGCTGAAATAACCAAAAGAGGGTATGGAAACAATGGAAGATCATATTCACAGGCCTCTCCTAACATCCCTATTCCCCACCACGTAAGAGAAAAAACAGAGTTCCCATCACAGAAGACAAAAGGCATAACCTCTGGTATTGGAACCAGGATTTAAAGTCGTGGAACTGAGACATATCAATTTTCTTATGTGTAAAAGGGGTTGTTACAAGGATTCAAAATAATAAGTATAACTTGCCCAGCCCACTGCAAGATAAGTTGAACACTGCTGCTATTGTAAACACTAGTAGTAGAAGTAGTAGTTACTGTTTTAGCACATGACCACAAGTAACAAAACACTGGCCTGGGAAGTCCTCAGCGAATTACGTGGGCTCTTGGAAACCAGCTCCTACATGCATCCTTTCCCTTCAACATGCGACCATGTACAGTCCAACTTAGACAAATAATCAGGGGTTTGACAAATCATATGTGAGGAGACAGTGCAATCTTCCCATTCCTTGAGGGGCTCCCGACTGATGAATGATGAAAGTTGGCAATGAGGCATAATGTCAGGAAGCATTTCCCATTAAATATTTAAATCCCAGTTGCCATTCCCAAGGCCCCAGAACTCACATACTCAGACCTGAAACAAATGAAAAACAAGAGAGCAAGTAAAAAGTTACAGCCCACTTCAGAAATGACTGCATTTGTTCTGTTGAGCAGCTACGTCAGTTCTGGTGGTTCCCACCCACTTGCCAGTGTGTAACTCTATTCAGAAGGAAAGGCTTTAATCACAGCACTATTACAGGATCTTATATCCTGAACCGATGAGGACTCTTGTCAAAAATAAATATCTTGCAAAGGAAACTGAGTCACTGGCTCACAGCTCTATCTATCCCAGGCTTATTTCTGATGCTGAGAGGCCACAGGGAAGTACCTATCTTTTCCTTGTGTGCTTAAGGTTATCTACAACTTGGCCTTCCACCTCCCCATGCACTGTCTATAAAGGTCATAAATGTCCTTCTATCTGCCTAGACTCAGATCAGAGCTCAGATTCTGACTCTTATGTTATACTGGTCATTTAAACTTTCCCTCTGTCATTTTTTTACATGTAAAGCAGTAGGTCAAGGCACAGTATCCCAATGAGCCCAATGCCTCGACACTGGGCAGTACCTATTCTGAGGTTAATGTGAGGATGTCAGGGGGAGGGATATGGTTAGGAGATACATACAGCTAATGCATCAGGCCATAAAAGTAACTGGGCTCCATTTGCATTTGAAAGTAAGAAAGAGAAAAGGAAAAAATCATGTTAATAGCCTACAATATCTTGCCAAATAAATTTAAAGGAAAAGTATCATATCCTCCTAATAAGCAATGACTCTTACCTTTGGATCAACTTCTGCAAACCCACCTTGTCCCACCACCCACCATCAGGTCAACAGCATCGTTTGAAGTCAACTCAGCAGCCTAAAATTTAAACAACTGTATATTTCCCGAATCTATCCCATCCCTATTATTTTAGGTACTGCGGCTGGTTATTTGACACCCATCTTTGATTCCATCTTCAGCTATCAACCCTTCCATATCTATACTCTTCTTTACCTCTAATCCATCCCAGGGTCAATTAAAAGCTTCGAACATAAATCTCCTCTCAATGGGCCTACAGAGAATTCATTCTGTGTTCATCCCGTCTTAAGTATCTGCATTTTCATGTATCAAATCTACCTCTGTGGTTTTAACCTTTTTAAAATAAAGTTCTTATTCCCAAACACTAAATGTCTCCCTATGAAATAAGGGTCCAAATATCTCAGCCTGGTTTTCGAATATGTTCATAAACTGACCCCCAATGTCCTGCATCCATCATACTTTCTGTCCCCCTCCTTGAATTCTGGAGTCCACTCAAGATAAACCGGCTGTCGGTCCCAGAGTGCACTCCTGGATCCTTTCCTCAGCATGTGTGCACGATGTTCCCCACCTGCAGGGAGACCTTCATCCACCGTCTGTCCATGTCTCAGCCATCCTTCAGCAGCAAATGTCCCCCTTCCTGAGGACCTCCCTGAACTCTCACACAGAAAGGGTCTTTCCCTTCTCTGAGCCTCAGGGCCCTCTCTCTAGCATGAATTACAATGTGATGACTCCACAGGCAGAGTTCTTCACCGGTTCACTCAAACTTTTCTTAGTGCAACAAACTAATCTCTGAGGAGTTTGAATCCCGGCCATTTATTAGACCTGGGGTTGTTTAGTTAACCTCTACCAGCCTCCCTTCACTTGCTTGTAAAATGGGGGCAAGACTTCCCTGGTGGTCCAGTGGCTATGGCTCTGTGCTTCCAATGCAGGGGGCCTGGGTTCAATCACTGGTCAGGGAACTAGATCCCACATGCAGCAACTAAAGATCCCGTGTGTTGCAACTAAGACCCAATGCAGCCAATACAATAAAATAAATAAATAAATAAAAGGGGGTAAGAATGATTCCTACTTCACTTAGGTTAATATGAGGACATCGTGAGACAACATGTGACCAGTACGTAGCTGGCTGTCTGACACAGAAGAGCTCACTAAATTTTAGCTATGGTTCTTGATTATTTGTATCTGTGGAAGTTACTCTCCAAAGAGAGTTCCCTCTCTATAAGTGTGTGCTACTTCACCCATTACCACTATCACCACCCCTCCTCTTGAGTCAGGGCTAGCATTATGACTTTCCTCAATCAATAAAATGCAACAGGCCTTGCAGACACCACCACCCAGAGCCTTCTATATTTCCCAGCTACGGTCAGTCCCACTGTGTTCAACACCACTGACAACAGCAAGTCTTTGAACCACATCTCCTTTGAGCTGTTTGCAGACAAAGTTCCAAAGACAGTGGAAAACTTTCCTGATCTGAGCACTGGGGGGAAAGGATAAATCCTACTTTAACAGAATAATTCCAGGATTTATGTGCCAGGGTGGAGACTTCACATGCCATAATGGCACTGGTGGCAAGTCCCCTATCTATGGGGAGAGATTTGATGATACGAATTTCATTCTGAAATATACAGGTCCTGGCATCTTGTCCATGGCAAACACAGGCCCCAACATGAACGGTTTGCAATTTTTCATGTGCACGGCTAAGACTGAGTGGTTGGATGGCAAGCATGTGGTCTTTGGCAAGGCGAAGGAGGTCATGAATATTGTGGAAGCCATAGAGAGCTTTGGGTCCAGAAATGGCAATACCAGCAAGAAGATCACCACTGTGGACTGTGGACAAATCTAATAAATTTGACTTTTTTTATCCTTGCTGCTGCTGCTAAGTCATTTCAGTCATATCCAACTCTGTGCAACCCCATATACGGCAGCTTAACAGGCTCCCCCGTCCCTGGGATTCTCCAGGCAAGAACACTGGAGTGGGTTGCCATTTCCTTTTCCAATGTATGAAAATGAAAAGTGAAAGTGAAGTCGCTCAGTCGTGTCCAACTCTTCACAACCCCATGGACTGCAGCCTACCAGGCTCCTCCGCCCATGGGATTTTCCAAGCAAGAGTACTCAAGTGGGATGCCATTGCCTTCTCCGAAAGCCAGCCACCTTGCTGTAAAGAAACTTGGACTAGACTACTGGATGATGAGACCACAAAGAAAGAGAAAGGCCATATGGCAGAGCACTGAGATGCCAGACATATGAGTGGTGTCATATTGGATCTTCCAGCCAAGCACAATAGCCAGCTGAATGCATGTGCATGACAGACTCCCCAAGCAAGACAAGCAGAAAAACTGCCCATTGGAGCCTCAGAAAGCTTAAAGTCAGCCATGGATTGATGGGAAATCATAAATTAGTATATAGATAACTAAAACAACATCTGTCTACTTTCCCCTCTACTTGACCATGAGCTCCTTATGCATAAGGATCATATCAAATTTACATTTGTATCATCAGCTCCTAAACAGACAGAAGCTTCAATTAATTTATACATTAATATATTAGTGGAGTATGTGAGTGGCTAAGGCAGAGTTGTTTGAATGGAAAGCTACTGAATGAATTATTTCCTATCTCTTTATGAGGATACTGGACATACAGAATCAAAGCCCAGGGTACAAAAACATTAATACAATCTGACAGCCTAAGCAAGAGGACCCCATTTTTTAAAGCTCCAGGCTCAGTATCTTGGTTAAACATTTCCCTTCCAAAACAACCTGGATCCATGTCAACTTTTAAGACACTGGCAACCTGGGCAGCCTGAGGAAAGAAAATGGGAAACTTGGATTTATTTCCCTCTGTTGAAACTGCAGAGGGAAACAGACGGGAGATAAAACGTTCCTTGATGTTGACATTTTTCTACCCATTCAAGTAGTGATTGCTGCTCACCATCTGTCTTGGCTCCAGAGAGTTGGGTCTTTGAGCACTGAAAGAGCTTCCTTCTGTCACTCCGGCAGAATGATATCAAATGTATCACCTCTTAAGATTATACTCTGTCTAACACAGAGTCTAGCTCTGTCCCTTTAAGCCTGACAGTCCATCCCCAGATCAAAAGACCTAAAAAGAAGTTACCTCATCCAGCTTTTTCTCTTTCTCAAATTTTGTCCTAAACCATAACCCTCTTGTTTTTGCATCTCTTTTCTGTTAAGAATCTTGCCTGTGTCCTCAGACTCCTACTATGCACCAGAGGTTCTGATCCCAAGTTCTTTGCCAACCACAATGATTTATTTTCCCATGAACTTTCCAACTTCCGGTTATATGAACAAAGTGAAACCATACCACCTCAAACCAAACCATACCTTCTGGCCAAAGCATATAGAGTACACCCTTGTGATCTCTATAATTTCTGGGCATTACACATGAGATCTCAAATGAAGCCCACATTCCATCTGCTGGAAAACATTTTACACGAATCCTCTGGGAATGGATTATGAACAGAAACAAAAGGATCAAGGATATGATCCTGTTAACTTAAGTAGATGTGAATGAAACCCCGTGCCAGAAACACTTGATGTAACTTTCTCTCTTGACTTTTCATCAAGTCAAAAGTCATGTCCTCCATAATAATTTTTGTTAATTCTCGTTTCTTATATTCTCACTGCCACTCCATGCTGCAATTCCCTGAATCTAATGAATTCTTATTCCTAGGTTTAATAATGCCACATGTACATGTTCAGTTCAGTTCAGTTCAGTCACTCAGTCGTGTCCGACTCTTTGCGACCCCATGAATCGCAGCACACCAGGCCTCTCTGTCCATCACCAACTCCCGGAGTTTACTCAGACTCACACCCATCGAGTCAGTGATGCTCTCCAGCCATCTCATCTTCGGTCGTCCCCTTCTCCTCCTGCCCCCAATCC
>SJYA01000307.1:0-20580 GCA_006410615.1 Neotragus moschatus | reverse complement strand
TGCCTCATTCTGGAAACAAATTTTCCTTTTAAAATTTCCTTTTGAAAATTATAAAGTATAGGTTGCTAAAAGAAGTATTTATGTCAAGTCCCTTTCACATTACTGAGTATAGAGTAGGTGATCAGTGAGTGGTTGGTTATCATCGTTTTACTTCGTAATTTCTTGGCATAGTAATTCTGAATGGCTTCTTCTTGCCTTCTGTTCCCACATTCTAGTTTTGTTGTCTTGCATTATAGCGACATCTCTGCTCTCCTTTGTGTCTCAGTCTTAATAGCCCCTTCTCGTATTTTTTCCTTATCCTGTTAAAGCAGTACTCACCTCCAAATCTCTTGCCTAAGCCAGAGAACTCTGCTGAGGTACCACTTTCCAACCCATAATGTTTAGGTGAACATTTGTACACATCCATAATCTGTTCCCTGCAGTCCAAAACTAAGAAACTCTGAAAATTAGAAGGTTTTGTAAATTATGCTGATGGCCAATCCTGACCTGAACTGATGTGAGGTTAACGGTAGTCTTTATTTATCCTGTCTAGAATTAATATTTTGCTGCAGAATTGTGACCATGTCTGATTATAGACTGTTGCCCTCTACTCTACTGGAAGTATTATATAATTCACAGTAAAGCAGAGTGCTATCTTTATAAAATCTGAAAGCATTTGAATTCTGAAATGCATCTGGCACTAGGGGTTTTAGATAAGGGATTGAGGACCTATAATTAAATATTTTGGTTTTTATCTTAAGCTATTTTCTTATTACCAGGGAGTTGCATGTATTATAATAATAATATGAGTTCTAGGGACATAATATCTCATAGACTATCTTCTAAGACAAGAAAAGTACAGAAGACCAGAGAGAGGTGACATGAAATAATTTCTGAATCAGTGATACCCAATGCCATTTCTCATAGTCCATTCAGTTGTTGTCCTAGGGGATTCATGAGGCACTAAATGAATGGAATTCAGGTGGCAAAAGTGATCATAAAGATTTAGCCCATTCTCTTATGACTTGAGTGTGTGTAACCACGTCCCCCTTCAACACACACACGTGCACCTCCACTCATATATGTCTGTAACTATCTTCAAGGAAGAACATGCAGCTGGCGTCCTGCAAGGAGTCAATTCCACACGCAGGGACATGAGACTCCTCATGGGAGGTCAATGTTTAATGTTACTCCAGTATGCTGTGTTCTGCAAATATGTGTTGTGGCGTAGTTTTTATTTTTATACAGATGTTTTAGATTAGATACTGCTAAATATATCTACACCCAAAAGCTGTGAGTGTTATAACAATTGAATACAGTTATCTATAGAAGATCTGCAAGTCAGGAGTTGCACTTACTAGATCCTGATTTGCTCTGCCTTAGAATCTCAATGAGAACCTAAAACTCATTCTAAAAAATTTGAATAGAACCTTAAATACGTGCTTTGTCAGTGCTGCCTACTAGGAATTTCTCCAGTTACTTTTATGATTTTTCTGATAAATGTTTTATGTCCCTTTTACTTTGCACTTTGCACGCACATGTCAAAGCTCTATATTTTGTTATCTCAAATCATTGCTGCTATTTTCTGGGATTTAGCTACCTTGTGCCTTTTTAAAACCATGTCAGCTGGCTCTTGCATCTTATATTTTACTAATAAAAGAGGAAGACTGGTGAAAGGTAAAGGTATAAATTTAAGGGTGGCTGGGTTAGGGATGTATGGATTTAATGAGCTGTAGATTTAAAAAACATAAGCAATGAGAGACTATGGAGTTAAAAATATTCTCTACCTTGTATGTATATTTTCTCATTACATAGACTAAATATATTTAAATGGTTATTGTTTAAAAATTCATCTTAGAGTAAAATTGATAGTATTTTGCCCTGGCCTAACCCTGCACATTTTTACTATTATTATTTTAATTAGGGANAATGAGAGACTATGGAGTTAAAAATATTCTCTACCTTGTATGTATATTTTCTCATTACATAGACTAAATATATTTAAATGGTTATTGTTTAAAAATTCATCTTAGAGTAAAATTGATAGTATTTTGCCCTGGCCTAACCCTGCACATTTTTACTATTATTATTTTAATTAGGGATGGGCACTCGGGGGTTAATGGATATTTAACTTGCTTTTTAACGACATCCATGTCAAATATATGAAAAAAAATTTTTGTTGCAGTTGTAATAGCCTCTAGTGACTTCATTTGTCTGTAGAAAAGTCCCAGGGATCTACAGCTATTTTGTTTTTTTTTGTAGCTTTTATGATAGGTCCTTATAATATAGACTACTGATTTCTTCTCTGCGTTTTGCTCATTGTTGAAAAGCCAGAGCTATTTTTAACATTTACACAATTTCAATAGACGATTTCTTCATTCCACAAGGTTTGGTGCTAAATCTGTGGAGCCTTTCATAATCATATCCTTTTCGTGGTTTGCCTGAATTTGATCACAGTGGCTGATTTCATGCATTGATAATGAAGGCTTAGGTTGCCTGTTTCTCGGCATAAACCCACCTCAGACTTGGAGGTTGACAGTGCTTCTGGTTTCAGCACGGGTGGAGATATAGAATTGAAATTGCTCTGTTTTCTTTACAAATGACTCAGAGTGTGCTTGTCCTTCCCTAAAATGTTGCCAGCGTGTAAAGGATTTTCAATGAGCAGTGCAATAAGCCAGCATCTGGGAAGGTTTGGAGCTGCACTGATATAGCGTGGTGCTGCCACACAGATAATCAGAGCTGGAGCCAAGTCTCCGTAGCCCCGTGTGTTACACTGGTCACATCCTGGAAGTTTTGTTTATCCAACTTGGTTGTTCTTGAAGCTGGTGAAAGCCCTGCCAAGATGTGGAGTGGACTGCCTAGCAGAGGTGAGCAATTTTATTCTAAAACTTGGACGTTGGGCTCTGGGGTGTCGGTAGCAGACTCTTTTGAATGCTGTGCTGAATCCCGTGGAGTTGTCAATTGTTGTTTGTCATGTCGCACCGACAGATCTGAAGGGGTAGCAGTGAAGAGCCATATACATGATTCTATAATTTGGGGGGAAGTAACTCCTTAAATGGATGTAACAGCGTTCTTTTTATTCTGTGCTAGCTGTTTGCCGAGGACATCTTACCAGTAGGTGACTTCCTTTGCATTTTAAACATTCAGAACAAGTCAGTGATATTATGTTATTTACTGTCATTACTAAAAGTAGGCAATTAGCAGTGTTGTTATGTACTTCAGGTGTATATAATAAAGGCTATGAGCTAAATGTACTTTGTAGAATCTTTGATGGGAAAAATGTATAGCAGGAAACAACGGCTATTTGTGAGATAACTAAGAAAGTAAGTGAAATAGATTGCATACTGGAGTTGACACCTTGTTAAGCTTGACATTATTAATAATTAAAAGTTATCACCTGTCATGCACTGGACAATCTAAAGTAATTGGTTTTCAGAGATGTTATATTAAATGAGAGGAGGAGAAAATTAGCAGGATTTCTTCAAAAAGCATGTTTTAATTAGATGTGACATATTCAATGTAGCAGGTTTTATCATTTAAATGTGAATGAAGGACTGGCACTCATGTGAGGAGTTAAATGAGTAGATAACCACGCTGAGACAAGTCTGATGTGGCTTTATCAGTATAGAGTATTTGAACAGCAGCCTGATAAGGGCAAACTCAAAGTTAGCTTCCAAGTAGATGGAGTCCTCTTGCTTAGGTTCTTCTAAACTCTAATTCCTACGTGATGAGAAGCTGTTTCTAAAGAAGAAAGGACTGTGACAGTTATGATGTATTCAATAGCAGTATGCTTATTAAGTGCCTGTTTAGTATGTTAGGTCTGCAGAGAAATCTATTTTTATTTGATTGGAAGCTAGCGTGGCCCATGGGGTATATATATTTGTGTGTGTGTTTGTGTGTGTGTTCCTGCTAAATTTATTCAAGGCAGCTGTTTTATAGCTTTCAGCTCTAAAGTTATAGATAAGTGTGTATTTGTTTGACGGAAGATTCGAGAACCCCATTTACTGCCAGTACATGTAAAGCTTGGCTAAGCACACACATCAGGAGCAAACCGTTTGTGTTCGCCAATCTGTCTCAGCAAGTCCCAGGGCCACTATCTTGCTTGAAGCCACTGTGTGCTTTTGAAAGCATGAAATTAGTTTTATACTGAGCACATGGTTTCTCATTTAGCAGCTCTTTTTATGGTAATGGTCAATTTATGGTTCACTGCCAGGATTTCGGTGTTCTGTCAAAGCTGATAGCTTCTGCTAAGGTGTCTCTAGGAGATAAATTTTTGTGAAGCAGAGGGAGGGGAAGACCTCATTAGACTCCCAAGAAGAGACTCTTACCTTCAACCCAGTCTACCTTCCAGAATGCATAGTCATTCCTCCGAAGTTCCTTTATGCTGTTTGATCCAGGACCTACAGATTTAAAGTTGCTAACATTTACCACTTTGTACCTTACTTGACATGTGACATCAAAATGGCCATGTTCCGAAATGTAAAGTATTTGTTCATCTTTTCGCAATGCATTTGTAGAAAACCACTCTATTAGTGCTGACTATATTGTGTCGTTCATCATTAGGCTTATCTGCTTGTTTGTTAACACATTCTACAGCACTGTGGGAGAGGGTAAGGCTTTTATATATTTTATAGTTGATATAAACTACCCATACTTCATTATACGTATATGTGCTATGAAGAGGTTTAGTTAAGGAGCAAAATTACATTGTCTGAAGATACATTAAAATGTTAAAAAATATCTTCTTTCATACAACTGCCTCATCTTAAAAAGCAAAAGTTTTCAGATGCTAAAATTATACAAATATTAAAAATAGGTTTTGTTCTCACAGAGGGATAAAAGATGAAATGTATAAGCAAATGTTGTGAGAATGATTTCCTTAGCATTTTCTTTCCATCAGAAAATAACCCTTGTTGAAAGTTTTGCTGGTAATAATGCATTTAGAAATAGAGGTGACCAAAATTAACTACTAAGACATTTAATAAAATGTTTATTCTTGGGTTTATTCTTTGCATGGTAGAAATAAAGCTAAACAGGTGAATTCAAATACATTGAAATGGTGCTATTATACTTTTTCTTTCATTCAATTTTGACCTTGGAACTGCAAATGCTTTTAAAATCTTGCACTTCCTGATTTTTTTTTCTTGTTAATCCTTGGATCATTGCCTAGGTTAAGTGATCTCACATGATTAAGGATTCAAGATAAAATGTTATTTATTGAAATGCAGGGACATATTATGTGCCATTACAATTAGAAGATTTTGTGTTTTTAGATGAAGCCTAATATTAAACTATTTTTCTTTTGTCCTTTTGGGAATGTCATGTCACAAGTCATCATCAGATAGTTAAGGGTATTTCATTTTAGATTTTGACTTACAAATCAGTGTCTTATATTTCTCACTTCCCCAAAGCCCAGGAAACAAATTGGGTTTGTGAGTTGAGAATTAGAAGGTTAAAAGGGCATTGAGATTTTTTTCTCTGAAATTCCTGATGATGTAATGTGTTTAGTACACGAAACCTTTAAAGAAGTTTTAGAACGTCACAATTCTCTTAGAATAGTGAAACTTGTCATATTACACAGATCATGGAAAATTCATTAGAGGAAGTGAAGGCTAATTTAGCATATCTGCCTAGAGTCTTAGCAGCAATTTCTCTTCACAAGAAGGATTTAGAAAGTTATGATGAGTTATGATGAATCTCAGTGATGTACCTGCAGCCTTTCACTTTTCTATCAGGAGATAGCAATCTGGAATTTCCTTTAGCACATTTTAAAAATGGTTAGTTATGAAGTACAGCAGATGAAGTCAGCCTGTGTTAGTTGAGAAACAGAATCAAAGTGCTCTTCAAGTTCACTGAGTTTTCCTGTTGTATACATTCAGTAATTAGTTTGGACTATCTGTATACTCTGATTTCCCTGGTGGCTCAGTGGTGAAGAATCCACCTGCCAGTGCAAGAGATGTGGGTCCAATCCCTGGGTCAGGGAAGAGCCCCTGGAGGAGGAAATGGCAACCTACCCCAGTATTCTTGCTTGGGAAATCCCATAGATGGAGGAGGAGCCTGGTGGGCCACAGTCCATGGGGTCACAAAAGAGTTAGACATGGCTTAGCAACTAAACAAATCTAAATACTCTGTTGTTTATTTTGAGGTATGTTGCTGTGGTGATGAATAATTTTTAATATAAGTATGTCCCATAAAATATTTAGGACATACATGTGCTACAAATTATTTGTTGTTTAGCTGAAATGCAAATTTGAGTTACTGCCCTGTATTTATTGGAGAAGGAAATGGCAACCTGCTCCAGTATTCTTACCTGGAGAATCCCAGGGACAGAGGAGCCTGGTGGGCTGCCATCTATGGGGTCGCACGGAGTTGGACACGATTGAAGCGACTTAGCAGCAGCAGCCCTGTATTTAATATGGGAACCCTACCTGGTTCTATATAAGTTGAGTTTCTAATCATTACCTAGAAAACTGGGTCTACCAAAGCTCAAGTGGAGGTTTCTCTTTTCTGTAAAAGCAATCAGATTCTATAGTTAGAGTTTATGCCAGGAAACTCCTATGATAAAGTTTCTGTTTGAGCAACTTTAAATGGTATAAAAAATAGGATTGTTGGAGCAGAAATCATGAGTAAGCCTATGAAAGCTTCCTTGTCATTACTGAGATAAAATAATAAAGACAGCACATTGAATAATAGCTGTCAGTCAGATTTTAAATAAATCACAGGAATTGTACAGTTAATTTCTGATTGTTGAAATCCTTTGCCAACTAGGACATTTTCAGGATTTTTCTCACTCAATAGGTTTGAGATACTTACAAGTTAATTTTATTTTGTTGCATAATGAGAGGTCCCTCCTTCAAGGCCCTTCTGCCCTCCATCTGCATTTTATTCTGTATTATTTTTCCTTTTAATTTTAAGGCTCATAGTTTGGACTGCTATTTCCTAGGTTTCTCAGGGAGGCAGTGAATCTGACTTAGAAGGATCCTTGGATTATTCAATGTATCAAATCTGAGTAAAACAGAATCAATATAGTATTTATTGTGTACCTACTATATGCATTATACAATATCAAAGTATTTATAGGCAAGTTTTATTGAATTCCTATTACAACTTTATATTAGAGCACTATCCATTGTACAGATGTTGAACTATGTATCAAAAATCCTACTCCCAGCCTAGAGTTACTCTATCTCACCTCTGAATGTCACTCTTACACAGCTGGGCAACCTAGCTAGAGGGGAATAAAGGCTCATCTTCCTATATCTCACCTAAGACTGTATTGCAAAATTCTCTTTGTTCACTTAGCCTTTTCCATTACTTTTCTTCTCTCTTTGCACTTCCTAATATCTCCACCACCACCCCCCCTGCCCACCACTATTTTTGTAAATATCCCCAACAGGAGTGACTAGACATCAGTATCTAATCTGATTCTCAAAATGAGAGAAAATATATGGAGAACTGAATCCTATATACTGTAACAGAATTTTGTGTTAGAATATCTTCCCGTTGCTTAGTAATGTAGAAGCAAATGTTCAGAGTAATTCCTTCAAGCTACACTTTTCATACCCAGTCCGAGATGCCACCTCTGTAGTCACGTGACATGTCAGACCAGGAAGCCTGTTTTGAGCCCAGATGGATCAATTGAGTGTGAGAGCAATTAATGCAAGTTTAGAAATGGATTAACACTACCAGCCCAGTAAGGAACTGCTTAGTAAATCATATCTTCTTTCAGTTAAATGGTAACTCCCTTGCCCCCATGATCTAGTTAATTTCTCAATGTCTGTTGTCCTAGGACAAATTATAATTGACTTCCAATTTTTCATGCCTATTAATGGTATATTACTATTTCAATTTTGTTATTTTAGATATCAAAAGATACTATTTTTGACCTCCCATCATCAATCTCTTTTCTACTTTTGCCTAGTTGCAAATGTTACTGTAATGTTACACATTACTTCTAACTGTTTAAAATAATATTGGTGGCCTTTTCTGGCATCTAAACTGTACCATTTGGGAAAAGATTCTGATTCCTCCTTACCTTAAATATCATTCTATTCTCGTCTCCATATCAGCTCCAATGTCCTCCTACTTAACGTCAATCCTATTTGGCTGTGTGGTATTTTTGTTGGCAAAATGCAAATGTGAATCAGTAATCTAAATTTCTATCACTAAATACCTCAAAAAACTTTTTTTTCTATGAAATTGTTCTCAAATCATTAGAAAAGGCACTGGTGGTTAAATAAAAGTTGCCAGTAGTTTGGCAGACTCCATATCTATTAATTTCCTAAAAGATGATATTATCCAATAGCTATATTTTCTTGGCACATGGCAGTTGAATAATAAATACATGCCTCCCACAGGGAATGCCTATTCTGTCAGAGTGAGGAGACTTCTGTCTTATTTCATCCAGGGAGTCTGCAATACCACTGGGGCATTTAGCTGAACATCTTTTTGCTGACATTTCAGAACTGGTGTGTGAATTTCACTTGGAGATCTATGGTAATTCTAGTTCTATTTTTTTCTCTGATTCATTCTTTGGTAGTGTTGATTTTTTTTACAAGATGATAGAGGAAATAGCTTTATATCTAGAAATGTTGTCTTTAATTAAGTAAGTTAAAGTGGTGTTTCTTCACTCAAAAATTTTTTGGTGGGGGAGATACTGGGAAAGGGAGCCTGAGGTTTTGAGTCATTTCAAAATATTCAGGAGGTAGCAAATTCAGAAATGAATCCACGGGGGCTTCTTTTTCTGATATCTGTGTACATTTAATATGCTTTTATTATTGTACAATGGCTAATACTGCATCCATAATAAATTAGTTAACTCTTGCTTAACTGGAGCTTTTGGATTTTGTACATTTTAGGTACACCTTTTTTTTTTTTTTTTTAGGCAAGGAGTATTACTTTATTCAGAAAGCCAATTGACCAAGAAGATGGCAGACTAATATGTCCAAAAAACACGTCTTACTGGGGTCAGGATGTCAGGTTCCTTTATAGAGAAGGAGAGGAGTTGAGGAAGTATCGTGTCTGGTGTCTGACTCTTGTGACCCTATTGGCTGTAGCCCACCAGGCTCCTCTGTTCATGGAATTTTCTAGGCAANGGCAAGGAGTATTACTTTATTCAGAAAGCCAATTGAACAGGAAGATGGCAGACTAATATGTCCAAAAAACACGTCTTACTGGGGTCAGGATGTCAGGTTCCTTTATAGAGAAGGAGAGGAGTTGAGGAAGTATCGTGTCTGGTGTCTGACTCTTGTGACCCTATTGGCTGTAGCCCACCAGGCTCCTCTGTTCATGGAATTTTCTAGGCAAGAATACTAGAGTGAGGTGCCATTTCCTATCCCAGGGGATCCTCCCAACACAGGGATACAAAGTGCTCCTCTGTGTCTCCTGCACTGGCAGGCAGATGCTTTACCATTGTACCACCAGCACCACTGTTGGGGAATTGTTGCAGGAATGAGCCAGTTCTGACTCATAGATCTGTTTCTTTGACTTTAACCTTTATTTTCCCCTGGAGAAGGAAATGGCACCCCACTCCAGTATTCTTACCTGGAAAATCCCATGGACGAGGGAGCCTGGTAGGCTATAGTCCATGGGGTCGCAAAGAGCCAGACAGGACTGAGAGACTTCACTTCACTTTTGTTATTATAGTGATGCATGGTGACCTGCCTCGGGGAACCTTGCCCCTCTGCCTGAAGACATTC
Organism: Neotragus moschatus; assembly: GCA_006410615.1. Lineage (NCBI taxonomy): Eukaryota > Metazoa > Chordata > Mammalia > Artiodactyla > Bovidae > Neotragus > Neotragus moschatus. The sequence goes on along the minus strand of SJYA01000307.1, from coordinate 10,903 downwards.
CAGGAGATATTTGCAAGCTAATGTTTTTCACTTGGGCTTCCCTGGTGGCTGTCAGTAAAGAACCCACCTGCAATTCAGTAGACCCAAGTTCATTCCAGGTCAGGAAGATCCCCTGGAGAAGTCCATGGAGTACAAAAGAGTCACACAGGACAGAGCACACTTGTGCAACAATGACGCAACAGTTCCCCGTGTCAGTGTCTAACTCACAACCTTGTGGTGACAACTGGTTCATCAGATGAATCTCTCTAGGAGTGCCTTCTATCATTGCCAGTGTTCCAAATGTTGAGATTTTTTTTCCTTTGTTCCTTCTTGGAAAGTGTCTACTTTACATCTGTGGACTTAGAAATACTGGACCTCAAACCTAGAAGGAAGCATCTCAAGGAATTTATTGCTTTCCTATGAATGGGAAGATGGGAGAGTCAGGGCTCGTTAAAATTATTTCCTTGGTGTGAGGTACACAATCATCTTTATGCAAATAAGGAGAACAAGCAGTGGATGTCATTCTGTGTACCCAGTTGTTAGAAACCTTGTACTGGGTTGTGAATCATGCTTTAATTGGGATAAGGAGAAGCACGAACGGCTTGAAAATGATCTCTAACACATATTTCTTGCTTCAGAACCTTTACATGTTTATACTCTTTTAAGCCATATAATAGCCCTCTGCTGTTGCTAAGTCGCTTCAGTCGTGTCCACCTCTGTGCGACCCCATAGACGGCAGCCCACCAGGCTCCCCTGTCCCTGGGATTCTCCAGGCAAGAACACTGGAGTGGGTTGCCATTTCCTTCTCCAATGCATGAAAGTGAAAAGTGAAAATGAAGTCGCTCAGTCTTGTCTGACTGCTAGCGACCCCATGGACTGCAGCCTACCAGGCTCCTCCATCCATGGGATTTTCCAGGCAGGAGTACTGGAGTGGGGTGCCATTGCCTTCTCCAAACAACCCTCTAAGTAAGTACTATTACACCTATTTACAACTACAGAAACTGAAGTATGGAGAGGTTAGGTTACCTGCCCAAAGTCATGCAAATAACTCAGCTGGGATTTGAACCCAGGAAGCTCGACTCCAGAATCCATGCTTTTAACCGTGTCCTAGACTAGCTTTTCTATAAGATATTTAACAAAATCTTTCTTGATGTCATTTTGTGAGCAAAATAGAAAGCTGTTGTCTGAATGATAGTGTACTTTAGTGGATTTATAACTACTTGAATGCCTGTACCAAATTGTGCTGTGCTTAGTTGCTCAGTCATGTCTGACTCTTTGAGACCCTATGGACGGTAGCCTGTCAGGCACCTCTGTCTGTGTACCTGGCCAATATTAACTTAAAGTAAAGCTCCAGGATCCTGCAATGACTAGGTGAGAACATTGGTTACCATGTCTTTAAATTTATGGATGATATAAAACTGGTAATAATAAAAACATAGGAAAATGCAGTTAATATAAATCTTGATATCGAGGCCATGTCCCATACTATATACATTAGAATCTCTGACCGCAACCCAGAAATCAGTATTTTTAAAGCTCCCAAGGTGACTCTATAACAATGTGCAGACCTACTTAGAACCATTGTTTTAGAAAGATGAACCAACTCCAACATGATCAATTTCAAGTACAGTACATGGAAAAGGAAGTGAAAAAAGATATAGGAGATGTAAACTCATATAAAAGTCAAAACCATGATATGATTACCCCCACCGCAATCTTAATGGTGTCTTTGGTGGGAGTAGAAGAACTGGAGTATCTATAGCTATGAAGCTTGCTCAGCTGGCCAGAGCATGCCTGGAGTTTGAGAGAAATGCAAAGAGTTTAGGTGCTTTCATTTGAGAGGGACCACCATGGGCAAGGTGCATTGAATGCTTTGTCAAGGAGAAGAGAGCATTAGAGGATTTACTGTATTATAACATATGAATTGTAGTTTTTAAATTAAGCTTTTACGTAAAATTAAGATCAGTGAAATGGACTTTTCAGGAAGGAAGATTTTCACTTGATATTAAGAACTTTACAATAGAGCTGTCTGAATATGAAGGGATTCCTTTCGGGTATATAGAGTACATTCCTCATTGGTGATATTGAAGCAAGAAACACAGAATGTGACTCAGGTGTGTGACAAATGAGGACAAGGATTGGATGGGTGGTTAACTTAGATGAGCCTCCAAGTTCAGACTGTATAGTTCAGTGATCATGTTTAAATTAATGCATATGAGAGACCATTTGTTGATGGCATTCGCTCTGCATCTAAGCAGAGCACAGTGATAATGGAAGGAATCCCTGTGAGGTTCAAAGCCCAGTCTCACCACAGCTTAGCTGCATGACTATGGGTAAATTACTTCACTTTCCAAGCCTCAGTTTCCTGATCTTTAGAACAAGAATAATAATAAACTCCACTACATGGATTTGTAGTACAGATTGAGTGAGGATAATGCATATAAAGTTCTTTGCATGACAAGTTGAAGGAAAATAGGAGAAATATGAGATAATCAGAAGTTATTGTAGGAAAAGCTGAAAGGTTGCCTAGTGATGACTTTATGATTGGCCTGTGGCAAGTGCTTTCATAAATGTAGTCCATTATTATTTACAAATTATTCTTTCCTGTTATAGCTGTCTTCTAGTAAAAGTTAGGTCTGAGAGATAAAACCTAAAGAAGGTGAATATTGGTGGGAGACAGTGATGAGCGTAGAGGAGACCCAAATGGAGCAGCACAGCACAGAAGGTTGTGGGGAGGTAGAACTGGGATTGGGTGGGAAAGAAAGGGCTGTTGTAAAAGGGAATCAGAGAACCTTATTGTTTATGACTCCTCATCTATTTCCATCCAGTATTTCATTTGATCATTACCATAACTCTGGGAAGTAGATAGTAGAGTAGTATTTGCTCATCGTACTAATAATAAATCAGAATCAACAAAAGGATAAGTAGGTTGCTAAAGGGAACAGAACTGAAAGTCAAACATTGACCTTCACTCCACGGCTTCTGTGCACCACACCAGCTCCTTCTATCTAGTTCTGTGCGCACCCCAGCTTGAACGTTTCTATTTCAGTGAGAACTTACCAGTTGACTATAACCAATGTGTTGAGGTTTGGAAATTAAGGGAATGTGGTCAGTGAATTGAATTTCGTCCAGAGATAAAGTTTTAAAGCTTTCCTGTTGATTGGAAAACAGCTTCTAAAGGTTAGAATGATAATTAAAAACTCAAGTAGTAGCTTTACCAGTCAATGATGTTAACACTATTATCACATTTTATGGGATCTGAATACTTAAAGGACTTTCTGTGTAATATAATTAACTACCCTTAACACACCTCATACTAAAAGGTGAGCATCTTTAACATGGTATAACATATCCAACAGTTAAATCACCATGTATTAAACGTTTAATAGTTCAATGAGCCGAGAGAGAAAAGGTAGCAGACTAAAGTTTGTGCTTTGATTTCAAAAGAGCTAAACAATATCTGCAAAATGGACAGAGAGAAAATATGCTGACTTATTTTTTAGACAGTGTTGTAAGGCCCCAAAACATTGTTGTATCAAGCAAGACAAAATTTTATAAATTATTTTGCATACTCTTATTTCAATATGTAGATTATAAGCATAGATGTGCCAGTTAAAATAATTTTTCACCTAATCAGAACCTTTAATTATTAGCTGTAATTGCCACAGTTATGCTTCTTGCTGACTAAGGTGTTATGTTTATTATTCTTATCACAATTGAATATGTTTATAAAATGCAAAAATAGTTAAGGTACATTTCAGAAATAAGCTCTTTACCCAGAGTTAAGCATTTCCATATCCAAACAGTATGCATGTTCTGTTAATGTACTTACCACAATGTGTATTAATTATTATTTTAATCCAAACAGTAAACATGTTGTATTGTTGTACTTACCACAATGTATATTATTATTTAAATCCAAACAGTATACATATTCTATTGTTGTACTTACCCAGTGTATATTAATTATTATTTGAATGTCTTTCTCCTCTGCTGGACTGCCTTGGGGATAGGAACCATGTCCTAATTTAAGTAGTGACTCTCAGAGCAACACTTGGCACATGGTAAATAATATCCTTTCAACACTGACTAAAGGATAGGATAATTGAGTACAGAATCTGTGAATTCTTGTGGCGAACTCTATAAATTACTTGATATTGCTGCTCATAAAAATATTCATTCTTGAATTAAAATTACAGTGAGATATTATTTTTCTTACCTCTCAGATGGGCAAAATCAAACCTTATAATATCACAGTGATTTAGCAAGTATGAGGGCATGGGAGCATTCTCCTGCATTGGTGTTTGAGATGTAAGTTGGTTCCTATATTTGCAGGGCCATGTGGCCATAACTACTGAAACTTAAAATTTGCGTATCTTTGGCCTTTGGCCTATAAGTTCCACTATCCCAGATTTGTTCAGCGTATATGCTTGTATATGCATACAAAGATACATAAAGCAGTACATTTTTTGCATGTATCTGTAAACGAGATTTTATTGTAACATTATTTATAATAAGAAAATCTAGAAAAAAACCCAGTGGTCGGTGATGATAATTATGGTTCATCCATGTTGTTTGACATTGTCTTAGCCTGGGTACCATATAGACTGGCTAGCTTATAAAGAGCAGAAATTTATTTCTCAGTTTTAGAGTCCCAAAGTCTGAGAAGAGGGTGCCAGCAAGATTGAGTGAGGGCTCTCTTCCAGATCCCAGATTTCTCGTTGTGTCTTCATATGCCCAAAAGGTGAGATGCCCGTTTCTTTTATAAGAACATGAGTCCCATTCATGAGGACTCTACCCTTATGACCTAAGCACCTCCCAAAGGTTTCACCTTTGAATACCATCACACTAGGTGTTAGGATTCAGCATATGAATTTTGGGATCACACAAACATTCAAAGCTTAGCCGATATTATGTAGTAATTTAAAATGAGGCACCTCTACCTACTGTATAGCATAGGGAACTATATCTAATCTCCTGGGATAAAACATAATGGAAAAGAATGTATATGTGTGCATAACAGAGTCACTTTGCTATACAGCAGACATTAGCACAACATTGTAAATCAACTACAATTTTTAAAAATTAAATGAATAGAATAAAGTATATAACAAAGTAAAATAATCACTGGAATGGAATATTGTACAAATATAAGTAAAACAAACAATATGTGTAAAAGATATGTGTGCTTCCCAGATGACACTAGTGGTAATGAATCTGCCTGCCAGGGAAGGAGATGCAAGAGGCACCAGTTTGATCCCTGAGTCAGGAAGAATGAAATGGCAGACCCACTCCAGTATTCTTGCCTGGAAAATTCCATGGAGAGAGGAGTCTGGTGGGATCACAGAGAGTCAGGCGTGACTGAATGAGCACACACATACATACGTATACTTGCAGAGAGTGGGAGGAGAGAGCAAGGAGGAGAGAGGGAGGAAAGGAGGAAAAAGAGAGGAAGAGAGAAAAGAAAGATGAGATAAATGATTTCACAAGATAAATGACTGGATAGAGAGACTGCAGGCTGAATGCAAAGTGGACTTACTTTTAACAATAGTCCCTTTTGTATGGTTTGAAGTAGACTATGATACCCTTTTGTACATTTGAACTGTTTGACATATACATAGTTTACTTTTGAAAATAAGAGATCTATTCATATAAAAATAAAAGATGGTAGATGGGGGAAGGGGAAGTGGAAGGAATATGAGATGATCAGAAATTATCACAGTAGAAGCTTACAGGGCTGCAAGATGATGACGTCACGGTTTCTAGCTGCAGCTATTGTGTGGGAAAAGATGTAAAGCAGAAGCCATTTCAGCAAGTAATTGGATGATGATCCAGTATGTTGCCCTTTCCCCTACCCCCCAGTCAAGTTGGAAAATTGGTGTTTGGTCAAGTTCTGAGCAGGCATTGCATTGACTCTCTAGGATTATTCCTAGTGCCTGACTGACGGTTTGTTTTTCCTTCCAGAATTTGCTAGAATACACTTCTCAAGTATTCATCCCTTGAACACAAATCACTTGAGTGTCCCTCTCATAAGATCCTTCCACTCATCTTATTCCTGAGTGTTCATTTACAACACCAGGGCCTTAGAGGATTTCAGCTTTGTGAAATGAAAACTTCAAAAATATCCCAATTCAAGTCACACTACCATATTAAAAGCATTGGAAGAGAGAGAAAGACCACTTTAAAGTATTAGTAAGGCATGCCTTAAATCCACAAATAACAGTATTCAGTGCTACACTGAGCTAACCCTGTTTTGTAACGGGTTGGTTTTTAAATGTTATACATTTTGTTCTCTGAGAAACTCAGAACTCTGGGTGATCTTACCTTTGGGGTTGAATACAAAGTCATGATAAAATGATTTGAAATTTATTATGAATTCCCTTGCTGCTAGGGGTTTAATGCTGAATTTGAATGTTAATTTAACACATTTTCAAAATCCCAGCTGAGCTAAAGTGGGAGTGATTTTATCTTATATTCAACTTCAGCTTGTAGAAATGTGGCATGACTTGATTAATATTGTGATCAGCTGACTATTGATTAACTAGACATTTTTCCTTCTGTCTTCTAATTGGCCTAAATTTGGCTGTACTGCTCCTTGCTAAAATATACTCTTAAAAAAATAAAATATACTCTTGTTTTCATTTGAAGATGATACTACTGGATTTTCACAGAGCTGTAATATGTTGATCATATATATATACACACACACACACACATATATATATATATATTATGATCCACAGATAATGACTGGCATTTATGCATTGCCTACCCAAGATGAAGGGTAAAGTTTGTGTTTGTGAATCTATATTAGAGCCAATTAGACAACAGGAAGTCCATGATATTAGTCTCATTAGTCCATGCTCTAATTGGCTGAACTAGCTGGACACAATCCTAGTTGATCTATGCTGATATTCTATGAATGTTCATCTTTCTCGGCCTCATAAAAATTACAGCAGATACAGAGCAGGGAAAGATGAGTTCCAAACTCCACATTAGACAGTTTTAAGAAATTTAAAGATATATCCAAGAATCAGCACGGGGATGATAATACCCAAACCACAAAAGCTGAGCATATTTACAAGGGAAGAGAGATCTTAATCCGAATAAGTCAGTTTCATTCCTCAATAGGCATTATCTCCTTATGTAAATATTAGTGCCTAATGGTGGCCTGCTTGTGGTGTCTGGAGGTTAGGGTGGCTGTGAATAACTTTCAGGAAATAGCATTTTGGAAATCAAGCAAGCTATTTGCAGAGGGCCAGATGTCCAGGTCTCCAGGCACCCCTCAGAATCAGTTGGGGAGCTTTTAAATAGTCCCAGTCCCCAGGCTCTGCCTTGATTAAATCAGAATCACTGGCATGAGGGTGTTTTTAAAAGCTCTTCAGTTTGTTTTTCTAAAGCTTTAAGAATCAATCGTTAATGGGGTTTGTGCTCGACTGTCTTTAAACAATGACCACAAATGAATTAAATGTGAAGGGAATATTTAGAGTTTGTGATTTGGCATCAGGCTGTCACAGGTTCAAAGCCTGACTCTTGACTCTCATTAGTTACGTGGGAATGTTCTATAACCTATATAAAGTCAGTTTTTGTATCTGTAAAGTGTACCTCATCGGGCAGGAGTTAATGGTCAAATGCTTCAGAGCCTGGCACAATGCTTGAAAACGTGGTAATTGTGAAACAAATAAAAGCAGGGGTACACCTTTCTAAGGTTTTACTCTTGACTACCTCTTTTGTGCAAAATGGGAACAGCATTAGCGAGGTCCGAACATTATAGGTTGAAAGAAAATGTATGCATGTTTTCTTGAAGAAATGGATGTATTTTGGTTTCCTAAATGTATTTCTAAAAATTTATTTTAAATAGTAATGATTTCCATCCTGAAGTCCAAGTGCATTTTACATTTTTATAATAAAAAGAAGAGAAATGATCCAGTAGACTGAGTTATAAATATTGGTGCCTTAGGACATGCTGATTATTGTCAGAAACCATGGGGTAACAGGGATTCTTTCAAACATAATTACACATTTGAACTTATTTGCTTCCCTTTTATCTTGTTATCATCCTCTTTCTTTTTGTAGCATAAAATTGTTTCTATTACTTCATACCAAACATCTTGTCTATAAATGACTTTCCTAAACATTCATTTACTCATTCAAGTATTTATTCAATAGTATTTTTTTAAGCATAAATTTTGACCTAAATTCTTTTATCAACATAAGGGGTGTATCCAACTGACAAATGAACTGGGTTGTAATAATTGATTTGTAAGTTAATTAGTAGCTTTGAAGTATTTTTTTTATTAGATTAATATTTCAAATTAGGTCTATGCTTGCAAGTCAGCTAAGCACTAAGAGAGTAAGAGGGGAGAGGGGATTATCAGAAGAATAACACAGGAAGAAGTGAAATTTAAACTAGTAATGGAAAGTTGTAAGGAAGAGGGACAGAAGGTAGGGTCCCCAAAGTCAAGGTCTATACTGTAAGATTTCTGTTATAGGAAGACCAGTATTTAACTGCTTTTCTAACATTGAGTTTACATGGAAGAAAGTCCTCTTGGAGCCTAGGAAACTAAGAGGAGAAGCTGTTTAAAATTCTTTATAGGTGATATTTATATGATATATCATCAAAATTGAACCCTTTTAAGAGTTATTAATGATTAAGCCAGAACCCAGGCATAAACTTGGGTTATCTCATGCTGGGATGTGTGGTCATTCTCATAAGAGTGTGGCTAAACTTAGAATTTTCCCAATACAATTTTAAATAGATGAAACAAGAATCCAGATGCAGTTAGATTTAACAATTTAGAATTAACAATTTAAGCAGTCTTAACCTTGGAACACTTCAGTATTCAGTCTCCTGCCTTCCTGATTACTAATGGTTATGTGACCCTTTAGAATATTTGGGAGATTAGAGAAAACAAGTTTTCATATAAACACCATGCAACTTGAAAAATAAGAATGACTTTGGGTAAGGATCTGTACTGGTTAATATCTCTTAACTTGAAAATACAAGCTTATCCTCTTGGTTTTTATTCAGATGTTGTCCCTATAGTCTTGAAAAATGCTGAAAGGTTTAGAACTGTTTACATATTTCATTTTTTAATACCATTTTTCACTTTTAAGATGCTTTTCCCATGGAATTTCCAACTAGATTGGGTCTACCTCCAGCTATCTCAAACTGAGTTTAATCACCAGGAAAGTTCTATTGATTATCAATGATGTTTGCTTGATTAATTCAATTCTAGCTATGTTGCCTTTTTACATATGTCTTTCAGCATGTCCTAGAAAATTAAATGTTTCCTTTGGGATTTTCAGTGAATTTGAACTGAAAAGAAGGTTATTTTCCTTTTTTTTTTTTAAGTAGAGAATAATATTCTCATTAGTTTTCTTGAATCTAATTTTGACCTGAGTGTATATATTTTATATGAACTACACTTTTTGAAGACATATTTTAACTCCACTGTGTTTTTTAGGATTTAGTCTATTCTCTGTCTGATACTTGAAAGTGTTAACTATTTGAATCTTTTCAGAAGACATTTAGGATTAGAGTTAAGAAAAATTTGAAAACTATTTGTGCTGCCCTTGTTTTAATGATCTTCAATAATTTTCTAACTTGATCCTTTATCAGGAATTTGTCAGTGGGTTTTAAAGATATAAATACATAAAATGATATGACTGTTTCTGAAGCATGTGTGTTTAGTTGCTCAGTGTGTCATGGAGTGTAGACTACCAGGCTCCTTTGTCCATGGAATTTTCCAGGCAAGAATACTAGAGTGGGTTCCCATTTCCTTCCCCAGAGCATCTTCCTGGCTCAAGGATCTAACCCACATCTCCTGCAACTTCTGCATTGGAGGTGAATTCTTTACTTGCTGAGCCATCGGGGAAGCCCATTTTTAAAGAGCATATATCAATTGATTTCTTTCAGTCTTGCAATAAATTATCGTTGATTTTTTTGTTGTCCCAAAGTCTTTCCAATTGAGTTTACAGATGTTGTCTTTTGCAGTTTGCTAAACAGTAATAAGGATTTCTGATGACATCAGTTTTGAGGGAAGAAAGTATGACATTTTGAGACCAGGTAACAGTAGACTTAAAACGGAAGTTATTTTAAAAGATATTTGTACATACAATAATGCTATTTTGGTTTGGGCAAAAAAATGATTGACCTATAATAAAGATAAATTTTTAGTTTTAAGAAAAATTCATAAATGTGGCTCTTTCACACTGACTGCTCCCTTCTGTGTGAAAGAGGTCATCATGTGGTGAGAAGAAAACAGATGGGTGTTGAGTTTTTTGGAATCTTATCTTGAGGCTGCTACCACTTGTCTGTGAGACTTTGAGTAAGTCATGTAACTGTCTGGGCTCCAAAGTTCTTCTCTCAACAATGAGAAGTTCAGGCTACATTTTTAATATCCTTTGGCTCAGTGGTAAAGAATCCTCCTGCCAATGCAGGAGACAGAGGAGATGTGGGTTTGATCCCTGGTTTGATAAGATCCCCTGCAGGAGGACATGACAACCCACTCCAGTATTCTTGACTAGAAAATTCCATGGACAGGGGAGCCGGGTGTGCTATATAATCCATGGGGTGGCAAAGAGTCAGATGTGATGGAACGCACACACATACACACACACACAAGAACTTAAGCTGGAAAAGCCTAAAGATATGTTTCATGTGACATTTCATTGCCAATTTTTTTTTACGCTTCACATAGATTTCTAAAGATTTGACTGCATTCGTAGTTTTAAAAAAGAGAAGAAAATGTGTAATGTGTTTTCACTTTCTCTAATGGGCTTCTCTAATAGCTCAGATGGTAAAGCATCCGCCTGCAATGCAGGAGACCAGGATTCAATCCCTGGGTTGGGAAGATTCCCTGGAGAAGAAAGTGGCAACCTACTCCAGTATTCTTGCCTGGAGAGTTCCATGGACAGAGGC
>SJYA01000306.1:0-128712 GCA_006410615.1 Neotragus moschatus | reverse complement strand
GGAGAAAAGGGAATTCATACCCAGTTTTCTTTAGTAAATTTTTCCACAATATGAACAATCTTGATCCTTTTCAAGAAACTGAAGAAGGCAGAGCTCTCAGAATGTTACCACCATGGAGATACTTGTTCTGCCTAAATATTTCGAAGGCAGAGTTGTTTTTGCAAGTCTGCTCAGCAAACTTGAAGAGTATCACTGTTTGAGAAAGTCTGAGTTTTGTTTTTGTATTAATGCTAGCTCAACAAGAGAAGAATTTACTTTTAAAATTCTCTTGGCCATGGGGAGAAGGGACTAGAGGTTGAAAAATAAATGCATAACTTTGGAAAGAATACCTTGGTGAATGTTATTTTTTTTCTCTTTTACACTGAATAGAATAGCCACATTTGGAAAAGATATTATTTTCTGTTCATTAAATGTTTCTGAACTAAGGGTTACCGTAGGTTGAAAATGTCAACTTTGTCCGTAACACAAGTATTCTCCTCTCCAACTTGACCATAGTCAGACTGGTTAATCAGAAATTTTTCACTAAGAAAGTAAATGTTGAAATAACAGAGATTACTTGATCAGGGGCACAAAAGAAAAGTGAGCGTAAGTCACTCATCAATTCTAACTTCTGGAATACGACCTTGGTAGCCAAAGTAGGCAAAATGATAACCTACTTATTTCCTTGAGTGGCCACTAAGGCTTCAGGCTTCAGGTACTCCTGAATACTGTTAGTTTGCTCTCATCAGTGATTTTATTTCCATTCTAGTAATCTTATATTCCACTTCCACGTGTTGAATTAGAACTAAAATTCTCTATTAATATGAAAGAAAAGTTATAATTAACCCCCGGATTCATTCAGCTACGGTTACAAAGGTGAGAGAGCACGGCGTATGTGCGCTGAATTTTCCTCTAGATGGCGCTCCAAGGCAAAGTTTCCCAGCCAGTTGTCTGGAAAGAAAGGGGGCGGATGGTGTTGATCTTGGCAACATTCCCTGAAGACGCTTCTTTTCTTCTAAGACAAGAAATACCGAGGGGCGCACCCCACACTCTTAGAATAAACATCAGCAAGGCCAGTGTGTCTGAAAAGCACCCTCCTATCAGGACAGACTCTATTAGGGCTGTCTCCTTGCCTGCAGAGCTATTAGTGCAAATAGTACGGCACTCTCCTTGTGTCTTTCTGTGGGCGTGTGTTTTTCCAAGCCCATTGTCTCTAGGAATGGGAAGATGCATATTTGTGTGTCACTGATGAGCAAACCATGACACAGAGTACAACGGAGCAAGCAAATTATATGTAAGAATCAGCTTCCTAACCTTTAACTCTAATCAAGCCCAGAAAATAGCTTGATTCAGAATTGTGTTTTGCAGAAGTATTCAAGCTCATGTCTAGGTAACAAAAAGCTCTTGTTTCTTTAGAAATTAAAAAGAAAAAGAACAAACTGCATTGTCGAATAGGCAATTTGATGTATAATGGTGGAAATTTAGTTCACTGGGAACCCTGTAATTGACTTTTTAATTTATTAGAAGACTCTGGGGTAGAATTCCAAATATTAAAATGAAAGTATCAGTCTTATTCTTTGCTTCTAAAGAGAAATTTAGGAGTTAAAAATTACCAAATATTTTTTAATTCCTCAGATAAATGCAGTATGGAGTGCCAGTTTCTATTTGCAGTTAAAACAGGGAATAAAAACCTGCAGATAGATCAAGAATAATTATACAAATTCTCTTTATTTATAGACGCTTTTAGAATAAACATTCCATCAAGCAAATACATAATGAAAGATAATAAACACATTTCTTATATGTACGGTGTAGACCACATAAAGGAGCCGACCATGCTTTTGTTTGTATTCTGGAAAATAAAAAGGCATGTGGTGATGCCAAGGTTGCAGAGACATTTTAAGGTTTTATAAATGATGTATGAGCTCTGACAGATTTTCCAGGGGGGGAAAAAAAGGTTTCCTTAAGAGTCAGTATTCTTTACTATCCCATAAATGTACTCATTAGCACTTTGGGGCATGCCCTGTATCCTGTAGGGCTCAATAAAGATTCATTGAATGAGTGGATTTAGTTTAGGGTAATATTATTCAGGGAACTATGCTGCTCAGTGTCCAGTTTTTTTTTTTTTCAAAAAACTATAAAATGATGAACAACTATCATTGCTAGAAATCTTGTTCTTTCTTCATATCACACTAAGGTTCAGCTAGGGTTCATATCGAATATTATGATCTTGCAGAATTCACTGGATATGAAAAGAGACGAGCACATATTCACATTAAAATTGATGGTGGTGCTGGTGGCTTGGTGCTAGTGGGGAAAGGCAGTTAAACACTAATAATAACCAAGTATCACAGCAAACACACTGACACCTCCTGACATTTACGGGGGCTTCTTAAATCTTAATGTGGAGGTAGCGCTTTTAAGCCCGTATTTGGATTGTCAACAAGGTTATTTTCAGAGATAAGCCGAGTCGTTTTGTTGATAATTCAAACTAGAGAGCAGAAGGGACATTTAGGAAGAAAAGTCCATCCTGTTCACTAGCTTGAGGATAATGTGCTGTCCTCTACCTGCCATTTTCAGGGAAGTCCTTGATTTTTGAGGTAGACAGTTTCTTCTGCAAGGAGATCTTAGAAACACAATTAGAGTTCCTTTCCCCTTAACCCAAAGAAGGACAGAACTAGTTGAATTTTCAAATAAAATGTTTTTTGCTCTATAACAAGACTACTAATCTCAATGGAAATCTAATTTCTTTGTAGATTGTAATGTTGCAAAGTACAAAGAGATCTATGGTTTTATGCTGTAACCAACAACAAAGTAACAAACAATAATTACATTTGTAATCATCAAGAATCATTTTTACATTGCATTTCCTTATCAATATGTCATAACTAGTTATATTTACTTGAAAATAAATGGCAACATTATCCTAATAATACAATAAAATCTGCATATTAGAAAAACCAATTCTTTGTCATGTAGGTATACCTCGATTTCTGGTGTAACTTCAAAGAAAGCACATTTTTAATTGAGGAAAGGAGTGATTCTTTTATGTTTTTGCAGAATATCAGCCCTGGATGCTGTAAATTAACTAGGGAGCTAATCAGTTTGAATACTGTGTCTAAATTACATTTAAGACTCCTGGCTTTTAATCATTTAAGAAGGTTTCTATTTTTATTCTCTCTGGCTGCCTCTCAGAGCTCCAGTGAGGCACTCCATGCTTCTAGCTGATACTCCCTTTATCCACATTGATTTTACAAAAGGAAAAAGGCAAAGCAGCACATAATTAAGAAACTGGTGTGCTAATAATCAAACATACAGTGGGGCAGAAGGATAATCCAATCCTCACACAGGAGAGTAACCTCCATAACTCACTTTAAGCGCTGCCACTCATGAGCTATGGGTCATTCCCTTTCTAGTGAAAATAAATTCTCCCGCACCATCAGCCAGAACTGAGTATTTTTCTTAGGACATGTAAATTGTAAAAGTGTATGAACATAATCATGCTGGCATTTGGGGGGGAAGTGCAAGCTCTTGCCTGTGGACACAGGCTTGTAAGGAAATGTGTGTGGTTTCAGGGCTGCAGTTGCCTGGTTACAATATAGGATTTTTTATTAAAGTGAATTTATTCCTGAGATTTTTATGGTGTTGGTAAACTGCTTAATCTGTCGCTTTGTATTTTATGACTCCAGCCAAATCCTGCAGGTCAGGGAGACCCGGCAGCAGAGCCACGGCCATTTATCACAGCCTCTATTTTCCACAGCTTATGACTCGGTAGTGGCAGTTTCTTGAGGCTGAATGAAACCTGGCACCTAAGGGTGTCAAGCTGGGGACTTTATAAAGTTTTAATTTTTTTCGCTAGTCTCATGTTCAAGTTTAGCTCCAGTGATGACTAGTGAAAATTTGGGGTAAGTTTTGAAGAGGTTTCATATTCTCGAAATTCATCCATCTGGCTTCTTTGTGACATGTGAAGAGGACTGTCTCTGCACAATTGAGAGCACAAGGTGATCTTCATTCTCTGTGCTCACACACCCCACGTTCTATTCAATTCACTAGCAGTTTATCATAAAATATAAACTATATTTCTAGACACAAAAAAGCAGGCTGTCTTTATCCTCAAAAATAATAAAGCATATTCTTCGTATTGAAAGCAAAACACATTAAACATCTAATATGTTTTTCCTTTTGTCTTTTTTTGAATTACAGCATGCTTGCTATATACATACATGTAGCTTTGCTTTTGTATTACCTAAATTGAAGTAAAATTTCAACTTTTAAAGGCTTATTAGATATTCACTCTTTTTTACCATTTGTATTTGTTTTCGCACATGTTATCGAAATATGAGAGCAGAGATACATTGACCGATTTTTATTTGACCACATCATGACTTCCTGAGAATGAAATGAAGAGTATTGGTGCCAGTACAGGTACCAGAGGTTTGCTTTGAAACAGTCTGGCAAACAAACAGAACATGTGACGGGATGAATGAATCAAGGCAGCCGAACGTGGCTTCCTGCTAAAGTTAGGTAATGAGTACTTGGGTATTCAATACAGTATTCTATTTTTCATACGTTTTTAACTTTACAAAATAGATAATTTTTTAAAATTAGGATAATAAGTAGGTTAAAATTAAGTCAAGGGGTAGTTAAAACTAACTAAAATTATTAAAGTCAATTCATTTTTTAAATTCATGTAACAAATATTTACTCAAACATTTATGCTTGTACCAGTTTTGAGAGGCTTCCCTGATAGCTCAGTTGGTAAAGAATCTGCCTGCAATGCAGGAGACCCCAGTTTGATTCTTGGTTCAGGAAGATCCCTGGAGAAGGGATAGGCTACCCATTCCAGTATTCCTGGGCTTTCCTTGTGGCTCAGCTGGTAAAGAATTCACCTGCAATGCGGGAGACCTGGGTTAGATCCATGGGTTGGGAAGATCCCCTAGAGAAGGGAAAGGCTACCCACTCCAGTATTCTGGCCTGGAGAATTCCATGGACTGTATAGTCCGTGGGGTGCCTGGCCATTTTGAGTCTTACATGAGTAAGCATTTGCTACATTATTTGAGATTCAGAGAGAAGTTGTGTCCAAAACATGACTTAGATTTTGCAATTTGATAATAAGTGCCTTCAAGAAGCTTCTGGTTGTAAAAGTACTTAAGTGTAGACTATAAGATCTTCCCAACTCTGAACTTGACAAGCAAAGGATCATTGCAGACTTAAATCAGTGTTTAATCAATATTTGACTACATTCCTCTTGAAAACGAAGAGAAGCAAATTTGATCAAAACTGTCCCATGCCTTGTATACCTTGAATTAACACAACATTGTAAATAAACTATACTCCAATAAAAAACAAACAAAAACCCCCAAGCTATCCTCCCAAGTAAACCCAAGCTATACTCCCATGGAAACTAGACAAACTACAACTGGTTTGTACTGTATCACGTGCTTTGGTAAAGGAGCCGTGTAAACATGGTGTTGGTTGGTGTTCCCCTAACAACTGGAAAGGTTCTGGTTTCTGGACCTCAAAATAGGACTGAAGTGCCATTTCTTCAGCCTGGCAGATCCAATTATTGGCAGACAAACATTACGGTAAACACCCATCTAGATCTAGATTTAGATGCAATCGTTTATCTAGCAAGGTTTCTCTTTTAATAATCTATTAACTTGCGGCTGTGCTGGGTCTTCCTCGCCGTGTGGGCTTTTCTCTGGTTGTGGCGATCGGGGCCTCCTCTCTGGTTGTGGTGCACAGGCTTCTCATGGTGGTGGCTTTTCTCGTATAGCAGAAGGTGGGTTCTAGGGCCCGCAGGCTTCAGTAGTTGCAGCTCCTAGGCTCCAGAGTACAGGCTGAATAATTGTGGTGCATGGGCTTAGTTGTTTTGCAGCATGCGGAATTTTCCAGGGATTGAACCTAAGTCTCCTGGATTGGCAGGTGAATTCTTTACCACTGAGCCACGAGGGAAACTCTCAAGTAAGGCTTTTTCCCCCACAATGGAAGATTGCATTGTGAATACCTGTTATGCTCCCTGTGAGCTTTCCTCACCCACTGTCTCTTGTTGGCAAAGAGAGGATCTAGTTTAAAAAGAAGATAGGATATGGCATCAAGTATAAATTCATTCATAAGCACTCTTCGTAAGCAAGTGAAATCTACTTCCGTCTGAAAGCTTGAGAAAGCCCTCTGCTTAAAACCAATGCTTTGGAGCAAATTGAATAGGCTGGTATCCATCAACCTGCCCCCAGGATTTACATGTTATACACGCATGTGTGTGTGCTCAGTTATGTCCAACTCTTTGCAACCACATGGACTACCAGACTCCTCGGTCCATGGAGTTCTCCAGGCAAGAATACTGGAATGGGTTACTATTTCCTCATCTAGGGGATCTTTGCACCACAGGGATCAAACCCATATCTCTTGTATTGGCAGGTGGGTTAAGCTCTTACATTGAAAGGTGGCCAGTCCATCTTGAAGCGAAAAATAGAGTCCCAAAAAGAAGCATGCTGGCTTGGCTGCAAATGCCTGTGAAGCCCAAACATGTGCCTTAACAATTCTATTATTATTCTGATCCATTCAGCTGGGATGTGAGCTAAATTGGGAGGGTGATTGAGGCACCATTCTCACAGAACCTTCCATCCTTGGTTAGGAGATCTAAATTTCATGGACAGACACCGCATGTGATGGATGGCCTAGCACAGCTGGACCAGCCATCAGCATTGCAGTCTGGGGTGTTCTTTGGAAGACCTGAGCACTCTGTATGTGGCATTTACAGTAAAACCCTCAATGAAATGAGCACTCTTTGGCTACAGTAAATTTGATTTTAATTATGTACCAAAGGCCCCAGACAGGGCCCCTGCAACACTGCACACCAGAAATTAAGAAATACCAGAAATTAAATGCTGCCTTTCAGCCTCAAGCTCACATCACTCCTGGGGTATGAAGTCATGTTTAGATCAGTTGAGACATGATGACACAATTAGGGATATGGCATGCAGAGTCTTCTAGAGGAGGCACTTCCTTGAGGTAGCACGTTCTTCAAAACGCCTCGGAACGGTCTGAGTGGCCCTCTTTGCTCTTCTTATTCAGAAGAAAGAAAGATGAAGAGGAGAAGAAAGATTCTACAGAAGCCCATCACGTTCTCTTTCAGACTCAGCCAGTCCGCTGCTGGCTCCATGGCAGTGCCTGTCGCCAGCATCCACGGAGGTGCAGTTGAGCCGAGGACCTTCTGGGACTGTCAGGAATTTCCAGTATATCACTGGATTCCCTCCCTCTTGGTCCATCACCTGCCAGATCTCAGAATCAATAGGATGAACGCGGGAAATTTCTCATCATTCAGTACCTCTCACAGCTGAGTTCAAGAAGAAGCACGAAGGCAGAATTCTGGCATCACCTTCTCAGATTCCCGTGCTGTGGCCGCATAGGTGACGAGGGTCATGCAGACCACGACGCACCACCTCCAGAAACAAAGCAGGAGCGGCCAGCCTCTTTCTCCATCACTTTCTTCCACAGACTGCCACTGGCACTGTGACATTAGTAGCTTCTCACTAGAAAAGGGGCATTGTTCTGGCGGGTGCAAGGCCCAACCGGACTATACACATGACAAGGGCCAGACAGGCCTGTCTGCTTCAAGGCTCTGTTCTAGCATGCAAAGGAGTACATGTTGAATCAACATTTGCTCCTGAATGAATGAATGGACACTTTTTAGGATGTCACTATTTTATTCCAAGCTAGGACAGGTTGATGAGACATGGGCTTATTTCTAAAACAAAAAAGGATTTACACATACAAATTCTGGAGTGGGTAGCCTATCTCTTCTCCAGTGGATCTTCCTGACCCAGGAATAGAACTGGGGTCTCCTGCATTGCAGGCAGATTCTTTACCAACTGAACTATCAAGGAAGCCCTACACATACACAGTGTATATATATTCTAATGAATAAACATTCTTTAAGGAAATTTGCAGCACAAAGGAAAAAATCTAAAGTCACCTATGATCCCACTACCTTTTGAGGTACATCCTGACAGTCTTTTTCTATAAATGTATTAAGACATTTTGTGAAGTTGGGTTGTTGTACACAAACCATTGTCTCTTCCTTTTCTTTCTAAACCTCAATTAAAATCACTATATATTATTAGCCACATCTTGATGCACCAAAGCTGTGTTTGGCTCAAGATGTCCAGTGGCTCTGTAGTACTAACCTCTTAGGATTCAAGAATAAACATCCATCGTTCAAAGTTCCCCGGCGACCTAGGGATTAGGATTCTGGGCTTTCACTGCCTTTGGCTCACGTTCAGTCCCTGACTGGGGACCTGAGACCTCCCCAAGCTGCATGTTGTGGCCAGAAACAGACGATAAAGAATAACCCTTATGGGGGACTAAAGCACCCTCCAAGTGATTCCTGAATATGCTGCCATCATTCTGTTATTACAGAGGTCTTTGAAAGCTGTACAACTGCACATACACTCTCACCTTAGTGGCTGGGTTGCACAGGGAGTGAGGACACAAACTCGCTAGTCAGGTTGAAAGTGAAAGTGAAGCCGCTCAGTCGTGTCTGACTCTTTGTGATCCCATGGACTGTAGCCTATCAGGTTCCTCCTCCGTGGGATTTTCCAGGCAAGAGTACTGGAGTGGATTGTCGTTTCCTTCTCCAGGGGATCTTTCCAACCCAGGAATCGACCCTGGGTCTCCCACATAGCAGGCAGATGCTTTACCGTTTGAGCCACCAGGGAAGCCGGGAATCAGGTTGCCTAGAGTCTAACTAATCCTGTCTCTGTTTCATTCCAGTGGTGTAGTCTGCTGCTTCGATATCTTTTTCTGTAAAATGGGAGAGATCAGAGCAGTTTCTCCTAAAGAGAATTCTTGTAAAGATTAGACTTGTAAGGCTTAGATGGGTTAAGGTATCTGAGGGTTTAGAACAGTGCCTGGCACATACTAAATGCTATAGAAGTGATATCTGTTGTCAGTATTATCCCAAGCCTCTTTTCTCAGATAGATCAATTACTTAACACACATTAGGGTTGGTTGCTCAGTTGTGTCTGACTCTGCGACCCCATGGACTGTGGCCCACCAGGCTCCTGTTTCCATGGAGAATTCCCCAGGCAAAAATACTGGAGTAGGTAGCCATTCCCTTCTCCAGGGGATCTTTCTGATCCAAGGATCAAACCCAGGTCTCCTGCATCGCAGATGGAGTCTTTACCATCTGAGCCACTAGGAAACCCACTAAGAACTGACCATTTTTGTTCAATGAATGAAGAAGCCTTTATAGCACCATCTAATGTTATTATGGCTGTTGTTTTTTATACTTCTGGATTCTACAGAGCCACAGGTGTTAGTCTCTCAGTCGTGTCTGACTCTTTGTGACCCCACAAACTGCAGCCCACTAGGCTCTTCTGTCTGTGAAATTCTCCAGGCAAGAACACTGGAGTGGGTTGCCATTCCCTTCTCCAGGGGGTCTTCCTGACCCAAGGATGGAACCCGGGTCTCCTGCATCGCAGGCAGATTCTTTACCACTGAGCCCCCCGCGAAGCCCCACAGAGTCAAAAAGCAGCTGTCAGTTTTTCTCTGCCCATCATGTTCCTCTGACTACCACACAGGATCAGTGTTGCCATGGTGGCATAGCCTCACTGGCTTGAATTCTATGTTGACTGAATGGTAGGAAATCACTGGCTAGCTTAAGAAACACTTCAACTCAGTCTTACTGTTTGGGTCCTTTGGAGTCCCAGTGACTATATGCTCGAGTGGTTGAGGGCAGGGTTATCCCAGCACGCGTCTAACCCGGCAGAGGACTGTTCCAGGAGGCCTGCCCGGAGGGTCGTGCAGGCTTTTCTGGAGAGGGTGACATGGAAGCTAGCTCTGTATGCCTTGGTTATCTTTCTACTTAGACATATGATATTCCCTGCTTTATGTTTCTGATATGGGCCATGAGGGAATACCGGTGAGAGGGTAGAGTAAGATAATGGTCAATAAAACCCATTATTGGATAATGTGTAGTTACTGGATCAGTAGCAGCAAACATATTTTATTTGAAAATAAAAATAGAATTATGCGTAGGAGAAACACATTAAAAGGTACTTCCTGCTGCCACTGTGTTCTCTTTTGAAAAGTATTTTGTCCTCAGCAGGCAGCTGGCTTTTTCTCCCCAATGTGTGTCAAGTGTAGGTCAGAATGGATAGGACTAGAAAGAAGATGGATGGGGTGGGGGAGGGGCCATGGACACTCAGTGGCAGGTGGACACATCTCAGGCCTGACGACCCTCAGAAACCATTTACCAGGCAGCGTTAAATCACAGTCAAGAGATAGGCGCTGCTTCAGTAACTCAGGTATCACAGCCAAGAGAGGTAAATATGCTCCCTGTGACTGAGCTGTACTTCTGGGATTCTTTATTGGGAGCATCTACAGGTGGGCTCCATGGCCTTTGAACACCGTGAAGTTATAGAGTGATTTCTGGGAAGAAGGTCCACGGCTTTTATTAAATTCTCAAAAATATCCATGATACAAATAGTCTAAGAGCTAGATGCTGGATTTCCAAGAAGGGGGCGGGGTAGTGGACTGTGTAAGACTTTAAAGTATATTCCAACATAGCATACAATGGGTGATAACTGATGGCTTAAAAATGATTCTGGATTTTGAACTTGAGTCTATTACATGGCATTCGATTTTATCTTCTAATTGAATTTCTAGTTGAATTATCTTATGTTGACATTATCCCATCTCTATTCTTACTGTTCCAATTCATCAGCTTGTTCTAAACAGCAGCATTTTCACAGGCAACAATCTCCCTAAATTTCAGTACATCTGCATTGTGTTTACAGCACTGATTTCCAGAATACACTGTATAATTATTGCATGCTTGATAGGCTTTCAGGATTTGCTTTAATGGCAGCCCACTCCAGTGTTCTTGCCTGGAGAATCCCAGGGACAGGGGGAGCCTGGTGGGCTGCCGTCTATGGGGTCCCACAGAGTCGGACACGACTGAAGCAACTTAGCAGCAGCAGCAAGATCCAAACCCAATGAAACTCTTATAGTTTCAAGATGACAGGGAAAGACACTTGCATCCCTTTCTCCTTTCAAAAAACACCTCCCAAATAACAAGGAGAGTAAGAAATGGACACAAATTCCACTGTTTTCATGGGGGAGGATGATTTGTAGATTAACAAAGAAAAGGAAGGTCCAGCCCAAATGCCTTCAGGATGAGAGAGTAGAGGAAGGGGTACACGTGAGAACCAGTACTCTCCTAGAAGCTATCAAAGCTCAGGAACTGGAAGGATCAGATACCACAGAAATGGGTGAATGGGAGTGAGGGACGAGGGAAACACTGAGCCCCCGAATTTCCATCCCCTCTCCCTGCAGTCCAAGAACTACTCTTCCCCTTGTCTGTGCAGGAAGCCAGAGTATTTGCCAGAGAAACGGAGCCCCAGACTTGGGAACACCAGTAAAAGAAAAGTTAGGTGGGACACACCTTGAAAGTAAGAGAGTGGAGTGAAAGTCTCCATCATGAGGGTGAGAAGCTACCAACCCTTTTCTCAGAATTCCAACACCTGTATTTATGCTCCTTCTGAGCAAGAGATTGGAAAATCCAGAAGTGTTCAGAGTATCTACACTGGCATGTGGCGGTCTACAGCAGGACCACCTGGCTGTGTGCTCAGTGGTGATGAGATCAGCCATGTGTAGACACCATCTCCATGCATGGGTGTGTGGTGGTGAATGTGGACTCCCATGCATAAGTGGACGACCAGGGATATCAGGCATTTGAGGAATCCACCAAACACAGAGACAAGGAGTTCAGAAGAAATAGGCAATTCAGGGAACAGAAGAGACTTTCAAAGGGATTATCATTAATATCTTCAAAAGAGAAGAGGCCATGATGCATCCATGTAAGAAGAATAGTAAGCTGTTAGAAAAGGAGCAGCAGACAGGAAAATGCTAGTAAATTTAAAAGATTACTCCTCCTGTAAAGTAAGAGGAGAGAAGTCAACATGAGCAATGGGAAAGAAGAAGTGGAAAATGAGGACATGAATATAAGAAGTCCAGTGGCAAAGCAATCGGAGTGCCACTCAAACAGGACAGAAAAAATAATGAAGTCGAAATTATTAAGGGGAAAAAAAGATGACAAGAATATTGTACTGAAGAAAATGAGCCTTCACATTGAAAAGGTTTACCAAGCAACGGTGAGGAAAAGTCCCAAACCAAAGAAGATTTTTGTGAAATTGGCAAACCCCAGGCGTAGAGAGAAGATTCTAAAAGAGAGAAAATCAAGTATCACTCAAAGGATTAGGAACAAGAATGATTTATGCTTTGCTAAGGCAACTTTGGAAGTTAGGAAAGAATAGAGCAGTCCTTCAAAATTCTGAGTGAAAATGTTGCAACCTAGAATTGTTAGGCAAGCCAGTAATTGAGTAGGAGAATAAAGACATTTCAGTTGTGCAAAGCCTTTTAAAAAAAAAAATCAACTTTCTCAGTGTTAAAGAAGTATTAACATCCTTTCTCATGAAGCTACTGGCAGATGTGTTCCTGCAAACAGAGAGAAAACGAGGAGAGAGAGAGATGTGGGATACAGAAGCCCAGGAGGCAGACGCTGGCAGCAGACAAGAGAATCCAGGCCAGATGGCCTGGCCAAAGGCCTGGATAAGCTGGCCCTGACAAGCACTGGGCCAAAGCAGGGAACCCCAGGACAGGAAGGGACCTGTCACAGGTGCGACTGTTCAGAGAGTTGTGTAAAGATGTAAGTCGACTAAGATGTTAAAAGAAATCTTAACTCCAGGAAGCTAAACATCTACATAACAAAGGATACAATCATTGGAATAATATTTACAGATTGATCATCAGGTAGGCATTTTCTGAGACCCAGGGCACTTAAGTTTCTTTGTGCCTCAGTTTCCTCTCCTTAACTAGCAGATAATAATAGTTCCTACCTGTTATGAGAAGTAAGTTGTTGTTGTTCAGTCACCCAGTTGTATCCGACTCTTTGCAACCCCATGGACTGGAGTATGCCAAGCCTCCCTGTCCCTCACCGTCTTACGGAGTTTGCACAAGTTCATGTTCACTGCATAGGTGATGCCATCCAGCCGTCTCGTGCTCTGACACCCTCTTTCTGCCCTCGATCTTTCCCAGCATCAGGAACTTTTCTAATGAGTCATCTGTTCACATCAGATGGCCAAAATACTGGAGCTTCAGCTTCAGCGTCAATCCTTCCAGTGAATATTCAGGGTTGATCTCCCTTAAGGCTGACTAGTTTAATCTCCTTGCTGTCCAAGGTACTTTCAGGAGTCTTCTCCAGCACCAGTTTGAAGGCATCAATTCTTTGGTGTTCTGCCTTCTTTACGGTCCAGCTCTCACAACCGTATGTGACCACTGGGAATACTATTGCCTTGACTATATGGACCTTTGTTTCTGCTTGTCTTTGTTTATGCAAAAGTAGGAAGTCAAAATATACCTGGAGTAACAGGCAAGTTTGGCCTTGGTGAACAAAATGAAGCAGGGCAAAGGTTAACTGAATTCTGCCAAAAGAAGGCACTGCTGCTGCTGCTGCTAAGTCGCTTCAGTGGAGTCCGACTCTATGTGACCCCAGAGATAGCAGCCCACCAGGCTCCCCCCGTCCCTGGGATCCTCCAGGCAAGAACACTGGAGTGGGCTGCCATTTCCTTCTCCAATGCATGAAAAGTAAAAGTGAAGTCATGTCCGACTTGTCGCAACACCATGGACTGCAGCCTACCAGGCTCCTCCGTCCATGGGATTTTCCAGGCAAGAGATAAGACAAGAGACGACTTTACACACAGACATCACCAAATGGTCAATACCGAAATCATATTAATTACATTCTTTGTAGCCAAAGATGTAGAATTATGTTAAATGGTTATGGTTCTCTTAGGACAGTGTCTGGCACACAGGAAGGACTATAGTCACAGGGGAAACCCCTGAATAACCAAGGGCTAATGACGTGGACCTACTATACAGTAATATGGAGGAAAATACCTACCAAATTAGACCAAAAAAAGAAAATGGAAAGTGCTTGCCTTTGGGAATCAGGATAGGGGAAGGATGAGGGACTATTGGTTTTGGTTCTAAGTTTCTAACTACACTCGGATTTTTAAAAACTATTGCAAGTAATGCCTTCAATAAAATAAAATTAACTTAAAACCAATAGCCAGCTCTGAATTTTAAAATGAAGGACACACATAGCTTAGATATGGACTACTTTATCCTGCCCATATAGTTTACAAACATTCCTATTTGCCATGCACATGAAATTATATGTATTTCTAATGTAGAAATCTTTTAAAATAAAGTTGTCAACACAAGTTTTATTATTCAGTTATGTCTACAATAAAAAACATGCTGCTGCTGCTAAGTCGCTTCAGTCGTGTCCAACTCTGTGTGACCCCAGAGACGGCAGCCCACCAGACTCCCCCATCCCTGGGATTCTCCAGGCAAGAACGCTAGAGTGGGTTGCCATTTCCTTCTCCAATGCAGGAAAGTGAAAAGTGAAAGTGAAGTCCCTCAGTCGTGTCCAACTCCCAGCGACCCCATGGACTGCAGCCCACCAGGCTCCTCCGTCCATGGGATTTTCCAGGCAAGAGTACTGGAGTGGGGGCAATAAAAACATAATTAACTAAAAAACCAAGTGTTCACTGCTGTAAGAGAACTGTCTTACAGATATTAGCTAGTGATCCTAGGTGTGGAGAAAAAACGCATGTGAAAGGGAAGCAGTTTGAACTCCACCCTTCCCCTTCTCCTGCCCTCTGATAAAGATTTTAATAAGTACTGAACAGGGAGGAGGCAGAAAGGCCTTAGAGCAAGCAAACGCACAGCCCTGCATTTCTGTAAGTTCACTTTCTCTTCTAAACTCATGAAAGGCCAGCAGGAGTCAGAGAAGCACTGCTGCTCCTGGTTGTGTAACTACATCACCCTGCTCCCTAAAGATTGCAGACCAAACGTCTGCACTTCACAAGCCAGCTGCCCAAGGATCGTAAGGAAAAAGCTGCGTGTAATGGATCCTCCACCTGAGCCGACGTCTGGATCACCTAATCCTCTGCCAAATTCTAGTTTTCAGGACAGGCCCTGCTTATCTGAAATTTCACCTGTCCTCCAAGCTAATGTGAGTTAAGGTATTTATGAGATAACTTCTAGAATATTATCATGTAACAATTTGAGAACTTCTAAGTTGCTTTTTCTAATAGATACACACACACACACACACACACACACACACACATATTTTTAAAGGCATTTTCTCTTGCCTACTTTCATTTAAATGGCATCTGGTGGCTACATCACTCACAACCCCCTCTCTCTCCCTACCCCTAGATGCTCATCATTTTGAAATGTCAAATCACAAAACACATTTTGCTCCAGGCCTTTGCCAGACTGTCACTGTATCTAGACAGCGCAGCTTCTTCTCTAAAAAGGGAACAAAATAGTCTGAACTCTGTCCTGGTGTGCCAGCCAGGGCGGGCCACCATGCCGGCTAATTCATCACCGCGGGGACCCTGGGCTGTGC
Organism: Neotragus moschatus; assembly: GCA_006410615.1. Taxonomy (NCBI): domain Eukaryota; kingdom Metazoa; phylum Chordata; class Mammalia; order Artiodactyla; family Bovidae; genus Neotragus; species Neotragus moschatus. Next base: position 113,249 of record SJYA01000306.1, on the reverse strand, counting down.
AACCGACCACCCAACTCACTAGTCGAAGGGGTGGCGGTTAATCATTCCCTTAAGTGATGTGGGTATGACAGCAGAGCTCATGGTTGCTCAGCGGACGAGCCTCGGCCTTCCTCCTGCCCCGAGCAGTGACTGTGGCCATTTTCCCATCTTCCCAGACCGCCGGGTTTCAAGAGATTCTGACTGAGGTGGAAATTTTAGCGGTGATTGTGGGATGCCTGTGTCATGACCTCGACCACAGGGGAACCAACAATGCCTTCCAAGCTAAGTAAGTGTTCTAATTGTTGTTATTTTAATGCATTTGCCTTTCTGTTCAGAGCCAAAGGTGACGCACGCGCTAAAGAGTAAAGCATTAATTTCTGGCATCTGAGGCCAAGGCCATGCGGGCCTGGGTGCGGGTGTCACGGGGCTCATCCATCTTTATAATTCCTTACTCCTCTTTTAATTGCAAATTTGCCCTTCATGTCATGCTTGTTGATTTGGTCTGTCTCTGCTGACCTCAGTCGGATAACAAAGCGCAGATTTTTAAAGGGCCTAGTTTTTTTTTCCTCCCAGAATGTTTTCCTTCATGGGATCATAGGTTTCTTGGATTTGCTACCCTGGAAGTCTGGTTTTGAGACCATTAAAATAAAAGTGGAAATTTTATGAAACAAAAGATCTCCTCCTTCCCCAGCAGAATTTCTTCCAGGTTCTTCTGATGTCGAGTATTATATAAACTGCAGTGAAATGGAATGACATTGGAGGAGGAAGAGGGTGTCTGTCCCCGCCAAGCCTCGTCCCACAGAAAGGTGGGAACAAGCCCAGCAGCTCCACCAACACAGGGGAGGGAGAGGTGCACACACTCTGCGTGGACAGAGCGGTCTGTCCCCGAGCAAGCAGGACAGGTCCAGGAGGCCACTGCTTGGCACTCACACTGGGGCCAAGGCCGCAGAACTCGGGTGCTGGAAATAAGACCCAACCCCAGGTCTCCTGGCTCTCGTATTCAGGTTCCAGTCTAATGTGCTTTTTACTACCTGTCTGCAAACAACATGAGAGGGGACTTCAGAGGCTCGAGGGGAAAACGTTTGGGGATGGAGAGACTAAGGAATCTTCCACGAAGAGGTAAGATCAGCTTTCAGGTGACCAGTTTCCAAGCCCCCAGAGCAGGTCTTCCTCTATGATCTGAAACCCCAGCGGCCCACAGTGTGTCAATAGGGACCTTTCAGCTCACCACTTGTTTTTTCCCCGGTAACACCTACATACTAAGGCCTTGGAGCCCTGGGCCCTTTTATCTGCTCCTGACCTAGCAGATGAGTATCGACTTTGTGACCTCTATCCATCCTGAATGCAGAAGCCCATCACTTCAACCTGCTCTTTTCCGTGCCCTATAATTTCCAGCCCTCTTACCTTTCTGAGACAGCCACTCTGCAAAAACTCAGCTCTGGCTCATGCTAGCAATTCCGCTTGTTGCTCTTCTGTCCATACTTTTAAGGGCTTTGGGAGAAAGTGTCACAGCTGTGAGCCTGAGGCATACCGAATAGGTATTCTCCCAACTCGGCTAGGGGCTCAGCACTCCCCACCAGCCCCTTTGGGCCCCTCGCCAGCTCCGTCCCCCATTCTGATCAGCAGTTACAGAAACCAAAACGTTCCTCCCCCTAAACCACTTTCTGTCCTGCCACCTCCCCCAAAGCCACTCAGCAGATCACCTTGCCTCCCCCTTCACTGAGAAAATTGAGGCCATCAATCGAGGACTCCCTCAATTTCCTCCCCTGCCACGAACGAACTTATCTGTCTGGCCCCATCCTTCCCTCCTTCCCTCCTATCGCTGTGAAAAGGCTGTCCCTCCTCGTGTCTGAGGCTAATCCTTCCACCTCAGCGTTGGATCCCTTCCTCCCTCCCTCCTCCAGGACCTTGCTCCATCCATCTTCCTCTCTCTGCCCCGTATCTCCCATCCTATTAATATGAACAGTTCTCCCCGTCTTGAAAAACCCACTTCCACCCCTGCTTCTCCCTCGCGCTTCTGCTCCATTTCTCTTCTTTCCTTTCTAGCCAGTCTTCTTGGAAACTTGTCTGTTCCTTGTCTTCACTTTCCTCCCACACAGCTTCCAGGCCTGCCCACCAGGGGAGCAGCCCTCAGTAATGCCACCGATGACCCCTTTTCCCAAAGCCATAGGACACTCTTCCGGTCCTTCCTTGATCCTTCTTGCCGTGACACTGTTGGTGATGCTCTCCTCCAAAGAGCTCTCTTTCTTCCTTTGTCTGGGAGAGAGACACCTTCATCCACCTTTCTAGCCTTTCTCCACAGCTTGCTCCCCCTGCCCCAGCCTTCACTGCACACGCTCTCCTCTTCCTCTGCTCTGCTTTACCTTTCATGCTGGACCACCTGCTGATCGGCCCCAAACCCATACCTATGGACCGTAATTCTCGGCTAATCTCTAAGCACTTCTTCCAGCTGCTTGAGGAGCTCCTCCTACCTGAAGTCCCATCGTCACCACAACCCCAGTCTTTCTCTCTGCGCCAGTCCTCGTCCTCTTATTCTCCGTCCCAATGAATGGCACCACCAGAAGTCCACAAGTCACTCAGATTCCCTCAGAGTTGACGTCTCTGCCTTCTTATAGTAACCGCTGCTTCTCTGCCTCCCTCCAGGATTCCTGCAACCAACAGCCGAGCTCTCCTCCTCCAGTCTTCCCCACCTGGGCGCTCCAGAATACTCTTTTTAATTCACAAATCTCATCGGATTGCTCCCCTACCTAAAAGACATTCACTGGCCTCTTGTGACTCTCAGGATAATGCTCAAATTCCTTAGTCTAGCCCGTAATGCCCTCCTCAGTCAGGCTCTTGCCCACTTCTCCAGCACAGCACTCACACCTGCCACCCCGCCCCGACCTGTGCATCCAGGTTCAGACACAAGGGGCTACTCAGAGTGCTCGACGGGGTCCAGCTAGTTCCCTTTTCTCTGCTCCCGGTCTGCTGTTTCCGCAGCCCAGGATGCCCTTCCTCTCCTTTCTCCCAGCCTCCTCTGAGAGCTCCACCCCCACCCCCAGATTTGATCCCTGATGCCCTTCGCTGCCTCAGTCCTCTGTGCCCACATCATGCCCTGGCTATGTTTCAGAACCGCACATCTCACACCACGTTAGCTGCTGATTAATCTTCAGTACCTGTGATGTGTACAAGCACCAAGAGCATGATAAACCCACAAGGAATGTTTGCTGAGTGAATACATGAAAAATGCATGAATGGATGAGGTTTTAACTATTTTAACATTGCTTTTCAGTAAAGTTTCCTGACTTCTTAAACAAGTGCAATCTTTTACGGATTATCATAAAACCCGGTTTTTACATACATTGGTTTGATGTTGTACTCATGACAGTAGCGTCCCTGGGGCCTGCTGAGGTGCCAACTGTATCCACTTTGATTATAGGGTCTGACAGTTCCTTGTGTCTGAGTTCCTGGCCTGCGTTTTGTTACTATGAGTATTTTAGGATACCCCTCTCTCAGGCCAATGGCATCACTGCCACTGTGTCTTCCTGGAGCACCCTACCATTCTGCCACTTACACATAAAGAATTGTGCCTATAAAGCAATGGTGAGCACCTTGTAGGTTCTTTTAAAAAGAGTCACGTGCGCAATGTATGTACTCAAATAACAACAGCCTCCACCGTGGAGAGAGCCTGCGTATCACACCAGGATAGCCAGGCTTCTTGCTAGTTGACCTCGTTGGACCAAGACTACACACCGAATCCCAACCCAGCTAATCATACCTTATCTCCCAGGAGTATGGTCCTGGGTTACCATGATATCGACCCAGTTAGCTGTTGAGGTCCAAGCTGCAGGTCCGTGTAGGCCTGGAGACTGAGGCTGCATTTGGGGAAACCAGTGATGAAGAAATCCCGAGTGGATAAGAGGAGCAAGAGAGCAAATCAGCAGAGAGAAGAAAGTCAGTATTCAGAGGGGAGCAGAGACAAGACTGTACAATTCTAGAGGAAGACACAGATCCCTGGTTTCCCATGTCTGTCCTGCTTCCAGGAAATCCAGTCATGTTTGTGACAATGGGGCTCGCTCAGAGGTCCTGGTTGCATTTAATCAACATTATTTATTTTTTTTTTTAGTAAAAGTGGTTCTAATTCATTTCCATTCTTTGCTGTGAGTGGTCCCTGAGACAATGAGAAGAATTGCAGTTATTTGTTGTTTACTATCTCAAGTGCTTGACTAATACCCCTAATATCCCTGTAGCTATTTGTCTCCATCTTACAGAGGGAACTGGGCCTCAGGAAAGTGACTTGCCCAAATTCACCCATCCAGAAGGTGGCAGAGTAGTGTTTGGACCTGGGCTATCTGACTCCAAGGCCGTTTTTTAACCACTTTATCTCACCTTCTTTCATGACTTTGTGGTATTTATTTTAGGCTTTTGAACTTCCAGTTTACTGGCTGGCTTGTGATATTTGTGAGCTCTGGAAAACTAAGATGCATTTTGACATCCAGAAAATCAAGACATGGAGCTGTAAAAATTGTAGAACTCAACTAGATCTTGGTAGTCATATTCCTTCATTTTCAAAATTTTTTTCATATGGCTTAATATTTTAAAATTGGAAACTGAGGTCCCTGAATCTCAAGTGATTTGGTAATACTGAACAGTTTTTATACATATGAGATAGCTATGATACCTCTGATACTAGAATTCAAAAAAAAACCATTGAATCCTTACACCACATGATCAAAACTATGTGTTCCAAGATGGTCTGAGCTGTTTCCTCGGAATGGTTGGCCTTTTACACAGTTTACCAGCCCATGGGACGTCCATCAGCCCTGCCTCTCCCTTACAGAGTCTCATTTGAGCTTAGAATACCAGATGCCTCCACCTTTCCACCTCAGTTAAAGTTTTCCTCAATAAATGCTGATAAGAGACCCTTTGACATCATGGTGAAGGAGCTACCATTTTACTGATTGGGATAAGATTTACTCAGCAAGTTTGCCATTGTTCAGGAAAATCCCTCAGAAGAAACCTATACCCTTATTTCCTTACTGATTCCCCATCAGTTGAGTGCTTTCTAGATTCGAGGTACTGGGCGAGGCATTGTGGGGGAAGTAAAGAAGCGTAACAAATAGTCCCTTTCCTTAAAGTATTCACCATCTAATTCCAGCCTTTTAAGTGATTTGGAAATGGGATTTAAATGCACCGATTATTATGTGACAAAGCATATGCTACCTTTTTTTTTTTTTTTTTTTTCATATGTAAGGCTATAAAGAACCAGGAGACATTTAGCAAGGGACAAATTACTATATAAAATGCAAAATGCCTCTACAATAAAAAGTTGTGATTTTAGTCACAGCACAGTGTGATTTATTCTCTTAGCCTTTCTGATGAGCGAGCCTTCACATTTTCATATTTTATTCTTAATTTTAAAGTACTGGAGTGCGTGCGGCGCATGATCAATAGGTAGCGAGGGCAGCGATCCCATGGTGCTTTGGAACTGCTGTTCACACCGCTCTCCTATTTTCTCCAGGGACGGTGTTTCCCACTCATTGCCCTCCCTATTACAGCTGCCCCTGATGATTAAATATCAGTACCCAGCAGCTTTGTAGTATATTCTCCTAGGAGACTTCCTCTATTCATTTCTAGCATAATCTCTTATACTCATTTCTTGGGAATGAAAACCCATCTTGTCGCTTTCGGCCAGGTCCCAGAGGTGAAATACGGGGGCACATTAATCTGCCGTGACAGCCTAATCCCATTCCTCCCCACCTCCCAACAATTCTCAATTTCCTAATTACCTTCGGTAGTTTTCCTCCTGAAAGTTTCCTGTAAGCCGTGGCAGCACACTTCCATTAGGTCTCTTTTTCAAAGAATATGCATATCCAGGGAAGTTATGAGGGTCCATAGCTCATAGTTATGAAATTTCCTTTTGCACGCTTATTTTTGGTGCCTGTGCAAAGTGCTGAATGCCTGGGGGGAGGAGGGGAGAGCCATTTTCACATTGACTTTCCTTTTATATAAGCTTCTCCTCAGTGTGCTGCCTGCCCCCAAATGAAAAGCTTTAGTATGTTAGGATGACCTAATCAATAATGAGCATCATAAATAATCACAGGTATAAATCTTCGTGTGTGTAAAGGATCTGGAGTCTCTTCTCCTCTCCTCTCCTCTCCGCATGTCTCCACACACCCTCCAAGTATATGTAATATTTTTACAATTACAGTCTGTGTGCCCCAGAGCCATTGATATGATGGATATACTTTCCACAGACAATTAAAACGAGGTGTAGTATTAAAGTCATTTTTTTCCCATATGTGATTGATTGGAGCGTTTTTCCCACATTTTACATGAAAAAGTGTCAGTATGCCCTTTACACAGAGTACATTACATGAAACACGTGTCGTCTTTTAAAAAATGGTTTAATGATCAAGTAAGTTTGGTTAATACTGCATAGTATGTTCCTTTCCTGCAGAATCACAGCACACATGTTCACACACTGATGCCACAGATAAACCCTGCAGTGTCTAAACAGTTTAACTTCTTAAACCCAGCATTTCCCAAACGTATTGAATCTGAGACCCTTCTTACTTCTGCCCATAATGCTATTTTACATCCCAAAGAACCCATATTCTGTCTAATACTTTCTGATCAAGTTTATCCTAACAGTTCAATATTTGCCACTTTCATCAAGTTTTCTGACCACGGACTTCACCCTTGCAGTGCTCGGAGATTCATAACGTGTGTAAGTAATGGCAGGTGCGGGCAGCATTCTCAGTGAGCCTCAGCCTGAGAGAGAACACACCAGGGTGTCCTGTAGTCTCAGAAAATTTGACAGAGACCAGACCTAACAATGTAATTGAAGCAACCATATGGAAATGGAAGCATTCTTGTTTAAATGATTTAATTCTAAAGAAAACTCAAAGTAGAGTTAGTATCATGTTCCATTCTGTGAATACTAAGATGGCACCTTGCTTGCAGAAAGGTGAGCATCGTTAATGTAAGTGTGGACAAAGTTTCCTGTGCAGTTATAGGGACTGTGAGCTTCCTGAGGGTAAGACCCATTCTTTATCTCCATACCCCACATGCTCACAGCCTCACGTCATAACAATTCTCAGTCCTTGTTAGGTGAATGAAGGAACACATCATTAGTCTGCTTCTATTGCAAAATCTGCACACTTGTAATTAGCTCAGTATTGTGTGAGTGTGTGGAACTTGTAAGATAGGATTACTAAAGGAACAAAGGGGATGTTCCTTTGTAAGGATGAAGACTCTTAAACCGTGGACCTTCGGATGCATTTGCACAAGCACTCTGGGAGTCCTCCTGATGAAACATAACAGTTCAGAGGCCACATGGATCCGGGGAGAGCAGAGGGCAGCATAGGAGCCACCAGCTGTTCCCTGGTTAAAGGGCACAAACTTTCAACTCATCCTGAAAAAAGAAAATATTTAGTGATTTGTGCTCGTCTAGCTGATTTAACTTTGTGAGGTCTGCTAAAACAACACGATACAGAAGGAGATGCTATTTTACATCTCGAGCCCACTTTTACACCAGTGATCCTCTTAGGATTCACACCAATAACTGGGGCATGTGGCTGGTTGATAGAAACCAATCGCAGGAATCTGAGTCTGTAGTTAGCAGCTATAACAGGAGAATTCTGAATCAAATTTTGAAAACTTCTTTCAAAGAAGGTTTGATGACAACCAGCCTGGCAAAAATGGAAACTAGAATATAAGAAATATGGAAGTTAAAATTCTCTTTCTCATTATGCAATCAGAAAAACTTCATAATTTGGGTGCCAATCTAGAACTGGAACTTACTAGCTCTGTGACCTTGGAAAAGTAAGATACCTTCTCTGAGCCTTGGTTTTCTTATCTGTAAAATGAGAAAATAATAACTTTCATGGTTGTTGGCAGTACTAGATGAAGTAGTATGTTGAGGTGTTAACATATTGCCTAGTGCATGATAGGTACTTACTCACAGAGCTATTATTATTAATAATATTATTTTAAAATATGTTAGCACACTTACTATCAGCCTTCAGCTTGAACTATAATTTCTAGACATATCACCACAACCTTATTAGCCAAGTGGCTAATATTTTTTAAGCACCTACTCCATCCAGGCATTTTAAATACATCCAGGTATTTGGATATTCATCCTAGATTTCATCCTAGATTTTCGAAAGTCATGAAAAATACAACTAAGGCACAATACAGTGTGCATTTTGGAAAATGCGTTTTCATAAAAATGAACCATAGGTTAGAAAAATAGTAACTAACATTAAATATTAATCACATACTACTAAGATTAGCCTAACAAATTGTCACTTATTAAATGATATAGGTTAGGGCAAGATTGAAAGAAATAATACCACCTGATTAAAACTTACAGATAATTGAAAAGAATCCTTTCAAGTATCAATTAGCATTTTATTTATTTTAAATGGAAACGTCTTTGTGTTTTAATTAGTATAGACTACAACCTACTTACATGTTTGGCCCTATGATAGACACTTAGAAATATTTTATTGTAGTCTCATAAATAGCAGGTAAGGTAGAGAGTATTATCATAATTTTAGAGACAAAGAAACTGATTCTCAAACAACCAAGTAATGACCCAAAGCTGTTACTGAGAACTGAGTTCTGGACTCCAAGTCCGGGAAACTTTCTGGAGTTGGACACTGAGATATCACAGTGTGACCATAGGTTGGAAAACCATAATTGAAGCTTGTCAGTCTTACATGTAAAGTGGATTAAATGGGTTCTACATAGTATTCACAAGGTCTTTCCCATGGAATAGCAAATACATTTAGTATATGACATTCATCCTAGATACTCAGAAACTTTATAAGGTTTAGCTCATGAAGCCTACCCTGATCCCCAGAGCCAGGAATCATGTCTCTTGTCCTCAGAACACCGAGAGCTCTTTGGCTGAACTGAAACACTTCCTATGGCATTTATATTGTGTGGTCTGTCCATTATTTTCCCTTAGGACCACATCTCATCTCCCTACTAGTTTGTACATTTCTTGGCAGAGTGGACTATGTCTTTTTCATGGTGGTATCACCCACTGTGTCTAGCCTAACACACAGCAGGTTCCCAAAAGGTTTACTTTATAGATTTGTGAACCCCACAAGTGGTTACCTGAGAATGTATCTGCTCATGGTCCTTCCTAAAAACAGGAGAAGCAGTGTGATCCAAAGAGCCAGTGTTGGGGAGGTCATTGATGCGGAAGGGCTGTGCTCACTCATGTGTCTGTCCTCTTTCAGGAGCGGCTCTGCCCTGGCCCAGCTCTATGGAACCTCTGCCACCTTGGAGCATCACCACTTCAACCATGCAGTGATGATCCTTCAGAGCGAGGTAAAAACCCACCACTCTGCTTCTCTCCTTGAAAGAAAACCAATGAAACGATGCTTCCTACTTCTCCTTCTTTGCAAGAAGAAATACAGAGAATCAGAACTACTGGACTTCTTCTTTGTAGCTTTTAAGAAATTCTTTCAGATGCCTGACCAAGGACCTTGTTCAGTTTCTTCCTGAGCTAATTCATTTGGGTTTTTATTATTGGTTAGGGGGCTTTTCAGATGCATTTAGAGCAGACTGCCCACTGCTTGTCACCAGAACATGGCTTTACATTTCTTCAGGGTACAGAAGCCCAGTAACAGACCCCAGAAGTGAATGACCCAACATTTCCATTTTGCAAAACCCATTTGAAAGATGATGGAATCAGAAATGGGGTGATAAAGTTATACTTTATTTACATAATTGAGAAACCTATAAAAAAAGATAAAAGAACTTAAAATTGCTGGTGGGACAATTTGAACGTGAGAACTGCAACTAAACTTGAGACCCAAGCTCAGAGCCATATACCTTCTTTTGCTTCATGTGGCATTGCGGGCGCTGGAAGTGGTTGGTCTTTTATACTTTTAGTTCTCCACAGAGAAAAAGTAAAGCCGCTAACTGACTCTAGCTGAGGCATCTGAATTTGAAATTGCCAAGAAAGGATCTGTTTAATTTTCTGCAGGCGTACAGACCTTTTTTTTTTTTTTTTTTTTTGAGGCCAGGAAGGGATCATCTGTTCCCCATTATTTGTCAGTTCTCTAGCTGTGCCATTAATTATTATTATTATCATCATTAAGGCCCTGCTTCCCTGGAATAGCATCATTAAATATGGAGGTTTTTTTTCCTCCAGCCTATCTTGAGAAAGCGTGTCTTTTGCAATATCATGAAAGCCTTCTTCGACCCCATAAAGGAGAGTCAGCACTCCGGAACCTGCCTGCAGCTGTGGAAAGCAGACCCGTCAGGGGAGATGGATTTTCAGTTGAGAATGAAACATCAGGGTTAGGCTCTCAGTAACTCTGACAGAAACCAGTGTCCCAACATCCGTGGCTCTGGAATTCTTCTGTGAAAGCCATGTTTTAGATGTGTGCAGAGGGGAATAGGAATGGGAGGAACTTGGAATCAGACTATCTTTTCTATGCTGGTAATATGATGGGCTTACACCCCTGCGGCCAGACATTCACACCTTTGTATTAACTGATTATAAACAGGAGGTCAAGTTTTCTCAGAAGGTCATTAGCTTGTGTCACAGAGCCCTGCTAACTCAGAATTTGTCTTCATACAAGCAAAATTCATCAGCTGCCCTTTGTGCCTGGGTTCTCTATGAGGAACGCAGAATAGCAGTATTGGAAACAAGCACTGGTGTGTTCAGACTTTGCGTTGATGCCCCCGCCTCTCCCCATCCCTGCACTCCCATCAGAAAGGCAAAAATGCAGATGTCATTACCACCCCACTTTCCAGATGATACAGAGGCATAGGGAGGTTAGATGGCTTGAAGACAGTTGGTCTAGATCTTTCTTCCTACACATTCCGCCCCCCCCATCAATACCACTCCTCCCTAAACAAGAAATAGAAGAAGACTACTACTTCTTCTACAATAGAAGAAATACTACTTGTATTTCAGGGAGACTAATCTATTTTAGAGACCAAACCCTTGAGGCACCACAGAAGGCCAGTTTGCATATAAACATATACTGATTACAAATTAACTTATGATTATTAAAGCTGACCTGGCTAGCTTTGTCACTCTGTCAGCTATAACCTGTGTTAGTTACTGTATATCCTTTAAAGGTAGCAAAACATACTCTCACAAAATAATCAGTGTTGCAGATTCAGACCAGCTTTCTCCTGGTCTTCACAGTAGAGTTTACTATAACTTGCTCCTAATAGCTCTATTTCTTTCCCTGAGAAATTTTAGATGTGTGGCTGGACCTAGGTGACTACTTTTCCAGAGCTCCCAACCATTTTTCCCCAGGCCCCAGTACACCAGCCTGTGACTGATCCAGGGGCAAGGCTCAGACAAAGACACCTGGGCAGAAATATGGTGTGGCATTCCTTCAGTTATTTCTCTTCTTCCTAATGGCTGAATTAAGGGTCCAGAAGAGTTTGTCTGAAAATTATAATTAATATTGGACCTGGCCCTAGGTGGAACCAATATACTCTAGTCTTTAAGGATTGATGGGTTCACCTAATGAGATAAATTAAACTCAAGGGGGCAGGCGATCATCTGGTGCCTGGTACGTAGTAATTTACTAATTGATATTCTGGTTCCCCAGAAGAATTAATTTACGTCTCATTGAAAATGTTCTCAGGAAATCACTTCACTGCCTTTCTTTTGCACCATCTTCTGGTTCTTGATACTCGGTTTAAAACTGGTCCAGTTTCCAGACCACCTGTTGGTGAGCTGGTATCTCATGCTAAGAAAACCTGATAAATGAAAAGTCCTGACTTTCAAATCAAATTAAGTGAAGTGTCTGTCACTTTACAGAAAGACTTTTTCACTTGACTAAAAACACTATGGAGCTGTCTAGTGCAGTGAAAACAAAGTTGGATGGAGGAAAAAAGTGTGCTTTTCAAAGGAATGGAGGTACAAGTGTATTTGTAGGTTGTTCTATGCAAAAGTTGCTCTTTTAGAGTCCTCCTGTGCCAAGAGCAATATCTTATACTTTCTAGCTACTCAGCAATTACTGTACTATAATTATTTTGCACACTTCATCCAGATGTATCTTCATCTAGCCTAACACACCATTTCTCAGCTTCATCAGTATTGTCACTTTTGGGCCAAGTAAGTCTTTGTTGTGGGCCTGTTGGGTGCATCGCAGCATCCTTGGCCTCTGCCCACTGGATAGCAGTAGCACCGTACACCAGTGTGACAATCGAAGTGTCTCTAGGCATTGCCAGAAGTGCCCATTGTCCAAATCACCCCCACTGGTGTGCTTGCATGCTCAGCTGTGGCCGACTCTTTGCAGCCCTATGGACTGTGGCCCTCCAGGCTCCTCTGCCCATAGGATTTCCCAGGCAAGAAAACATAGTGGGTTGTCATTTCTTCCTCCCAGGCATCTTCCCAACCCAGGAATTGAACCCGTGTCTCCTGCGGCTCCCGCTTTGGCAGGTGGATTCTTTACCACTTGAGCCACCTGTGTGCCACTGGTCTAATGTTTCTTCTCTTCCTTGAGTCATTTGTTGCAATAGCAAGTACTTCCAAAATGCCAGCTTAAGTCATTACTAGCGAGACTAGTATGTATTCAGAGGTCAGAAAGTTTCCCAGAAGTTTTGTCGATTTCTCTACTCAGTGATCCCACAGGAAGTGGAGTTGTTGTTGGCATAATCATAGCCTTAGTAAGAGGAGTTCAAACACTTTGCAGTTTTCTCTTCAAAACTAGATGTAATAAAGTGTCCCTCGGTGGTCCTCCTCACCGGTGATTATGACTGCGCTTCTGGCTTTGGTCTGTTTGCCAGGGAATCTGTTTGTATTTGCACAGAATGTCATTAAGCTTTTTAAAGAATTATTTTATCATGTTTCTAGGCTGTTTTTGAAAAAAAAAAAAAAAAGTGGAAAAAACATGTAGTTGCCAAGCTCAGATGTAATGCTGTCTTCTGTGGCTTTTTACTTTCTCGTTGCAGGGTCACAACATCTTTGCTAATTTGTCCTCCAAGGAATACAGTGACCTTATGCAGCTTTTGAAGCAGTCAATACTAGCAACAGACCTCACGCTGTACTTTGAGTAGGTATTGGCATTCGATCTATTTGACAAATGGATATCTAAAGTTTCATCCTGTAATTAACTTTCAGGTCCAAACTGGAGGCTGCCTGTTACTCTAACACTGATATCAATGTGTAGATGAGCTAAAGTTTTTGTTGTTGCTGTTCTTCCTCATCTCAAAGAACCTCATGAGTGTGGTGTCTGTGAAACAAGACAGTCGGGACTACAATCACAAGATATGTATTTTTCCTTCTGCTTTATGCGCCTTGTTTGGGACTCATGATGAGTGATGGACATTTTTAGTTTAAAGACTGGCTACGGTTGCTATTTTATTTTTGGCCACTGCATGAACTAGGTGGAATCCAGTTCCCCAATCAGGGATGGAACCTGTGCCCCTAGCAGTGGAAGTGTCGAGTCTTACCACTGGACCACCAGGGAAGTCCGTAAGATTGCTATTGTGGACTATTGTTCGTGGTTAGATCTCTAATGGCATTGATGATGCTAATAATGATGAAAAACTTGTGTTGCTGAAAGGACGACAAGAAATCCAAGCCTTCATTCTTCACCTCTCCTCTAGCTCTCTTTCTCAGAAAAGCCATCCTTCTTTTCCCCAAAAGCTCAGGCTTCCCCCTGAGCTGGTGATTCCACCCTGCCTATTTCCTGTGAAACCTGTTCCATCAGGAACCACTGCTTTTGGAGGCCTGGTCATCTCCTCCTTCACTGATAGGCACAGTTTCCTCTGACCTTAAAGACCAAGCAACTTCTCTTCCTTAAGAAATTATTTGACCTGACCCCATGGCCTTTCACTGCCTTTCACCTTACCTTTCTTTTACTGTCTACCCTTTAAAATAAATGGAGCACGTGACTGCCTTTATTTTCCTAGCACCTAGGTGCACTTTGCAGACCAGCATCCACCTTCACATTCTGCCAACATTGTACTTTCAGAGGTCGGCAGAGACCTCTGCTGTCCCCAGATTCAACGTCTTTTACTCATTCCTGGTATTTTCCAGCTTCTTTGAGACATCCGCAGGTTTACTGACTTCTGACTGTCAGTGTCGACTCTCCATTTTTCCCCAGCATGCACCTGCCTTCCTCTCTCCTTTTCTGGATCTCTCATAGTTTTCTCTTCTCCTTGCTTCTATGTGTAAGTTCCAGTTCTTCTTTCTCTGCTCACTCTCCTGGCCTCAACTCTACCTTAATTCTGTAGAGGCATAGAAGTGAAGTGAAGTCGCACAGTCGTGTCTGACTCTTTGTGACCCCATGGACTGTAACCTACCAGGCTGCTCCATCCATGGGGTTTTCCAGGCAAGTGTACTGGAGTGGGGTGCCACTTCCTTCTCCAGGGGAACTTCCCGACCCAGGGATCAAACACAGGTCTCCCACATTGTAGGCAGACGCTTTACTGCCTGAGCCACAAAGGAAGCCTATCGAGGCATAGAGAAGACCCCAAAACTCTTCATTCTAACCCTCCCTCACATGCTAGACATGAGTCTCCAACGCCCATCTCAAAAGGCTTCAGTGGCCTCATTGCTTTCAAAGCAACCTTGGTTCGTGTTTCAAGGTTCTCCCACCATAATCTGGCCCCAACCATTTTGCATTCTTATCTCTCACTGCTCTCCTACACAATTTGTACTTCCACTAGACTGGCCTAATGTTACCCTTTGTGTTTTGTTTTTCAGAAAAAACAAGTCTTTTTTATTAGTCAACTGCATGTTACCCTGTGAAAGCAGCTTATGCAGTGCCCCTTGCTCTCCGGTCCTATCCCTGCTCCTCCACCTCCCCATCTGGCTGAACCACCACCTTTTCTAGGAAAACTATGTCACTTCGTTTGGATCTTACTGTGCTTGGCATGGTGTCAGTGAGAATTAGCTTCAATTATAAGGGACTGCCGCTGCTGCTGCTAAGTCACTTCAGTCGTTTCCAACTCTGTGTGACCCCATAGACGGCAGCCCACCAGGCTCCCCCGTCCCTAGGATTCTCCAGGCAAGAACACTGGAGTGAGTTGCCATTTCCTTCTCCAATGCATGCAAGTGAAAAGTGAAAGTGAAGTCACTCAGTCGTGTCCAACCCTCAGCGATCCCACGGACTGCAGCCTACCAGCCTCTTCCATCCATGGGATTCTCCAGGCAAGAGTACTGGAGTGGGGTGCCATTGCCTTCTTCATTATAAGAGACAGGAAACCCAAAATCACAGTAGCTTACTTCTTTGTAATGTCAAAAAAAGTCTTGAGATAAGCAACCGGCAGTTGGTAGAGCAGCTCCATTGTCATCAGGCACCCAGGCTTCTTTATCGCTCTGTGCGGCCACATTCAACACCTGGTTTCCACCTTAGCCCAAGGTAGCTGCCCATGTTCTAGGCACAATGTCCACATTCCAGCTATCAGAAGAAAGGAACGAAAACGAAAGGAGCCAAAGGTAATGCAAGTTATTTCTTAAGAGCATTTTCTGGAAACTTCACATAACGATTCCACCTACATTTCATTGGCCATCCCTAGGTTAGGATAGGAAAGCTTTGTGTTGGGTAATTGTGTGCCATGCTAAAGTCTAAGAGTTCTATTACTAAGAAAGAAAGGCAAGAGAGAGATTGGAGTAGACAGCTGACAATCTGTGCCACGGGTATTTGTTGTTGCTCTCTGGTGAATGGGTTGTGACATGGCAGAGTGGAAAGAGTAGAGGCTTTGGGGTGATATTGGTCTGGATTTAAGTCTCACTCTAGTTAAACCTGGTATACTGAGCCAAGTGTCTATGTTTTCTCCCTTCTGAAACACCACTTAGACAGCACCAGATAAATTTAAAAGCAAAAGCAAATCTACAAGGAGAAAGGGAGAGGGCACACATCAGTTGAGAAGAGGTGTCAGTATGTTTGTGGAAAATGAAGGCCCACTGATGAAGGTCAGATGTTCTGGCAGAGGAGAATGGAAAGCAGGATGACTCTGAGAAGTGAGCTGTAGGCCCTGCAGAGCCTCACCTGGGGCTCAGAGACAAAAAGCACCATGAAGAAATGAATGTGATGCTCATGGCGTAAGATGAGGAACTTACTAGAAAGTCAGTTTTCAGGACACTCAGAGCCCACGACGTCCTCCACCAATGTAGCCAGAACTCCCTCTCCTCTATTCCTGGAGAAGGCCAGAAGTTTATCCTCTGGAGAGATGAAAGAAAGTGCTCTGGACTGAGAAAAGCTCACGGTGGGATAAGACGCACAAGTCAGAAGAGAGGATGAAGTAAAATGGATTGAAAACTTGAGCCCACAGCCCAGTTGGCCAGAGGCCAGAATCCATAAGCCACATACCCAGGTTCCTCAGATTCAGCAAATGGAAGTACTAAACAGTGAATAACTTTTTAGTGTGTCCCATGCACTGGGTGGGGGACATAGAGCTCCTGCTTAGCCTTTTAATGTCATTCTATTACACACAGACACCAAGGACCACCAAACATTTTATGAAAACCTCCCATATGAAACAGGGCATAGTTCCAAGGTGGCACAGTGGTAAAGAATTGGCCTGCCAATGTAGGAGACGTGAGTTCGATCCCTGGGTTGGGAAGAGCCCCTGAAGGAGAAAATGGCAACCCATTCCAGTATTCTTGCCTGGAAAATTCCACGGACAGAGGAGCCTGGCAGGCTACAGTTTATGGTGTCACGAGTAATTGAACATGACTTAGTGACAGCGTCTGCCTGCAATGTGGGAGAACCAGGTTCGATTCCTGGGTCGGGAAGATCCCCTGGAGAAGGAAATGGCAATCCACTCCAGTACTCTTGCCTGAAAAATCCCATGGACGGAGGAGCCTGGTAGGCTACAGTCCACGGGGTCGCAAAGAGTCGGACACGACTGAGCGACTTCATTTTCTTTCTTTAGTGACTGAGCATGCATGTACACGCATATGAAAAGCAGAGGCCAAAACGGAAAATAAACTGAATTCAGAGAAAACAGGGAGAAGAAGAAAACAAAAACCCAAAACTGTTGTTAATATCCTTAGAGAGCTAGAACACTGTCTCCATGAAATAAGAACAGGATGCTTTAAAAAATAATAGGAGCAACTGTAGAAGAAGAAAGAGCTTTTGGAAATTAAAAGCATGATGGCCAAATTAAGAATCACATGAAAGCATTGAGAAACACAGTCAAAGGACAGTAAAGCAGAAAAATGAAAAACACTGCTTTATTTCATTATATGCTTTCTAGTGTTGTTTCATTTGTTAACTATGTGCATGTATTACTTTTATAAATATACATTTTAATTAATTTTTAAAATAATTTTTAAAGTAAAATCCCAGCTCTGCCACCAGATAGCTGTGTGTCATCAAATTACTTACCTCTCTGATCCTGTTTTCTTCATATGTAAAATGGAAATGATAGTACCTACTTTATCTGTCTTGTAAATGTCTTGTATGTCTCATAGAAGGGGGCATCTACAACCTCATTTGCTTTATAGACTATTTATTTTGCATGTTTTGTGGCCTTTGTTTTGACTTAAGTATCATGATGTTTTTTTTTTTTTTTTTTTCTCTCCTGAATTGATACTCCTGGATTGGTTGCTTACGGAAACCTGTATATCTTTAATATTTTTATTTCCTATGTCTGACACTGGCAGGATTTTGCATTATTTTTCTCAAAGGAGAAGTGTTTTGCCAAGCCAAGTTTCCAAGTAACTTCTAAGGGAGAAAAAATGTCAACAGTAGGAGTCCATTCATCAAGGCCTGTTAGGGATGTGACGAATTGCTGAGTGATGCAGTCAGGGAAGTTGGTGGCACTTGTTTGCTCATTACTCTGCTCTTATCTTAATGCTACAGCCCCTGCTAATGTTTGCTGACTCCAAAGAAGCTGGCTTGTTCTCTTTCTGTGGGTGTTATTGTGTTTTGAGGCTCTGAATAGCTGCTCATTCTCTAATCTAGACCTTCAGGAGGCTGATTCACTGGCCTGTCTAAAGTTGCATTAAAGTATTGCCATATTTTTAGGCAAGACAACTCCTCGGGTTAATGAGGAGGAAAGCAGTTACTACAAACTATCTCCCGGTTACTTTTATTTCACAGAGATACACTTGTGGAATTGAAAGGGCTGTTAGCAATGATGTCATCCAACTCATCTCCTCTATTTCGTAGATCAGGTACTAAGTTTGTAGGTTAAATAGTGTAGCTTGGCTCACTTAAGTAACTTGTGGATAAGTTGGAACCTCTACCTCTGGTTTTGGGGCTTTTCCACAAACTGTATTCTTTCTCTAAAAGACGAATCAAGTACTTGTCATTTAAGTTGCAGATGCATTATACATAGAAATATTGACCTTCCCATGTGTACATGAACAAGTTTAATATGAAAACCAGCATGAGTTCCCTTGTCTCTCCCAAAGCAAGCCAGAGACAAGAGCTCGCATGCACATAGTCTAGTTTTGGAGGTAACATCAGAAATGGGAGTGGGGGACCAAGAAAGTGAAATGGGGGAGGGAAGCTCTTGTAAAGACATGTCTACTTGTTGGCCACCCCTGTGGTCAGTCCAGCTTGATCCCACAGGGACTATCTGAAAAGTCTTATGTAAACTGCACCTCAGAATTGCCATCAGCCTCCAGCCTCCATAAACCAAGGCTGTTCCATGGATATTAAAACTTCCATGCGTTTCCAGGACACGCATCCCCAAGGGCTGGGGATTCCTACAACCATTCCCCATCCCACACGTGGAGTCAAAGCAGCCCCAGGGCAGAAGGCAAGGAAGGTGCAGAGCAGCCAAGACAGAAGCCACGGTGTTGGTTGGAGCAGAAATGGCTGAAGAAAGGTGGGCCGTGGGATGGCCTTGTACACTTTCTAGAAGTTTGGATTACGCTTGGTTCTTCTGTCCTGGCTACTTAACTCAAAAGCCTTGATACAGTTGAGGCCAACCAGAAAGGAAGTTCACTGCTTTCCTCCCCTAAGAAGGGGCAAGTCACTCTAGAAGGGGTCAAGGTGGGCAGGGACAAGATCCAGGCCTTTGCGGGCAGGGGCTGAGGGTTATGACTCATTCCTAGTGGCAGGATATCCTGCCACATGCCAATAGGGAACAATGTAAAATTCCTGGAAGTATGGAATTCCTTTAAAAACAACCACAAACCCTTGTAAAGTCAATTTCTAATAGCTTTGGATATGCTCAAGATTCTATACTACAAATGATGCGTGAAAGCAGAATTCACAAGTTTAAAATAAACAAACAGACAAACAAAAATCGAACAAAACCTCAATGTGAATTTCTAGGCTTCCCAACCGTAAGTCTGGGGCTTAATTCTTCAGTCTGGTTTTCCAACTCAGTGAAAACATTTTCTAGTTACCGTTGAGTGGTTTTCTGAAATTGATTTCTGTGCCTATTTCTGAGTCCCTGCAGTGAATACAGCTTTCATAATTAAATAGTAATATCAGCATCTCAAGCAGGAATTAGATATCCCCTGTTGGTAACCAGCCATGTAGCTTTGAAAGAGTCACTCACTTAATCTCTCTTTGCCTTAGTTTCCTTGTCAGCAACAGAGAGACAGGTACTTCACCCACACCCATCTCCTAGAGTCCTGGTGGTGGCCAAAGGGGATTATCTGTATGAAAGATGATGAAAATTTAAGTAACTTAAATAATTTAAATTTG
The DNA here is from genome assembly GCA_006410615.1 of Neotragus moschatus. Lineage (NCBI taxonomy): Eukaryota > Metazoa > Chordata > Mammalia > Artiodactyla > Bovidae > Neotragus > Neotragus moschatus. The sequence goes on along the minus strand of SJYA01000306.1, from coordinate 93,675 downwards.
ATAACATTGACAATTTTAAGTACCTTATAAAGAAAACAAACATTCAACCAGAAAGGTTAATGAAATTTGGACCATAAAAGATAGTCCTTGTTGGGGCAGACGGAGAGAGATCCAAAATTACAAGCGTTAAAACTTCGAGATGTCACAGTTGTCCTGGACTGACTGTCTGCCTGTAAGTTAACAAAGTTGACCTCGCATCTTCCACAATTAGTGGAAACCATACCTAAAATTCCCTGAGTGCTCTCTTGGGAGTCTGATATACACATTATTCTGTTTAGCACTTAAAGGGATTCTATCAGAGCAGGTACTATTACTGACCCCATCATATGCATGAGGAAACTGAGGTTGCGAGAAAATCAGTGGTAAAGCTGAGACTGGAACCAAGTATTTGGACTCCAAAATGTCTTTAACTACTCTGCCATTCTCTCTGCAGTTCTATAACTGTTAGTTTAACAGAACCAGAGGGGAAACTGAGGCCAGTCCTGAGAACACAGGCACCAAAGGCAGCAGTGGCACCAGTTCCAAACTCAGTAGATATCAAGCAGGTGCAACTCAGCCAGCTGTGGACGCCTCCAGCAGGCTGGGATGGGCTGAGACGCCAGGTGAGCCTTGCCGGGAGACTCACCCATGGGGCCAAGGCTGCAAGCAGAGGCTCCTTGTCTGTAGCTGAGCTAAACTGGGACGTAGTAGAGGTTAGTCCTTCTTTAGCTTCAATACCGTCACGGAAGGTGTTCCTCTAGGGTAGCAGGAGCCGTGGAGCATTCATCCTCAGGAGGTTGCGACCCCAGAATACTGTGTCCCTCATCTCAGGTGCCTGCTGCTCCTGCCCCGCACTATTCTAGGATTACGGTCTCCTCTTGCACCACCTTTAGAGTGGGAGATCTGTGAATGCAGACATCTTCCTCTGTAGCTCACTCTCGGAGCTCCCACACCTGACCCACTGCCTGACATAATAAATTTTCAGAATTTTAACTCTCTGATATTGAACTGTCATATAAACCTGCAAGGTGGATATTGTTATCCCCATCTTCTAGATAAGGATACCTGGGCTTAGAGAGGGTATGTGACTTGCCCAAAGTCATCAAGGTTTCTGTGCTCATATCTCCACGCCCCATTGCCTCAGATCACTATTTAAACAGAGAATTATCCAGGAATTCAGATTTTATATAGCCATTTGGGAGCTTAATGCTTTTCCAGTTGGCCTTCTAAATTAATCAGACTGATCTTCAAGTTGAAAGATTTTCACTTCCCTTTGTGCTCTGGAAACATTCATCAGCAGTTACAGAAAACGCCCAGTCTAATGATTCCTTTGTCTCTGTCTTTCCAAAAGGATGCAAAAAGGAGCATTTCTCAAAGCACCTGATGATGACAACAAAATGTACCAAATTAGCGTGGATTGTTGGGAGTTATAGTTTGACCATCTTTCCAAAAAATTAGACTAATATCTAGAACAATTTATTTTATAAAACACAGTAAGAACCCAACAAATATTTCTACTGGTATGCAGATGGGGATATTCATTCATTCATCATTCAACAAATGTTAAAGGTCCACTGTGGTCAATGTTTTCAACCTCCACAGTTGCCTGCACTCAACTGGTCCCTTATTGGAAAGGAAGAGGAGAACTGAATGCATAGTGGGGTGTAATGATTACAGAGCTTAACCCACTGTTCCTTCCCAAACATTCTTATATTTTAACAGAGCTGATTAATTAGCCCACGGAAATTACTCTAACGGTAGAACTACAGACTCAGTGACAGGTTAATGGAAGGAATATTTTGGTACTTTCTCATGAACATCAAAGCATTTTATATCTATTCATCCTCATGAGTGAGTGAAAATCGCTCAGTCATGTCTGACTCTTTGCAGCCCCATGAACTATACAGACCAGGGAATTCTCCAGGCCAGAATACTGGAGTGGGTAGCCATTCCCTTCTCCAGGATTCATCCTCATATCTCCACCCATGTGATACTGCAACTGAGTAAAACATGAGAGATTTATCCAGTAGCACTTACTGATGCCTTTTTTTTTTAATTTTTATTTTTTAGTTTGTTTTGCTTTACAATACTGTATTCATTTTGCTATACATTNTTCTCCAGGATTCATCCTCATATCTCCACCCATGTGATACTGCAACTGAGTAAAACATGAGAGATTTATCCAGTAGCACTTACTGATGCCTTTTTTTTTTAATTTTTATTTTTTAGTTTGTTTTGCTTTACAATACTGTATTCATTTTGCTATACATTGACATGCATCAGCCTTGAGTGTATATGAGCTCCCAATCCCGACCCCCGCTCCCCCCTCCCACCCCAGTGATGCCTTCTTTATGCCAGACTGTGCTAGTTGCTGGGGATGCACACAGAGAGAAGGTATCACTCTTACCTTCAAGGACTCAGAGCCCAGTGTGGGAGTGAGAAAAACAGCAATACCCCACCTTGGGGAGTGCTACATGTCTGCACGCTCAGTTACTCAGTCATGCCCAACTTTGTGATGCTGTGGACTATAGTCCGCCAGGCTCCTCTGTCCATGGCGTTTCTCAGGCAAGAATCCTGATGTGGGTTGCCGTTTCCAACTCCAGGGGATCTTTCCAACCCAGGGATCAAACCCACATCTCTTGTGTTTCCTACACTGGGAGGCGGTTTCTTTACCACTGCACCACCTGAAAAGCCCACAAAGAGTGCTAGGGGCCATGTAAATGCAGGGGCAACTAGGGCACGCCCCATCCAGCAACCCCTTGAGTCTCATCTTGGCCTGGAGATTATAGATGAACTGAACTCACGTGTAGAGTCCTGTATTGTCTTACTTTTCTGCCATTATCAGTACTGAGAGTTGTTCTGCTCTTTCCATTTCTTGCATTTGCCAGTTTTATTTGTATGGTCAACAACAGCACAGCCTTCAACAGGTAATTTTATTCAAGTATTAATAATTAGCTGGTCCTTGTGTTATCGGTACTAGTCTAACACAGGGACACAATTCACTTTCAAAGTGAAACATATAACTTTTTTTTCCCTTTAGTCATAATTACTGGAATTAACATCTGCCTGCTAATTTATTATTCCTCTGCGGTGCTTTTATGCCCAAAGCCCAGAAATCTCTCCAGAATCTGCCTTTAGGAACCAATTGCAGATGTATGGTTTGCCTGTTGAATAAGCTGTAAGAACACTGAGAGAAGGGAATCCTACTCCCCTGTACCCATTTCACCCCGTCCCCTGCCACCCCGTCTGATAATTTTGGAGTTGAAATTGCCACCTTGACAGTAAAAATCTTCCTAACATTCAAAGACTTTTAGTAGATTCAGCACAGTTAGATAAATGGATAAAGAATATGTGTACATACTTATATAGAGAGTTATATAACATTACAAAAAATATTCCCAATTAAAATTTACACAGGATTTGTCACTTTACAAACAAAAGGTGCCTTGCAGATAAATTAGAAACAAGAAAGACTTTCAATGTAGTGATGGGTGACTGGTAACCAATCTTTAGAATTATTTCTGAGGGTAGTTTTACCAGTTCTGTTCAAATGATGCATTTTTAAAGACTGCTATTTTTCTGAGTGGAACATATGTCAGGAGAGCAGGATAAAAGCCTAATAAAAACATATCTGATTATAAATGAGATTTTCCAGTAAGTTGCTTTTCACTAGCCGAGGTATTTGCCATTGTCCTTGAAAACCAAGGTTGCCAATGATCTGCTTGAAAAGTTAATGATACAGTTCCTCATGACAGAGGCGTCTGGATCCAGGGAGTATTATAACTGTGGATTTTCAAATGTTCATTTTAGCAGTCCCACGTTTTTAAAAGTGCTGTAACAGTTTCATCCATGTTGGTTTTGACTCCATATACTCTATATATACATATAGATGCTAAAAGGAGCAGCTATGTGGGCCAGTTCCTTTCTCAAAAGTACAGTGAATGTCACATTGTTGCTTTGTAATGATTGTCACTGAGGAGGAGGTCAGAAATACCACCAAAGCCAAGGACCACGAGCCTGGTCTGGGCCATGTGCAGCTCTTGGGAGCATCTCCTTGCTGATGGACACCCCTGTCTGGTGCTCACCGTGGCTCAGTACCGCAGCCTGTGATGCTGCCACGTCTGTGTCCAGACGCTCCCAGCAGGCAAGGCTATTCTGCCCCCAAGGCTCACGCTACACACAGTCTATAAAGATGATCACACAGGCCACAGCCAGGAAGCTGGGGGCCTGGAATCTACCTAGACTTATTCATAACTGCTCTGGGATCCTGCGGAAATCACTTCACCTTCCTTCACCTTGAGTTTTCTGACCTATAAATCAGAGAATTACAGCAGCCTTTTTCAAAGGTTACATATGCCCCTAACAATCTATATTTTAAAAGAAAATTCAAATTAAACATAGGAATCATTCTATGACCCAGCAATTTTGCTATACATTAGTGTATGAAGTGAAGTAAAAGTGTTAGTCATTCAGTCATGTCTGACTTTCTGCAACCCCATGGGGTAGCCTGCCAGGCTCATCTGTCCAGGCAAGAATACCAGACTGGGCTGCCATTTCTTTCTCCAGGGGATCTTCCCAATTGAGGGATCAAACCCAGGTCCCCTGCATTGCAGGCAGATTCTTTACTATCTGAGCCACCAGGGAAAGCCCTTTGCTGCTTGGGATAACTGTTATTCCAAAAGTTTGTATTGTATCCGAGCTCTGCCACTCATCAGCTGGGGCCAGTACACCCAGTGCTTCTGAGCTTAGTAACAGTAGCTAATCCTTACTGAACAGCTACTGTGTGTCAGCCACTCTGCTAAGTGTTTTACATAAATCCTCCCACCAACCCTAACCTACCCAAAGTCAGTCGTGTGCTTAGTAAATGACAGAAGTCTGCCTGGAACAGTAAGAACCCAAGTGGTGATGGGGACCCCAGACAAGAAACAGGGGAGCCAGTAGCACTTGGCATCTTGTCCTTTGTCCCCCAAACTACAATGAGTCAGCACTAAGTGTCCAAGATCCTACTCTGACTTCCACCATGAATGCATGGTAGTATTTTCCAAAGTGTACTCTTTAAAACATCAGTGCTATGGGATTCTATTCAAGTCGAGTAGGCTTTTCTATCTCAGTGTTTTGTAGAGGCTTCAAAAGGCGAATGTGGGTGGTGAATCTTCAAGGATCACAAGAAGCGTTTCTCAAACCCACTTGGCCAGAGCACCCCCTTTACCTGCAGCACCTCTTCAGACTAGCATTTTGTGGGGTGCACATTGGGAAGCAGTGTGTCAGGATCCTTTAAAGAGCCTCTCATTAGGAATTGCCAAAACTGTGAGACCTTGGGAAATGATTCTTAAAGAACCAAAGTGGTGATGTCTTTTTTTCCTTTCTCATTATAAAAATGAAAAATCATAAAACTAGATTAAACAAAAGTTTTGAAAATAGGAATGGCATCCTATTTTCACAACTTAAGAAGGTTCCCTTCTTTTCTTTTCCATATCCATACATCTCTACATGCATTTCCACATGTTTGTGTATCCACACTCAAAATGTGCTGATACTAATGGTGAACACATTGCATGTCATCTTAATCCTCACAATAACTCTGAGTCAGCAAATAGGACCCTCAAGTTAGAGATTAGGAAATTGAGGTTCAGAGGGTTTAAGTGACTTTCCAAAGTTGCACGGCAAGGAAGTGACTGAGCTATGGTTTAAACACAGTTATTTCTGACTCCATAGCGATGTGCTAAAGCCCTGGAATGATGAAATGGTTACTTTTTAACCTCTACAAAAGTATTTGTCCTGAATTTACTACCAGGGAGTTTATATTATCTTGGAAGATCAAACAGCTCAGTTCTATGTTGAGTGATAAAAGAACATTCTGGAACTGTTTCCGCTTTTTATGTGTCCTTGCCTCCCTTCTCTGACTTTTTCAGTAAGAGTCACAGGGCTTCACATCAAGTAATCTCAAATGTGGGACCACACTGATTTCTGTTTTATGGCTCGATAATCTCTTCTATTGTAAATACATTTGGAAATGATTGTGGCTTTTTGTCAAAGCCTCAACATTTTTAAAAAAGTGGTTTATTCTGATAGCACTTTAGCCTCATGATTTCACATATTAAATTACTTGGTTGAGGTGGTCATATTTTCCCATAAATGAGTTTATATCACCACACAGACTGAGAATTTTCATTTGATTTCATGCAGGAGGAGAACAGAATTCTTCGAACTTGTCAGTAAAGGAGAATATGATTGGAACATCAAAAACCATCGTGATATATTTCGGTAAGAAAAAGCTCTTGTCTGTGTGTTTATTCAGTATTTGAAGATTTACCAATGCCTTTTTGACAATGCTAAGAGCGCACAACTGATGTTTAAAGTACAAAACCTTAGCTTACATTCAAAACATTCAGAAACTAGTTGAATAATTACAGAAAAGATAGAGAATATGTCTTTTCATCTTCTGATTTATTTTATATTGCCTCCTCTCCATACATTTGCCTTCAAAATTAGAAGATGTTTGAACTGGCCGTGTTTCAGCAGGCATGCAAATTGCATTGCAGATGGAATTTTTGGACCTTGGAAAACAGTTTCACAGAACAAAGGAAAGTGGAGAGTTAAGTTTGGGTTGTTTTGTTTTTAGAGATAGTAGGCATTTTAGAGGCATTTAGTAGGCATTGGAGAAGGAAATGGCAACCCACTCCAGTGTTCTTGCCTGAAGAATCCCAGGGACAGCGTAGCCTGGTGGGCTGCCGTCTATGGGGTCACACAGAGTCGGACATGACTGAAGTGACTTAGCAGGCATTTTAGACGGAGGAAGCAATGGCAGCCCACTCCAGTACTCTTGCCTGGAAAATCCCATGGATGGAGGAGCCTGGTGGGCTACAGTCCATGGGGTTGCTAAGAGTCGGACACGACTGAGAGACTTCACTTTCACTTTTCACTTTCATGCATTGGAGAGGGAAATGGCAACCCACTCCAGTGTTCTTGCCTGGAGAATCCCAGGGACAGGGGAACCTGATGGGCTGCCGTCTATGGGGTCGCACAGAGTTGGACATGACTGAAGTGACTTAGCAGCAGCACCGGGCATTTTAGACAGAAAACCAATCAAAAGATTTTTGTGTTTGGAATAAGGAATCTGTTCTAGACTTTTCGTGGGACTTCTCCTCAGTAGTTTAGGAAAGACAGCAGCAAAATCTCATTTTCCCTGGCGCGTTTTAACCACTTTTCCCCACTGCAGCCACTCCGGCTGGGTAGGCACTCTTCCTCTTTCCCTCTGCCCTGTCCTTCCACCGTCCTCACCTCACCCATCCGCAGACTTAGTGCCTTAGTCCTGTTCCACAGCTGTTTAGTATTCCTGGGAAAGCTTGTGAGGCCAGGGTTCTGGGCTCAGTGCACATCTGGCCCACAGCTGGGCAACCACTGAAAACACCGTGGGGACCCTACCCCAGCCCCCAGCCTCTGCCCCTGTTCTCAGAACGCAGAGCCTGCCTGCCCCTCGCCTGCACAGCTGACCCCCTGCTCACGGTCTCACCCAAGGGCCCTCTACCCCCGTCCTCTGCATTCATACTTCGCTCTGTTATCGCTACAGATAACGTTCTCGTTGTCCTTCCTGAGGTGGTATCGGGGGCCTCCGCTTGTCAACACCTCCATCTCAGCTTCCTATTCTAGGTTCCTATTCCGGGCCCTCCTCCCCCACTCCCCACCCCTGACCTCTGACCTTGCTGTGTCAATTTTACTCCTTTTGGCATTTTCACAATCTGGCTTTTAGTTTTTTCCCCAACATGACCTTTCTAGGCTAAAAAACATGCTTCCATCTCCTCAGTTAAAAAAAAAAAAGTCCTCCCTAAAGTCTGCCTTCTTCTTAAGGTCCAATCATAGTTTTCTCCTTTCCTTCAATCCCACAGCTCTGCCACACTCCTCTAACTTCGTACAAGACCGTTTCTTTCTTTTTAGATCACTTTATTCCACAAGTAATGATAGGAGTACATTTTTCTGTAACAAATCAGAACATTATAGACAAAGCCCCAGTTCCTGGGGTATTATTCCCAGTTCCCATACTGTGCACAGCTTTGCTCTGTTTTTAATTCCTTGTTTATTTTCAGACTACTGTCAGAGCATTTCCACACATGTGTACCCACAGGAAACATTCTATTTAGTGTCCATCTGTTTGTTTAACATAAATTATATATTTACATATCAATCTGAACTAGCTTCTTCACTCAACTGCGTGCCTTGGAATTCTTTCCATGTCCATACCAGCATCATCTTTGATTGCGGCATAGCATTCCAAAGTGTATCTGGTATTTAGAGTAAATTCTTTGACTGAGGAATTTAGTTGCTAAAATGTGATTTCTGCACTTTTTGAAAGTCTCCAGTCACCCCCCAGGGATCATATCCTATGACCTTTGTTCTCTCCATCTTCCTAGATCTCTTCACAGTCTGAATTGTGTTGGCCTTTCCTTTCTTAAAACTCTCTCCTGCCTTGGCTTCTGCAAAGCCCATGCTCTTCTGAATTTTCTGCTGACTTCTGACTCTCCTTTCTCCTATTTGTCTTTCTCTAACCCTTCCTCCTCCCTGTGTGTGTGTGTGTGTGTGTGTGTGTGTGTGTGTGTCACTCAGTATGTCTGGCTCTTTGTGACCCTGTGGACTGTAGCCCTGCAGGCTTCTCTGTCCGTGGGATTTCCCAGGCAAGAGTAGGAGTGGGTTTCCATTTCCTTCTCCAGGGGGTCTTCCTGATCTCCTGCATTGCAGGCAGATTCTTTACTGTTTGAGCCACAGGGAAGCCCTCCTCCTCCTTACTNTCTTTGTGACCCTGTGGACTGTAGCCCTGCAGGCTTCTCTGTCCGTGGGATTTCCCAGGCAAGAGTAGGAGTGGGTTTCCATTTCCTTCTCCAGGGGGTCTTCCTGATCTCCTGCATTGCAGGCAGATTCTTTACTGTTTGAGCCACAGGGAAGCCCTCCTCCTCCTTACTACCCCCTAAATGTAATCTCCCCTCAAGGAATTCTTCTGTTCCTCAGCATCCTCACAAATTGTCCTACCAGAACCGCTGGGGTCTGGCCTCTCTCTGGAGCACAGCTCCTAAAATGCCAGTGCTTATTGTGTGTTTCCACATGAGTATTTTCCCACAGAGGTTTCCAAACTTTTCTGCAGGGAACCCTATAGGTAAGAAAAATCTTATTTGGAGGCAAAGTACATAAAGCAGAGATGAAGTCTGCAGGAACTCTCCTTTCTTTCCCTGCAGCTCTGCACCCCCCACCCCATTTCACAGCTGGACTCTGACCATGTGCATGTCAAGGAGGGGGTGGTCTGAGAAACACCATCCCAGAGAATTTAAAATACTAATAAAACCAACTAAAAGTTAGCCTGCTTTTTATCATCACCATGTGCCTGCAATCTAAACAATGTCAACGATGAGACACTCATCCCAGAGAAAATTCTTTTGTTGGTATAAATTCTAAACAGTTGCTGAGGTTACTGCTGAGTATCAAAATAATTGCTCTGAAAGCTTCAGATTAACACAGTATTACTCATCCTTTCATTGTATATGGCTTGTACACATAAGTTAATTCCCCAAACACCCAGTTTTCCCGTCAGCCCTAACACAGGTGGACTCGGGATGCACTTTCAAGAGCAAGTTTCTGACAGTTCAGAACCTGCCGGCCTCACTCCACATGCAATTCTGCAACCTTTGGGGATGTCACCTTTCTGCTTTCGAGCAGTATATTCAGAATAAACAGTGGTAGCGCGGTGATGGTAAAGCTAAACAGAACTTGAGGTACCTCCGTACTATCATTTTGCATTGGCCGTTTGGGATCTGTATTTGTGTGTAAGATTTAAAGCAGTGAGACAGGCTGTCGACTGCAAGGTGTCGTCTTTTTGTTTGGTAAGCATAAAATGCAGTTCATACATGTAATCTTTTACGGAATTGAAAATATCTTTTAAATTAAAATGTATTCCTTTTTTAAAAAATTACTGAAGTATAAGAATTTTTAAATTTACTGATTTACAATGTTGTGTTAGTTTCAGGTATGACAGCAAAGTGAATGAGTGTTTTATATATATACACACACATATACATATATGCACTCTTTTTTAGATTCTTTTCCCAAATTTATCATTACAGAGTGTTGAGTAGATTACCTATGCTATACAGTAGGCCCATATTAGTTATCTATTTTATATATAGTACTGTGTATATGTCAATCCCAGTCTCCCAATTTATCCCCCTGCAAATATTTCTTTTTTTTATTTGTGAATGCTTTTAAAACTAGAGAACAAATCAAGAAAGTTATGATTATCTCAAGATAATTATTGAAGTAATTTTGGCAACTAGAAGAGAGTCAAGGCAGCAGTGAACCACTGGGAGTCTCAGCCACTCCAGGGTCACATGACCTCTTCTGACCCCATGGCGGACATTCCTGACCTTCATTCCTGCAGTTGCACTCAGCAGATTGCACCATCTAACTGTAAATCAGACTAGAGTTATGCAGACGTCAAGACACAAACGGTTGCTGCAAGCTCCCTCCCTCCTCTCTTATTCCAGAGATGGCCTTTTAAGTACAGAGACTGACTCTAAAAAATAAGCTAAAACTGCCCATTCACTTCCTTCCATTCTTCCCTTGTAAGTGCTCACGCTTATCCTTGCGTTTCCATCCCTGCATTTCTTGGTTTTATGCCCTTTTTAGTTACACTTTCCAACCAGTCTCCCTGCTTCCACTCTCTCCTTCTTTAAACTATTCCCACATCTATTAATACCTCTTCATTGGTAAGAGGTATTAAAGTCCTCTCCTTGAAGCTTTGGCCAGGTGCCTCCTTAATTGAGCCCCCAACCTTAACTGACTCCCTGCACCAATTGGATAAAGGTTTTAGACATCTACCATCCTCCTCCCCAGCCTTTCTCTCCTTTCTCCATACAGACTTTCTGGCTCCACTGTATTCACCGAAAGTAGAGATGTTCTGTCAGACTGTTTGGATCCCAGCCCTAGTTTTGATACCGCCTAGTGATATAACCTCAGGCAAGGTACCTAACCACCTCCCCCCAACCACTCCCATCCAGGAAGGCAAAACATTCTCTGCTTTGTAAAATGGAGATAATAATGGTATCTCTACCTCCTATAGAGACGATATAGATCACTCTCTAATGCCTGTTCAACGCGTGTGTGCTAAGTCGCTCAGTTGAGATAAACTCTTTGCAACCTTATGGACTGCAGCCCACCAGGCTCCTTTGTCCATGGGATCCTCCAGGCAAGAATACTGGAGGGGTTGCCATGCCCTCCTCCAGGGGGGTCTTCCTGACCCAGGGATTGAACCTGGGTCTCCTGAAGCTCCTGCACTACAGATGGAGTCTTTACCACTTAGCCACTGGGGAGGCCCCATTCAATAAATGGTAGCTATTAGAATTCTCATCATCAGAGCACCTTGCAGATACTCAATAGATTTGTTGATTGACTGATTAATGTTGACATGAATTGGAGAAGTAAGCTTCAAATTATTAAGTAGATGAGACTTAAGTAATGATCAACTATGGTACAAGTAGGCAAGCTCACAGAGATTTCATTTCCTGTCTGGAAGAGAGACTACAAAGTCCAGCACATTACCTACAGTTTTGTCCCTCTCTGATCCCAGCAGAGGGTCCTAAAACGGTCCTAAAATGAAAAGCACTGGAGTGGAACAAGAGGGGTGCAGCAGCTTTGTGATAAGTACGGAATCCTGAATCCCTTCCTTCCTTTGGGAAAGTTACTTAATCCCTCCATACTTCCATTGACCTCTCTGGAAACTAGAAATAATAGCACCCTGTGAAGAGGAGTCATTTAGTTAGAGGTTCGTCAGTAGGTAGTTGGTACAGTGCTTAGTAGAGAGGCAGGCACATGGCGAGGACTGCGGAAATGCTTGTCACAGACCAAAGATGAAGAATAGGCTGCTGTGTCTCTCTGCACAGGTCTTAGCTTGGGAGTGTTGGAGTTAGATGCCGCCTGACTCTGAGAGCACTGCTCCTAACTGGTGCTGCCTGAGTGCATTTTGAAAGACCTATTGTTATCTGCTGGTCTGCCTTGCTCCCTGGAGTAGTTTCCTGGGGAAGTGACACAAACCTCTCACCACCGTCCAGGAATGCTCTGCCATCTGGGAAGCAGACGTGTTTCTAAGGCGTTCAAACCCAGCAGGGTAGGAAATGTTAACACCTGACATCAGGACAGCCCTCTGCTCTTTAACAACACACCCCTTTCTTCCAAAAGGAGGGAGCCAAGATGTGGTTCCCCAGCTCCGATCCTTCACCACTTCTCATCACAGGCAGCTAGCTTTAATACAAAGAGAGATTTGGAACAGAGGGTGCCTGACTTCTTCCCTTCCCACCACACCCAGTTAGGAACACCAGAGCTGCGACTTGTGTTGCCATGGCCTCCCTCTCTAGAATTCTCCAGGTGATGCTGTCTGTTTGCTTCTTTCTCCTTTTAACCCTTGTCTTGGTTTCTTGGAGACCCTTGTCCGCCGATTCTTTATTCTTCCTTAAAGGTAGTCTGTTTAAGGGCTGAATTGTACACTGGTTTTCATGGTTTGCATGATAACTTAAGTATACTCATGTACATTTTAAGTTTTGAAACTGGTGTTCCCCATGTTTTTTATATCCAGGGTTCAGTGTGGATTCTAGATAAACCAGTAAACCAAATAGAAATCTGCCCCTCAAAGATCTGATCTGGATCTTGCCCATATTTTCTTATGTGCTCAAATTAATAAAAGCTGTGGTTGAATATGTTTCTTCTTCGTAACGCTTGTAAAACAGGGTTGTAGCCAGGTAGTAAACTGGAGTGAAACCGTGTGTCTCTCCCTCGTAAATATTAGCTCTGTGGAGCCGATAAAAATGCCGGAGCCCCTAACAGGGCAGGCTATTTGCCTTTTGCTGTGGGTTTTCTTCCAGCCCCATCCATCAGTGATACTTTGGTAAATAGGTTCGCCAGCTATGGTAATATTATATACTGATTCCCTTGCGGAGTGTTAAAAAATAAAAAGCATCGTCCATTACAAATTATTTTCCGCAGAACTTGCTTGGTTCAGGTACGGAGAAAGCAGGACTTGGCTTTCCTTGATCTACCACAGGCAAAACAAAAGGGCCACCGAGAGGGAGTGTGAGCTTTGTCCTCCGAAGCAGTGTGGTTGCACGGTGGAGATTTAAACATGGGACCATAAACAGTGCTTTCCTTGTGGAGGTAAAGAAGATGTGAGCTGGCCTTGGTCCCATTTTATTTATTTATGTATCTAGGACGGGTTTGTTTAGGAATGCAACAAAAGATTATTCAGGCTGTTTTGTTTGGTTCTGTTTTTCAGATCAATGTTAATGACAGCCTGTGACCTTGGAGCCGTGACCAAACCGTGGGAGATCTCGAGACAGGCGAGTGGTGATTAATGGCAGGGCTCAACCGAGGGGGGACTGGGGGGGATAGTATTCCCAGAGCCCTGTCTGCCAGGCACTGAAACCCAAGTCAATTTGCATCAGTATTAACGCGGTGTAAAAAATAGCAGGAGGCTGAGGGGCGACATAGTTTATTGCCCAGCCTTTCTTTATCATGCTTCCACTGAGAACTAATATTTCTGACTCTGTAAGATATTTTTCTTTTAACACACTAAATCCAAATAACACTTTGGCCATTTCTTAAGGCAGGAGTTTAAAACGTAGTGTTTGAATAAGTAACCATGTTTTAGTACAAGGTCCAATTTTTCACATCTGGTGGAAAAAAAAACAACCAGGAGGTAAAAAGGAAATTTGATTTTTTTTTTTTTTTAAGCCTATTTAGAAATCAGAGGGCTCTTTGGCCAAAATATGAGGTATCTAATTTAATTTGTACCAAAAATGTAATGCATTTACAGGTTTCACTGGTCAAAAGTGTTAGTTCTAGAGCAAGAATAGCTTTTAATCTCATAACTACCCAATTTAAGATTTGATTAATTTAATAGCTCTTTCCGGTTTATGAGGCACCTCCTGGGTGGGCTGTGGGATCTGAAGCAGTAACTTGTTATCTTAAGACTTGACATTTGAGGGAAAATAAGATACATTCACATAACATAAAAACTAATATTTATTGACTGTATAACTGTTAAATGTCTGCTTTGTATTATATCATTAAATCCTCTGAGGTGGGTATTGTTACTGTAGGGGCTGAATAATGGCAACCCAAGGCCATCAGGTCCTAATCCCGGAACCTGTAAGTGTTACTTTAGAAGGAAAAAGGGAGGCGGCTCCAGGGCCGGCTCACTTGAGTCACTTGAGCGCAGGCGGCTGCGGAGCCGGCTCACTTGAGCGCAGGCGGCTGCGGAGCCGGCNTACAACTTTCCAAAACTGAACCAGGAAGAAAAAAAAAAAAATTTGTTAACTTTTCTGTGACTTTTTGTCACCAGATTTTAGCTCATTTTTCTTTACTGATGTATACCCCTTGCATAGCATTGTACACAAAACATAGAATGTACTCAATAAAAGTGTTAAATAAAAAAGTAAAAAAAAAATAGAAGGAAAAAGGGTCTTTGCAGATGTGATTACGTTAAGGACCATCATTATTATCATCTGGATTATTCAAGAAGGCCCTCAATTCAGTCACAAGTGTCCTTAGAAGAGAGAGGCACGGGGATGGCACCTTCACAAGAGGAGAAGGCAAGGCAAAGACAAGGCGGAGACTGGAGTGGTATGGCCCCAGGAAGGAGGATGCTGGCAGCCACCAGGCACTGGAAGAGGTGAAGGACAGATCCTCCCCTCGAGACTCCGGGGGGCCATGGCCCTGCCAGCACCTTAATTTCTGCCCAGTGAACTGATACTAAACTCCTGCCCTCCAGAACTATGAGAGACGTCATTTCTGTTGCTTTAAACCACCATGTCTGCAGTAGTTTCTAGCAGCCCTAGGAAACTAATACAGTGATTATTCCTATTTCACCAATGGGAAAAATGAGGCTTAGAAAGGATACATAGTCTGAGGTCATACAAGTGTAGGTTGCATAGCTAGGAATTCAAGTTCTAGCAGATTAAGTTCCAAAGTCTTTCCTTCTTAACTGTGTTTTATGCTTTCTTACATACGAGGCACCTGTTAGCCTTTTTGAATAAGGCAAGTGTGTTGGCAGAATGGGCTGTGTTACCACTAAGCTCAAGATCTAGGTGGCTAAAACCAACAAATCACCTGGAGGCGTGTGCCTCTGGGGTTGGCTGGCGCCTCTGTCCTCATGCTGGACTGGGGCTGAAGGAGCAGCCACTGTCTGGATCATTCCNCTGTTAGCCTTTTTGAATAAGGCAAGTGTGTTGGCAGAATGGGCTGTGTTACCACTAAGCTCAAGATCTAGGTGGCTAAAACCAACAAATCACCTGGAGGCGTGTGCCTCTGGGGTTGGCTGGCGCCTCTGTCCTCATGCTGGACTGGGGCTGAAGGAGCAGCCACTGTCTGGATCATTCCAGCAGAGGCCCGGGTGGGTTTTTCACTGGAAGTTAAATGTCATGCCCCCAGCAATTCATTGGCCAGAACTTGTCACAAGACCCCGTCCAGACAGGAAATGCCATCCTTCCCTGTGCCCAGAAAGTAGAAAGTCAAGAATAGCTGGTGAAAACATAACTCCCACAGTTTGCCCTTCTAATCACAAAAAATGTGATTCACTCTCCTTCCTGCAAGCAAAATATACTCATCCTCCCCTCCAAGGGAGATGACCCAAACAGCCCATGGGTCAAGGGATTAAGCTCAAAGTCCAGGATCTCTGTGTGATACATGCACACCCCTACAGCACATCTGGGTGTAAACCAGAGGCCCAGACACACCCAAAACGCAGCACACACCACACACCCATGCCGCAAAACACTCAGATGACACTCCCAGCTCCATGGGGCGTCCTGTGCGAGGGCCCTGATTCTCAGGGACATGCTCCCCAATTTGATATTTTCTATGGTTTTTAGATCCATCCTGGGAAATCATTCCTTTTCCACCGTCCTCCTTGGTGAGACTCGAAGGTCAAACTCTCTCAGCCTATTTCCCCTCTAAAGAAGGCTGAGTGCCCAAGTTTAAATTTCAGATAGTCACAGGCTTGTGAGGGGGTTTTAGCACCAAAAGCCTCTTAAACATTGAGCCACCTTCTTAGGTCTTTGAGCCCAGTCATTTCCGTTTGCTAATAATCACTTCCACAGTTAGATACTATACAAACTTCCTAGATCTCCTGTATTTCTTTGCTTCCTTACATCCAGGAGCAAGGAGATATAGCACACGTACGTCTTTATTTCCCTCTTGACAGTTAATCCCTAGTATTTGGCACCAGAGAGAAAACCGTGTAGTCAGAAATTATTTCTCTGGGCCATTTTGTCTAATTGAAAGGATGTTGTGTGTGTTCCCTAATTCATTCAGAGTTGTGTTTTTTTTTTTTTTTTTTTTTTATTGGAGGCTAATCACTTTTCATTCAGAGTTTTTAACTGTGTGTCACTGGCCACACCTTCTATTTCATTTTTGTTGTGAGGCTAAGTAAGTCTTGAGATCTTTGTTATTAAAAATGTATCTCAATTGTTACTTTCACAGTTTNGTTTTTTTTTTTTTTTTTTTTGAATTGGAGGCTAATCACTTTTCATTCAGAGTTTTTAACTGTGTGTCACTGGCCACACCTTCTATTTCATTTTTGTTGTGAGGCTAAGTAAGTCTTGAGATCTTTGTTATTAAAAATGTATCTCAATTGTTACTTTCACAGTTTGGGGTTAAGAAGCAGCTTCATGTTCTCTCCCTATAAAAAACCCAGAATTTATGACTTTCTTTGTTCTCTTTCATTTCTGATTATACACCTGCCAACCCTTTTCTGAGCTCACTTCTTATAATACTGAGCAAAACAGTCAATAGCAGCCATCACATGCTATTAGCTTTCTTTTTCAATCTCTTCCCCTAAGGCTGTAAGTTCATTAGATACAGTATTTGCTTTATTTCCATGAGAACTGTACAAACTATTTTGCCACCATGTAAGAGGGATCATCATCCCTATAGCTTCAAACAACCATTTACTCACTTTTTTATACCTAACTCTCAAGCCACATATTTTAGGGTTTTTCCCTTTTTTTCTTTTCCTTCCTTCCTTTCTGTGAATAGCAGTACCTCACTTCCATACCAATTTTTGTGTTAGTAAAGGCTAAGTTGGGCTTGACTGCAATAACAAATATATTCTCAAATTCAGTTGCTGAACACAAATGAAAGTTTTTATCTTGCTCACATGACAGCTTGGTGCAGGTGGTGCTGTTTTGCTACAGACTCTGCTCCAATAAATAGACTCTCTTCCAACTGAGTCTTGGTTTTCACTTTAGCGTGACATGATTGAAGTGCCTCAGACAGTTAAGAATCCGCCAACAATGCCAATAAAGGTCCATTTCGTCAAAGCTAGGATTTCTCCAGTAGTCATGTTTGGATGTGAGAGTTGGACTATAAAGAAAGCTGAGCGCTAAAGAATTGATGCTTTTGAACTGTGGTGTTGGAGAAGACTCTTGAGAGTCCCTTGGACTGCAAGGAGATCCAACCAGTCCATCCTAAAGGAAATCAGTCCTGAATATTCATTGGAAGGACTGATGCTGAAGCTGAAACTCCAATACTTTCACCACTTGATGCAAAGAACTGATTCATTGGAAAAGACCCTGATGGTGGGAAAGATTGAAGGCAGGAGGAGAAGGGGATGACAGAGGATGAGATGGTTGGATGGCATCACTGACTCGATGAACGTGAGTTTGAGAAAGCTCCAGGAGTTGGTGATGGACAGGGAAGCCTGGAGTGCTGCAGTTCATGGAGTGGCAAAGAGTCAGAAACGACTGAACAAATGAACTGAACTGAACTGACAATTCCGGAGACCTGGATTCAATCCCAGGGTCAGGAAGAGCCCCTGGAGAAGAGAATGGCCACCCACTCCAGAATTCTTGCCTGGAGAATCCCATGAACAGAGGAGCCAGTCCATGGGGTCACAAAGAGTCAGACACGACTGAGCAACTCAGCACGCACACATGCTTGAAGTTAAAAAGCAGATTATGAGGGAAAATTTGTTGGTCACGTAGCTTATTTCTTCATCTATGCCCACCTTTCCCTCCCTCATGTGGGATGGCCTCCCTTAAAACAAAGTTTGGGAATATACTGCAGAGAGGATGTAGGTGACTTCTCCAGGTACTATGGGGAGTGGCCTCTATGATAGGGGTGGAAGGTGGTGAAGAGTAGGAAAAGGTTAGGAGGACCAAGGATAACAGAGAAGATTAGAAAGGGGATGGATGGGGGATGCTGCGCCAGGGCCATCAGGACCCCAGTGTCCTGACATCCCAGCATGTCACGGATAAAGGAGCAGCAGCCTTTCTGACCCTGGGAGTCAGAAAGTGACCAAGGACTTGAAAGGAAAAAAGTTACTGCATTGAGATTATAGAATGAAGAGGCCCAATGGCCACTTATAGGTGGTCTTCTTGGTCCCTGATATAAATATTATTTTATTTTCAAGATTTGAACGTCTGCTCACTGATACAGAAACTCACGAGGTCAGGGAAATAAAACAGAAAACCCTGTTTTTCTAAATGTTTCCATCAGAAATCATGTCGCAACTCTAAAGATCTCTCTTTTGTCTCCAAATTGAATGAGTTAAATATTTTCAAAAACGTACTCACTCCTAGTAGGATGTTAGGAAACAGTTGGACAAAAACAATAGAAACTTCTTTAAAAATAGAAATATATTTCCAATTTCCTGGGTGCTGATTTTTTTTTAATTCCCTTTGAAAATGCTTTTTCACTGGAGTCTGTTTCCCTTTGCCTTCCTTACACACAGGACTCTAAGCATGTGGGTTTCCCCAGTCATCCCCCAAGGCCTGATTAACATCTCAATTTCCTTCTTTAATAAAAAATTCAATCAGGAGCTACTTAATAGGCCTGCTTGGGTTTTTAAATACAAATGAAACAGTGGTACAAGTTGAGCTGTGAAAGAAGCTCAGGGGAAATACCCAAGAGCACTTTAGAAAGCTCAATACAAGGATTTTGTTTTAATTTCTGTGCTTTCCAGGGACTACTGACCTCTTCAGGACTCCACCTAGGGGTGACCTGCTATACACACGTACATTCTTTAGGGCAAAAGATCCACCTCAGAGGAGTCCGAGGGAGAGTTCTGGAAAATGAATAGCGAGGCCAGGTCCTTATAGGGCCATTTCTTCTCTAGAGGAAGGCCAGAGAGCAGCAGGAGAGGCTTGGCGTGCTAATGTGAAAGGCAGTGGCAGAGACTGGAGAGAAGTGAATCGGAATCCCAGGAAGATTCTGTCAGTTCCACCTAGTTTTATGCTACTGAATTTTTTAAATGTTTAGAATCTGCGCTGGCCATTTTATTTGTTAATAAACGACTCTAGACTTGCCACTCTCAGATGTATGTGTGTGTTACGTATTCTTTTTGTTTTATTAATGGCTACCATTTCTGGTTGATAAAATCTCTTGAGAGACATATTTAGGTAAATGATCTTGATTCTCTGCACTTGACCAAAATTAAGCCACTCTAACCTTTGCCAGACCTAAGAACCTCATCTTTATAAGAACCTGGAATTAGCCTGGAAATCAGATCTTCTTGCCATCAAGTTGCCTGGAATTTGTTTTCTGTTCTTTCAACTAGTTCATCTCAGAGAATTCCCAGATGTTTACCATGGTGTTGTTGAAAATATCCGGTCAGCTTTATCTGTTATATCAGTTTTCTTCCCATAAACCTATTGATAGAAGCACAGGACTTGGGGGGGGGGGGGAATCTCTGTAAGCCTGACTGTGATCAGTAGCTTCTGATCATCCATGCTAATAGATGAAAAGTAGA
Source organism: Neotragus moschatus (assembly GCA_006410615.1). Lineage (NCBI taxonomy): Eukaryota > Metazoa > Chordata > Mammalia > Artiodactyla > Bovidae > Neotragus > Neotragus moschatus. The sequence continues at coordinate 73,919 of SJYA01000306.1, read as the reverse complement.
AAAATATATGTCCTTACTTTGGAAATATCTGTGTGGTTTACAGGAGAACAGCCATCCCATTGTGCTTGTTAACAACTAGAACCCACCATAAATAAACAGTTATTGACTATGTGGATGGAGACAGCCTAAAAACAAATCACATTCTTCAAGTCATATCATACCATACTATAGGACTTCCCTGGTGGTACAGTGGATAAGAATCTACCTGCCAGTGCAGGGGACATGGGTTTGATCCCTGGTCTGGGAAGATTCCACGTGCTGCTGTGCAACTAAGCCTGCGCAACTACTGAAGACCTTTCACCTAGAGCCTGTGCTCCACAACAAGAGAAGCCACTGCAGCGAGAAGTCCACACACTGCAATGCAGGAGCCCCCAGCTCACCACAACTAGCAGCCCACAAGCAGCAACCAAGACCCAGTGCAGCCAAAAATAAATAAATAATTATTTTCCAAAGAAAATGCCAGAAAAAGTCTGGTATGAACAATGAATCTGGCATTAGTCCTGCCCCTTGACTGATTGCTACAGTAGGAAGCAAAGGGTGGGCCCTGGGGTTAACCCTTCCAGAGTGCACACAAATACTGGTAGGGGGACATGGTTAAAAAGTTTCTATGATGGCAGAACGTAGCCAGGCTAAAATATGTGTGCAACAAAGTAAAATAATCTGCACAGAAACAACCACAAGTTGGCTGAATTATTATTAGAAATATAACATGATGATCTGTTATAATGTCAGTTATTATTAGGTTATTATTTGCTTCATTTTTCTGGATAAGAACATTCCCTCCCTTGAAGATTACAAATCTGTGCCTCATCTGAATATGTAAATTCTACTCTCAGAGATTGTCTATTGGCATGTGTCTAAGGACTGCAACTGTACTTCAACTCTATTTCAATAAATAAAAATACAGTGCACAAGATCTGATTAAAAGGAAATCAGGTTCATTGATTAAATTCTGTCATACTTTCAAACACAAAAGGTTAATGAACTTCCTCATAAGCTTTTCAAATGATAGTCTGTCTTGAAGGTAACTGCCATAGACATAAGCCAGAAATAACTTCTATGATGAATTACATATGCCCATTAATTAAAATATTTTTGTGTTTCAGGTGGCTGAACTTGTAACCAGCGAGTTCTTTGAACAAGGAGATCGGGAGAGAGCAGAACTGAAACTCACCCCTTCAGTAAGATTGTCCTTTTCTTATGATGTATTTACCCTTTCGAATGACATTTCAAAATAACTTCAGATTGCACCTTGAAAGGCTGAGAGTGAATTTAAGGAAGCACTCTTGAAAGTTTCAAACTTTAATTAAACTTCGATGTGAAACACTATTATTCCCAGGTTTCTGATTAAGAGGGCTAATTACTTAACAAGTATTTCCTGTGTTCCCACACTGGGAGAAGGAGGCACAAGGGAGGATTGTGGAGTAATACTTGAATAACTCAAAGCCCAGGGCTGGTGCTTCATATGCCGTCAGTGGCTATGTTGAAACAGACATACAGGAAAAAACAAAAAACCTAAAGGCAAGCTGTCCAGGCTTGACGGGCTAGAACAAGCAGGTGCAGTAAAAAATGGATATTCTGGATTTTACTTTCCAATCTTGAACTTTTCCCAGTTCTGAAAGCAAATCATTTCAAGTCTGTTTCTTTTTTGGCAAAATGAAAAGTTGCACGCAGGAAACTAGGTTCTGCTGATCGAAATGCTGTTTTTATTGGATTCAACCATTCAGTTACTATTTGAGAATGCTTACTGTAGGCTAAGGATGATTCTGTTTTTACCTATCAGGAAACAAAGATATAAATGCCCCGGTCGCCAGCCTCAAGGAGGGGGAGCAGTCTCTTTATTCTTAATGAAAGAGTAGCTCAGAACATATCATCCAATGATCCAAGAATGGTCCAGATCCAAGTCTGCCAGAGCACAGAAGATTCCATGCAGCTCAAGGAATGTGTCGGTTATCAAGAGTGTCTGTTTATGAAGATTCAGATCAACTAGGTTTTGAATATTTGGAGCTATTTATAAGATGTTGTTCTTGCCTGGAGAATCCCAGGGATGGGGGAGCCCGGTGGGCTGCTGTCTATGGGGTCACACAGAGTCGGACACGACTGAAGTGACTTAGCAGCAGCAGCAGCAGCAAGTTTTAAAACATTTTTATCTACTGACATTTAAAACCAAAGAAAAGCGGCAGAGGAGCTCCTAGCTTGAAGAGTCTCACTTGTTTGAAGTCAGAACTCAGACTTACTCATTTTGACTATTCTGTATTTGTTGCTGACCCGTAATAGATCAGGAGACTACATAGGTTAACACACCCATCAATTATTTTAATTTCTAAAGCAATATCTGTTTATACTGGTTTCAAAACATTCCTTTGTTCTTTTTTGGTGGTGTCATCAAATTTGGTTATAAAATAAAGACGCTAAATTAGGATACATAGTTAATGTGTAAAACGTAGTACAACCCAAATTTCTGCCAGCTATTATTTAGTATATCTGTTTTCAAGTAAAAGCTTGTCTCTTCTTTTAAAAAACTGTTTCCAAGGCCTCCTCTGAAGGCCTTACACTGCAGCAATACTACAGGTCATTTAATTAAATGGAAAAAATATGAGTTAATTACCAGCATTGACAGGCTGGCAGGTGTAGTGGCGCAGCACTAAGGAACTTTTGTAGAGTCAGGTAAGGGTTTTCCTGGAGATATAAATAAAATTAATTTTGTAGTGGAAACACAGCTGTACGTGCTACTATCTCCCCATAGGGGCCTACTTAATACGACTGATGACCATCTCCTCGGGAGGGGCCTGGCTGCTGTAACAGGCGTATCCCACATTAGTGCTTTTCCAGAAATGTCTAGAAATGTGCACACCCAGATCTGACACCTTCTGTATCCATTATTCCTTGATATTTAGGGATAAAATTATCCAAGAGCCCTTTCAGGTGTCATAGTCCTAAAGGTCAACAGAGTAACTTCATCCAGATTAATACTGGAAGCAGTGAGTCAGTTAACAGAACGTGCTTGACCACCTTCAAATATTAAGCATGAAGCTGAACGCAGTGCATCAAGACATGAGGCAGCACCATCTTCCCTGCCCTCAAGAAGCTTGTCAACTGGCAGAAAATATGGACATTAAATAAATTTTCACTTAGAAGCAATTACAAGATGCAAAATTTTGTAAAGGGAAACATAGGACAAAGTGGCATCTCACACTTCCACTCATCAAACATTTGTTGAGAAGTGATTAGTCTAGAAATGACCCCTTACAGATATGGCCCACAGATTTTGGGCAAGGTGCCAAGATAAAATAATCTATACATCAAATGGTGCTGGGACAATGGAATATCACATGCAAATGAAAATGGATCTTCTCTCTCACCAGACCCTGAAATAAACTCAAAATGCATCATAGACCTAAATGTTAGAGCTAAAACTATAAACTCTTAGAAAAAAAGAAGATATAAATCTTCTGGATTGGATTCAGCAATGATATTTTAGATATGACCAAAAGCATAAGAAACAAACGATAAAATAGAGAAATTGGATTTCATCAAAATTAAAAACTTTGTGTATCAAAGGACTCTATCAAAAGTGCAAAAAGACAACCCACAGAACGGGAAAGAACGTTTATAAAGCATATATTTGATATGGGCCCAATGTCTAACCAGTGGAGTTGCTCAGTCATGTCTGACTCTGTGATCCCATGGATTGTAGCCTACCAGGCTCCTCCATCCATGGAATTTTCCAGGCAAGAGTACTGGAGTGGGTTGCCATTTCCTTTTCCAGGGGATCTTCCCAACCCAGGGATTGAACCCAGGTCTCCCACTTTGCAGGCAGACACTTTACTGTCTGAGCCACCAGGGAAGCCTGCCTAANGGCAGTAGATACAGACATGGTTCTAGGGCAGCGTTTTTACTTCATTGACTTCTACTGGGTAAAATCAGCTTAAGAGGGTCGTGCTTGGTCAAAATAGATGAAGCAAGCACTTTCCATTTCCACTCCAGTTTGCTGAGTTTTGTCTCTTCTCCAAACAAAGGGTAGATTGTTAATACTCTGCAGTACCTTAAGGAGATGTGTATAAGAGACAGATATAAAATATTGCAATATATGTAAGCTATTATATAAATGTATAAAATGTTTTATAAAATATATAATGTATAAAAACTATTGCAACTCAGCAACAGAAAGACAACACATTTTTTAACGAGTAAAGGATCTGAATAAACATTTCTCTAAAGAATATATATACGTGGCCAATAAGCACATGAAGAAAAATGTCCTAAATCATTAGTCATCATGGTAATACAAATCAAAACCACAGTGAGGTACCACTTCACACCCACTAAGATGACTATAATCAAAAAGACAGACAGTAACAAGAGTTGGCAAGAATGTGGAGAAATTGGAACTTTGTACATTGCTGGTGGGAATTTAAATGATGCAGCTGCTTTGGAAACAGTCTGGCAGTTCCTCAAAACATTAAACACTAGGGTTACCATGTGGCAAGCAGTTTTACTTCTAATTATAACCCCAAGAGAAACAAAAGCGCACATCCACACAATAAAACTTGAATGTAGTAGCATTATACACAATAAAAGGTCGAAACAACCCAAATGTCCATCTACTGATAAATGGATAAATAAAATATGGTATATTTACATGAGGGAATATCATTTGGCAATAAAAATGAAGTGCTGATGTGGCTTACACAGTAAACCTTGAAAACATCATGCCAAGTTAAAGAAGCCCATCACAAAAGACCACATATCATATGATTCCATGGACATAAAATGTGAACAGACATTTGTCTGCAGAACAGACAAATCTATAAAGGCAGAAAGTGATTTTGTGAACTGCCTAAGTATTAGGGGATTGGGGGAAGAATGAAGAGAGATTGCTAATTGGTATGTCATTTTTTTTTCCCCTTGGAGTGTTAAAAATGTTCTAAAATTGACTGTTGTAACGGTTGCCCAGCTAATTGTGAATATTTTTAAGTGAATTAAAAAAAAAAAGTGTGTCCTATGCACCAGAAAGAGTCATTAAACAAATAAGAAAATTTCAGATAACTTTGAGAACTATAGACAGGGTAAAACAGAATAATGTTTTTTAAATGGTTTTTTAAACATTTAAATGTTTTTTTAAATCTTGGACGTATTGAACCAAGATCCATGTAGTTCACAGAAACCAGCCCTTCCTCCAGCATGTTTCACAGTGTCTTGGAGTGCCTAGTTCTCCCTCCTGACATTTACACTCCACATGGCAGTCAAGGATGAGCAGGCCAGCGGGAGGCAGTGACCTTCTCCCTAATTTGGGGATACTTTCCTCAGCAGCACCCTTCTATCTTGTGAACCTCAGCAGCAAATAATTTGAGCCCCACCCAGTCTCACCTTTGTTCCTAAGTCTAAAGAATACAGGATTTTTCAACATATATGGACCAAGGACATGTCATGCATCTGCTCTCATGACCCATGTGAACACCAAAATGATGTAGATGCCACATTTTATTTGGAAGAAAGACAAAACCTACTGTAAGACAGTAAGGCGGGGCGGGGTTGTTTCTTAGACCCTGGCCTTACTCTTTAAGAATAAAGGAATTGGCCTTTACCTGTCACTGAGCTGGTCATGTCCGTGACACATTTGCTATAGGACCTGGAATCTGCAGCATACTGAATAATGTTGTGCTGCTGCTGCTGCTAAGTCGCTTCAGTCGTGTCCGACTCTGTGCGACCCCAGAGACGGCAGCCTACCAGGCTCCGCCGTCCGTGGGATTCTCCATGCAAGAACACTGGAGTGGGTTGCCATTTCCTCCTCCAATGCATGAAAGTGGAAAGTGAAAGTGAAGTCACTCTGTCGTGTCCGACTCTTAGCAACCCCATGGACTGTAGCCCACCAGACTCCTCCCTCCATAGGATTTTCCAGGCAAGAGTACTGGAGTGGGGTGCCATCGCCTTCGAATAATGTTATGACTCCTGCTTAATGCTTTACAGTAATAGCCATTGTGTGAGTGTCATCTAAGTTAAAGACATTCTCATTTGTATCTGGGCAAAACATATTTCATGTGTATGTATTTAAAATTTATTGGTAAGTTGAATCTATACCTGAAAATATACCCTCTAGCAATAAAGTTTATATACATAAAAAAGAACAAAGGGAGGGACATTCTCACTGGAGTACACGGGGCAGTGTTTGTCCAAGGAATCCAGTTTAGCTGTCCAGTGACAACTGAGTATCTCTCCTTTTATGACTGCGCAACAGAAATATGTCACTTCTTTCTCTCAAAAATTTTCTAAGCATTATAATATCATAAAGTTTAAAAGTTGGGAATGAAGAGAGAATGGGTACTTCCCCCCATTATTCATCCCCACCAGTTTCCTCCGACCATGGGGTTTTCCAGGCAAGAATACTGGAGTGGGTTGCCATTTGTTCTCATTATCCATCCGGTGAATAGATAAAAATTTAGGAATTTGTTAATGACAGGACCTTATTGAAAAACACACAAAATTGTCCCCACTCTGAAGAATTAACACAAATAGTTCCTATTCAAAATGACATTGCTTTGAAGGATCTTTTCCAATCTATCCCATACTCTCTCCCTATAAAAATAAAAGCCTGCACTATTTTGTGGCAATAAAACATTCCCCCTTCCTTTGACTTGTACCCAGTTCCCAGTGACCTGATAACTTGATTTAGTAGCAGTTACCTATATCTGAAGACAGATTTTGGCCCCAAGGAGTTGCATGCTATAAAGTCCAAATAAATCCGCTTACAAATCTCATAAAAAGAGGTGAAAATCCTTTATTTCTCATCATAGACAAAGGAAAAGAAAGTACGTGTAAATGTTGATTATGATTTGTGAAGTGTTCAGTTGGTAAAAATCGGATCATTGTGGCAAAGTGTTTGACAAAGCACCCGTAAAGTCTCTGGTGTAATAAAGCAAGGCTCTCCTCCCCCATTACAGGCTATTTTTGATCGGAACCGGAAGGATGAGCTGCCTCGGTTGCAACTGGAGTGGATTGATAGCATCTGTATGCCTTTGTATCAGGTAATCATGATTCAAGAGGGTCTATGTGTCTTCACGGAGCCAGGAAGGAAAAGTGTATGTACCGCATTTTCAGAAGTATTGGTTTTAGGACACCCTCCCAGGGTATGTTGGAGAACGCAATGGCACCCCACTCCAGTACTCTTGCCTGGAAAATCCCATGGATAGAGGAGCCTGGTGGGCTGCAGACCATGGGGTCGCCAAGAGTTGAACACGACTGAGTGACTTCACTTTCACTTTTCACTTTCATGCATTGGAGAAGGAAATGGCAACCCACTCCAGTATTCTTGCCTGGAGAATCCCAGGGATGGGGAAGCCTGGTGGGCTGCCGTCTATGGGGTCGCACGACTGAAGCGACTTAGCAGCAGAAGCCCAGGGTATGTGTGTTGCCAGGAATGGTGGTTGTAGCTTATCTTTTCTTGGATTTCTGATCGGTCCACTGAGAAGAGTGGGTACTCGGAACCCAAAGACCCAAGTTCTCCTTGGGCCTCAGCTCCCTCGTCTATAAACCAGGTATTGTAATATTATCTTTCAGTATTTCTCAAATTGTGCCCCTAAGGAACAGAAGTGTCCATCCATAACCTAGTGAATATCTTATTAGAAAGCGGTCTCAGGCCCAATAATTGGGGCTTCCCTGTGGCTCAGACAGTAAAGAATCTGCCTGCAACGCAGGAGATGTGGGTTTGATCCCTGGATCAGGAAGATCCCCTGGAGAAGGAGCTGGCAACCCACTCCAGTATTCTTGCCTGGAGAATCCCATGGATGGAGGAGTCTGGCGGGCTACAGTCCATAGATGGGGTGGCAAAGAGTCAGACACAACTGACTTATCACTTTCACTTTCTTTTCCTGCACATTAAAATACTGAAGGCTCAGAAAAGTACTTCAGGAAAGAAACACGTTTAACCTTGATTGATTTTGAGTTTCTTAAACATTTGACCATGGACATTTCTTTCTTTTTTTTTTTTTTTTTTTTACCATTTTTCTTTTACTTTTATTAATATCATGTGAGACTTGAGAGTTCCATGAAACATAGTTTTCTGCTTTGACCCTATGGCCTGGGCCACAGGGTTTTGTGAAGCCTCTTCCATCTTAAATATCTGCCTCTGTCTGAGATGCGAGACAAACGACAGCCACTGAACCCTGAGTGAGGTGGTTTCCAGCTCTGCTGTGTGGGTTCGAGACCCTGCTTCTGGCAAGGAGACAGTGTCATCAGCCTCTGGATGCTCACACTCCACTTTCTGAAGAGGAGTAGGGCTGACATCAGTTCACACTCACAGTTTAGTGTACACTGGCTTTTAATCCTACTTCTAAGCATTTGCTTTCATGTGAAAAAATCTGGTAAGTTCTTTACCCCCTACCTACCTCAATCAGATTGAGCTGCTTTTTTGACTTCAGAGTGAGAAACACATGCAGGGAAAGCAAAACGGCTTCATTTCTCCCTCTAACTCCATTAAAAACACAGTATTGTTTTTTAAGGACTTCACAACCATTAAGTTTCAGGCTTATCTACCACTTCATTTCCAGCACTTTTAGGAACTGCTGAGCCCTGTCACATTATCCTAAAAAATAAAAAAACATAGAATACGGACTTGAGGATGGAAATGTAATTTTTAATGACTATAAACAACGAAAGTAATTTTTTTTGTTTTATAGTATCCATTAAGTACATGATAGCATAAAATCAGAGAAGTAAAGCTTTAAAAGAATCTAAAATGAAATATTTTAGTTATACATCGGACATAATACTCTTTTATTTAAAAATGAAAGATTGGGTGAGATATAAAGAATAATGTCTACATTATTATAAGAAGATCCTCAGCTCTCTTTTCTCCCATCCACTTCTGCCATCCTTACTCCTCTGGTATCTCTGAATACGCTGGGTTGCCAGGTATAAGGCCCATAGCTGTTGGGTTAGGTATATCTTGCTTTGCGAAATTGACCTTGACTACCCATGTTGAATTATTTTTTAATTTTACTCACTTTCCTGTGCATTCTTAGGCAATAAATGAGATGAATTTCTTGCAATTAATAAATTCCTTTTACTGTGGGTAAAGCTTAGGATGTATTTGTATGGCTGATAAGTTTTTGGTGTTAGTTTGCAAAGCTACTTTGGAGTGAACTCAACTCTACACACCCTTCCTACGTGATTAGTTACCGTAACTGCTGGAAAGGACTCTCATGTGTTTTTCCATGTTAATTTAAATGTTTCATTGCTGGTTCACAATCACTTGGGCTTATTTTTATACTTCCCATTAAATACTTTAAAATCTTCAGGTTAAAAAGTAACTTATTTCGAATTTTAAATGAAAATAGCAGTTTCCAGAATTTAGGGGGTAATACTACTCCATCATATTATCTGATTTTTCACATGTTTTGCTTCACTATCTAGCTGTGATATTAGATACACTTGGTAATTTTATCCACAGGAAACTGACATATAGAAGGTTCAAGTGACACTCCCACCAAACTAGATTGTGTCCCATTCATCTGTGGCCTTGGTTTTGCTGCAGTGGCCTTTCTACTGCCTCATTTCACCTCTGTTGGATATTCACCCACGATCTTTGCTTACGAAACCAAATGGGGAAAGTCACAGCATCTAAAGAGGAACGTGGAACAAGCTTTATAAAGTTCATATTCATACCTGCTGCTGTATCTTCTCAGTGAACAAAGCATGAAAGTCATGCTCTTTTTTCATCTTATTTTTTAAAAACCTCATGGATTTCATATAAATTCTTTATGTTTATAAATTATATAGAGAGAATTTGCATATATAATATTAATTTATAGACAATATATGGAGAAGGCAATGGCACACCACTCCAGTACTCTTGCCTGGAGAATTCCATGGACAGAGGAGCCTGGTAGGCCGCAGTCCATGGGGTTGCTAAGAGTCAGGCATGACTGAGTGACTTCACTTTCACTTTTCACCTTCATGCATTGGACAAGGAAATGGCAACCCACTCCAGTGTTCTTGCCTGGAGAATCCCAGGGACAGGGGAGCCTGTTGGGCTGCCGTCTATGGGGTCGCACAGAGTCGGACACGACTGACATGACTTAGCAGCAGCAGCAGCAATATATGTTTATATAGTTGTATGAATACATATTTATATGAATATTTAAATTGATCTAATTTTCAAATCAGCATTTCAAAAAGCCCTCAAACTGAAACCTTGTAGAGTGACTTAAATCGCCCTCCTTAAGAATCCCTATTTTGTCCTGTCTTGAGCACCTGGATGGTTTTCATTATATACGTGGATAATCTCACATTAACTGTTGATGCTCCACAATGGAAATGGAATCAGTCAGTGGGGAGGACTCACCATGAGTATGAAGACACAAAATCTTGAGGAAATGACTCACCAAGCATGGACGGTCCCTAATGCCAGGCGAGTCAACTGTCAAAATGTCTGCAGGAATTCAGGTTGTTGCTGGAAGGTCAGTCTGGGTTTTTTAATGGGGAAATGCACTACGAAAGAGTCTGAGAGGATAAAGGCAAATGGGGAAGCATGGAGCTGGCAGGAACCCCAGACTGTGAGAGATGACATCATCTTCCTCCTTATGGAACATAAGAACGCAGTGTGGCCTTGCTGAGTCAGTCCGGGCAGAGGGCAAAATGATATGGAAGCGTAGCTATGAGACCTTTCAGTGGCCAGAGCCCTGACCCCAGGGTAGAGCAGGTTTGAGGGGCAAGAAACCTCACATAGAGCCTGCAGCAAACAGATACGTACATATGATCAGAGACCTTCTTGCAGTCAGAGCAATGTCGAAAGATGAGGGCCAGTTAAGAGAGACGCCCGCCAAACGCACTGTCTGGTGGAGGCTGCTGGGTGCCGAGCAAGACAGGCAGGGGCTTGTGGAGGGGAAGATGGGGATGGAGCCCGGCAGTAGATACAGACATGGTTCTAGGGCAGCGTTTTTACTTCATTGACTTCTACTGGGTAAAATCAGCTTAAGAGGGTCGTGCTTGGTCAAAATAGATGAAGCAAGCACTTTCCATTTCCACTCCAGTTTGCTGAGTTTTGTCTCTTCTCCAAACAAAGGGTAGATTGTTAATACTCTGCAGTACCTTAAGGGCTATTTATTTGTGTGCCTAGGTGGGAACCCACAGAAGTACACTGGTAGATTTTGAACGTCCATTGCACTTAAAATGGAAACTCTTACCTCTGAGACAACTTCAATTCCCAACTTGTGTTTATGCTGAAGGAAAACAATGAAAACCCCCAACCCCTCAAAATCTGTTCAACAGGAACTTCCCAGAGTAATCTAGTGATTGACTGAAAGTGACTGGCAGAAAATATAAAAACATACCTCATAAAGTAATAGGTTGGGAAGGAACATGCAGAGAATAGTCCCAGACCCATGGATGGTTCTACAGTAGGGAGATGTAATGTGCTTATTATATACACATGTTTATATGTGCACATAAAATTCTCTACAACTTGCTCATCATTTTAATCTTATGTTTCCAAACTTTTCCTTAAAAAAAAAAAAAAGAAAAGAAAATGGTCCCGGAAGTTATGATTTATCTGTGACAGTATTTTAATCAGGAAGCATATAGGAAGCCAAGAGTGGGCAGGGAACCATCAAAGCGCGTTCCCCAAGAGAAGACTAAAGCCCTGGTTAGTTAGCTGTCCTAGCAGGGTATCTCGGAGGAACACATTGACATCTGATTCCTGTGCTTTCCGCTTTCTTTGCACCCTGCTGGGGATCCATTAGCCTGCTGCTCAACTTCTTTAGAGGAAGAAAAAACAGAAAGAAAAAAAAAGAACGAAGGAAAAAAAACCCAGACACCATCAAACTTTGAAGTCATTGCTGCACCAGCCTTAGGGATAAACAGAAAACCTGATGTAGCAGAATCACACTGAGCCTCTCTTTGCAATAGCAGGCAAAGCTTCTGCCCTTCATTTTCGCTCTCTACTCAATCAAACTTCAGTGCACCGAGAATTTCAATGAGGTGCTATAAATCATTATAAATCTTCTGTGTGTTAAGGGTTGAGAGAGTTAATTTTTGTTATGAACATAATCAGATTTTCAGCTCACCCCAAATTGACTCTTGATTTTGGAGTATTTGATCAACAACAACAACAAAAAAAAAAAAAAAAAAAAAAGAGCTTGACCTGGCCAGGTTCTAGCTGGAATAATGATCTCCTATAAAAGATTTTGGCAAGAGTGTTGCCTCTTTGTGAGAATGTCAAGGCATTTCGGCAACAGGCAGGGCTTCTGAAGTTATGGTTATAGTAACTTCTGACTTTTTTTCTGCCTTCATTTGTCACAGTTGTTTTGGAAAGTGCATTCCACCTGATGCAATTACTAACATGCTCTCTGAAAAGAAGGGACGAAAAAACTCTTTAAAATATAGTTCAAGTTGTAGAACCTGGGGGTTAGAATTGATAAACTGGAAAAGAGGAAGTAAGGTGCTACACCAAGACAACTTTTCTGGATACCAAGAAATGCACTTCAAAAACAACTCAGTGTTCTCCAGATGGTCCATGCCTTGTGTTCGATCTAGAAAAAAAAAAAAGAAAGAAAAAATAGTGAGCTGCAGAGTGACTAGTTAGAGCTCTCCTCTTAAAAGCCTACAAGGAATGGAATGGGGTTAAAGAAGGGAACAATCTTATCACGAACTTAATAAATGTAGGACACCACACAAATCAGTTTCTTATAAATGTTTTTCTTGACATTTAGTATTCCTGCGAATGAGAGAAAGGAATAGTTAAGGCTAACTTCTTGTTTCTATAAAGTGGGGGATGTATGTGGAATGACAGAAGCCCAGATACTCAGGAAGAAAGAAAGAGCCGGGAGGGAGGGAGAAAGGAAAGAGGGAGGAGGAAAGAGAATAACTCCCTATGTTCTTTATGATTTATCTGGCTGCACCTTCTCCTGGTGACGGGCTGGGGTGTTCAGGGACTGATTGTAAAGCATCTCGGTTCTTTCTGGTTAAAACAAGTCCTTGCAAGACTAAAATGTGAGTTGTCCTCAGTCAGAACCATTCCTTCTCCCCAGCTGACATCCAGGTGCTAGGGGAGCTTCCCTGTCCTTGTCACGGTTCCGTGACTGGGGGGTGGGAGGGACCGAGTGCCCAGCTGCCCGCGGGGTCAGGGCTCTGGGTGTGATGCGGGGCTGGCCTCTGGGTCTGTGGGGTGGCTGCCACAAGCGCTTCGTGCAGAGTCTGACCGCTGGCTCTGGCTGCCGCAGCTCTGGTCTGTGCAGACCATGGTGAGCCGCCTCCTGCTTCCCAGTCAGCGCTCAGCCCCTGCTACTTTCTCTTCACCCTGCCGCCACACAGCAGCTTCCTCAGTCCTTTCCAATATGCTGCCTGGGTAGTGCCAGCTCATTCTAAGAAAGTTCTGGCATTTTCCTGAATCGGGCCCTGAGATTCAAGAGACGAGCCTTCGCCTCATCTTCAGGGCTTGACCCCCAAGGAGCATGGAGGCAGGACACTCACATCTGATCGCACGGCCCCCTCTCTCTCCCCTCTTTCTCTCTCCTCCTTTCCTTTCTCTAAGATGAGAGTGGGAAGTTTATGAATTTCCTTTACCTAGTCTGGTGGGAACTCTCCTTGGGTGGTCTCCTCTATGCTCCCCACGCCAGAGCTTTGTAGTCACACTTGATGGTCTGCTTTAGCCAGGCTTGGTTCTTAAGAGATAAGAGTTCTGGAATTTAGAACTCCCCTTTGTGGCTCAGATGGTAAAGAATCTGTGTGCAATGCAGGAGACCAGGGTTCGATCCCTGGGGTGGGAAGATCCCCTGAGAAGGGACTAGCCACCCACTCGTATTCTTGCCTGGAGGATCCCATAGACAGAGGAGCCTGGCGGGGGTCACAAACACTTTCACTTTCACTTTTCTCTCCACACAAAACCAGCCCTGAGACTTACTCTCTCTGAAAGCTGGGTGATCAGAGCGTGCTGTTTTTAGCAGGGAGCCACCACTAGCTGAGAGGAGGAAAGTCTGCTGATCTGATGGGCGGGGAGCTATGGGCATCATGGGTCAAGCAGGACAAAAATATACTGGTTTGATATTTTCGAATTCTCCTCCTTATTACGTATAGTACAGTGCTATCTGATGCTATAACCTAGTCTGAGTGCTGATAGTAAAACCTGTTCAAATTTTTCTATGTACTATTCAGTTCAGTTCAGTCGCTCAGTCGTGTCCTACTCTTTGCGACCCCTTGAATCACAGCACGCCAGGCCTTCCTGTCCATCACCAACTCCTGGAGTTCACTCAGACTCATGTCCATCGAGTCAGTGATGCCATCCAGCCATCTCATCCTCTGTTGTCCCCTTCTCCTCCTGATCCCAATCCCTCCCAGCATCAGAGTCTTTTCCAAAGAGTTAGCTCTTCGCGTGAGGTGGCCAAAGTACTGGAGTTTCAGCTTTAGCATCATTCCTTCAGGGCTGATCTCCTTCAGAATGGACTGGTTGGATCTCCTTGCAGTCCAAGGGACTCTCAAGAGTCTTCTCCAACACCACAGTTCAAAGGTATCAATTCTTCAGTGCTCAGCCTTCTTCACAGTCCAACTCTCACATCCATACATGACCACTGGAAAAACAGCCTTGACTAGACAGACCTTAGTCGGCAAAGTAATGTCTCTGTTTTAGTCAAATACAAATGGAAGAGAAATTTATACATTCAAATGTATCAGTTTTATGTAGTTTATACCCTGTCCTCCAAACTTTTGCCAAAATGATCTTCATTAAAAAAAAAAAAAAAAAAAAAAGACCCACTATATCATGGTATTCTGCTTAAAAGCCTCAGGTTACCCCCACCATCTGTAAGGACCCCCCAGGCTCCTGGGTAGCCCTCTTGTTCTGAGGCCCCCGCCTCTTGACCTCACATCACATCACCCAGGCACTTTTGGCCCCAAAGCACAGGACTCACAGACCCTCTCAGCTGTCTTCCCTTGCCTTTTCTTATCCCTCCCTCCCTCTTCTTTTTGTCTGGAAGAAGTCACCCCAACCTGTCCCCTCCTCTGAGAAAGCTCCACTCCCCTCAGCACGACGACAGCACTCTACCGATCTCTGCATAACTACATGTAACACTCTGTGTTGTGGCCATCTTTCTGTCTTTCCTGTTTTCCTTCCACATTAGTTTCCTGGAACCATCATAGTCCTGGTTCCCAGAACAGTACCCAGTATATTCAAAGTGCTATCAGTTGAATAAACAAGTGAAGGAACAGAAGGGTAAATAATGCAACGCAGGACCACAGAATGAATAAGCAGTGGAATGTACGAAGCAGGGTTATAGTGTCATTTTAAATTATCATGTATAAATACATAAAACCTTTCATCAGAGTGTGCACCGCTATATTCCTGCCCATAATCTGAAGTATATGGCCTATGCTATCTTTTTAGAGAGTGGTTTGGTTCTCATCACGGTTGAATTGGCCCCTAATTCTAGTGTAAAAAGACCAGTTTATAGCCATGAGTTTTTCAGAGCTTTAACTTTTCCAACTAAGAAATACATAAAATTTTCTTTTCTTCCAGCATTGGCTGAAAATATAGTTATTTTAATATCCAAGTTAATAGGGAGAGCTAACACATGTACACAGATTTCAAGAAGTTTTATATATATACATACAATTTCATGAAATTACAATACAATAAAGCCCTGAATTATCATGATTAAAATACAACTTTCCATTGACTTAGAAGACTTTTCAGATCCTCCAGCACCTGACAGTTATCAAAACAAACATGAAATAGCAACGTGCTCTGCAGGACAAAGTGCTGAATAGCCGAGAGGGCTCATTATTAGAAGAACATTCAAGTTCATGTCACTCCCTGCATTGGGCGTGGTCTGTGGCCAGTTAAGGCATCACACACCTTTGGCTACATCTCACAGTTTGTCCTGAATACCTGACATGCCAGACTGATTTTGGAGAAAGTCTCTCACTTCCAAAAAATGACTATGAGTTGATAAAGCAACCAGCTCTGTGTATATTATTTTTGTAAACAAAATGGACTTTGATTTATTTCAAGTAGCTTTTAAAAACCTTTTATTTATACAGTAGGACTCAATTTCTATTCATATGCATTTTATGAGCCCAAAACTGCCATCATGAATCTATATTAAAATGCTGGAATCTGGTTTTTTTTTAAAAAACTTCTAATACACTCCCTAATAAGGCTTTTGGAGGGTAGAATTTAAGATAAGATCTAATTCTCCCTATCCAGCTGACCAGCATAAATAACTCTTTTTAAAAGTGTTTCTGCTTTGAACTTATGAAGCTAAAAATCACTTAACCCCAAGTCCATACAAGGCTTGGAATGTTGTCTTAAGTTACTTTCCAGTTCCTCTAGAAAGCATATTCTAAATGCTGATTTACCTCTTCGTGGCCTCTCTTCTCTTAAGAAGAAAATAGAAAGAAGGAAGAAAGTAAGGGAGGAAAGCAGAGAGGGAGGGAGTGAAGGAAAGAAAAAAGGGTGGGGTGGGAAAGAGGGAGAAAGAGAAGGAAGCTTTCATTTTTCACTAGGAAATGAATCAAGTCCTCTAAAAGACTGATTTTTGCATTCTAAGGGTGCCTCTCCAAAACTTCTGCAATTTAGTGTTCATTTGAAGGGTCAGCATCATTTTTGCTCCTGGGAAGTGAGGCATGAAATAAACATAAAGCATTCTCATTACGCTGTTGCCAAACAGAATCCTCCATATTATTTGAAACGTTTCCTTAGAGAATTCAAGGAGGCAATATCTGGATCCTTAGCTATCACTCCTCTTATATTTAGTTATCAGAGCTGCAGCTGTAAAATATTAAATAAGTCACTCAAGGCACATTGCCTCACCTTAGCAAGCAGATGCTAAATGACAGTGTGACCAGAGGGAGCCAGGCTCTCCACCTCCTGTACAGTGACCATAGCAGCCCACCTGCTGTGCTCACTGCTGCTATTTACAGATGATAATTTAAAGTGTTGAGTCTGTTAGGCAGTGTCTAAAACAAAGTTAAAGACGTCTATCAGACTGAGCTTTTGGAAAAGAATTTCAGTACTACAGTCCAGAAAGATACAAAGGTGTCCCTGAAAACACAATCTCAGCAAGCAGACCCCTGTTGAATACTGATTCTAGTGGCCACTGGATAAGGGCTTGCTTAAAGTCTAAAGTTTACAAGCATTGTCATTTGACCCCAACTCTGTGAAGGAAGAAAATACTTCATTCTGGATCCTATAATATCTATGGTCTAAGTTTTATACGTGAGGAAATGAAAACCTACAGAAACTAATGGACTTAACCAGAGTGAAGCGGTTAGTACACAGCAGAGCCAGAATTTCAAAGCCAAGTCCTCTCGGCCTTATTTTGCTGCTTTTTCCCACCACACTGCCCCGAGGAAGTGAAAGGCAGCTCCATTTTTGTTCAGCAGTGCTGTACCTCAGAAACCTCCCATTTACAAAATAAAACTCTGAGTTCTTCAGAGGGAAAGATACAAGGAGCTGAGTAGAGATTCTAGAGAGAGCAGTTCCTAGAGCGCTGAATGAGCTAATAGGTTCTGTTTAGCTGGTTACCAGAGAAATACTTTCTCAGAAAGATTTTATGTTAAGTTGTCCTTGACCAAACACTTTGATCTGCAATGGAGTCGATGTTGCCAATTAACAATGGCAGATTGACCTCCCTAGTTTAGTACACATCCTTCTGGGAATTCCATTAATAAAATAACAAAGGGAAAAAATTTTTTTTGGAAATTTTTAAAGACCTAAGTTGGTGATGGACAGGGAGGCCTGGCGTGCTGTGATTCATGGGGTCGCAAAGAGTCGGACACGACTGAGCGGCTGAACTGAACTGAACTAAAACATTCTTGCGAAATGGAAAGAGGCTGGAAGAATTTTAAGGAACCCAATAGAAAAAGCCTACCGTGCCTTGAACAGTCTGTAAGTAAGGATATTTACCTGCTGTTGAGGATCCAGAAGGAAATCGAGGGTATCAGGAGAGAAAATATATTTGGCCTCAGAGAATACCTAACTCCTCAAGAGCAGACTGTGGGGATAAGTCAGGACTCACGTTCTCTTCTTCCTGCGATGCCCCCCTCAAGCTATTGTCCACATGCAAACACATTTTCATCCAGGAACACCAGTGCATTCTGCTCTAGCCACTTAACATAAACTTCAAAATGTGTTTCCAAATGCCTAACATAATTTACATATTATCCTTTAAAATGGCAGCCTAGAATTCCAAAGAGTGACTTGTCACAATTTATTCAATCATTTCCTACTTTTTTTGGTTGTTTTGTTGTTTTTGCTAATTGAGATAATTATAAAATGAGCACTTTTGTTCAATATTTTATTGACTTATTTAATGCTATTAAGTGTGGTTAGAAATAGTAATGTTGCATTTCTTTAAAAAAAAAAACAGATATAAATTCTCAAAGACAATAGAATGTAAGAGGGCATAAAATATCCTCAAAATTGGAGGCAGGAAAGGAAGTTATGTCCCAGGATGGCTGCAGAAGGGGACATCAATAGGAAGAGAACTGATCTATCTTTCAGAAGGAGTAGGCTCAGGATGGCAAGGGTCCAGTTCAGCCGAGAGGGAGTCTATTAATTTCCTACTGCTGCCTAGCAGAATACAAGAATCTGGGTGGCTTAACACACCAGAAATCTACTCTCTCACAGTTCTGGAGACTAGAAGTCAGAAATCAAGGGGTCAGCAGGGCTGATTCTTTCTGGCAGCTCTGCAAGAAAATCCACTCCTTACCTCTCTCTTGGCTTCTGGAGCCCTTGGCATTCCTTGGTATGTGGCTGCGTCACGTCCATATCCACCTCTGTCTTCACGTCACATTCTCCCACGTCTCTGTGCCCCTGTGTCTTCATATGACCTTCTTAAAAGGACACCAGCCATTGGATGTCGGGCCCGCCCTAATACAGTATGTCTTTGTCTTAACTTGCTAACATCTGTGTCTGCAAGCTCAGTTGCTCAAGCGTATCTGACTCTTTACGACCTTGTGAACTACAGCCTGCCAGGCTCCTCTGTCTGTAGGATTCTCCAGGCAAGAACACTGGAGTGAGTTGCCATTTCCTTCTCCAGGGGATCTTCTCCACCCAGAGGTTGAACCCACATCTTCTGTGTCTCCTGCATTGGCAGGTGGACTCTACCACTGAGCTACCTGGGAAGCCCCCGATCACATCTGCAATGACTCTGTTTTCAAATGTGGTCACGCTCCCAAGTACCAGGGTTAGGAATTCAGCATCTCTCTGTTTTTTTGAGGGGAGGGTGTGTGTCACAATTCCATCCATAGAGAGACTGAGGCTTGAGCCTAGAAACAAAGAGAGGTTGGAAATGGGGTTCCTGGAGTCCCCTACTCCCCACACAGCCAGGTAAATAACCTTTGCTGCTAAGTCGCTTCAGTCGTGTCTGACTCTGTGTGACCCCATAGACGGCAGCCCACCAGGCTCCCTTGTCCCTGGGATTCTCCAGGCAAGAACACTGGAGTGGGTTGCCATTTCCTTCTCCAGTGCATGAAAGTGAAAAGTGAAAGTGAAGTCGTTCAGTCGTGCCCGACTCTTCGCGACCCCATGGACTGCAGCCCACCAGGTTCCTCTGTCCATGGAATTCAGCCGCTGCCAACTCAGGAGACCAGAGGGCTCTTCTCTCAGAGCACTAACTGGAAGAACCTGTAACTGAAATTAGAAGTTTGTAGAATGACTGACTAGACCCCAGGAGGCCTCCCCATACCTCCCTCCACCCCGCCGTCCTGCCCTACTTTGCATTCAAGATGCCAGAGGCCAGATAGCCCCAGAGGCAGCAGAAAAGTGGGATTCCTCTTCAGGGAAGGACAGCTGCAGAGAGAAGACCTGTATGTACTTGCACTTGGGATTCCCTCACTGAGAGTTTTGGCTCCCTGCTGAACGCCCTTAAGATAAAGCCCCCCCTCCACGACCCCCGCCAGCAACAACCACAGCCTCTCCTGCTCCCCCGCCCCACTTTACTCACTGCCCAGAACAAGTCTTTCAGTGCTGCGTGCTTAAATATATGCTAACAGATTAGGGCCACAGCATGTTCGGAAAAGAGCTTCCAATGTGAAGGTATGGAAGTGAATCAAAACACTGAATGAAAAAGAATTTCAGAGCGTACAGGAGATGCAAAAAACAAAAGACAACTTCAGAAAGGCTCTATATCATCAAAAAGACAAATATGTTATAAAACAGGACCTAATGCCTGATGTTTTCCTTCTCCAGTACTTTCTAGTTGCTATGTTATGATTTTCTCCCTCTCTGGGACCTCCTATCCTGTGCTCTCCTGACCCCGCCCCACTGCCAGTGGCCTCCACTCAGACCTCGTCAGGCTCACAGCCCCTCCCCACTCTCACCCCCTAGATTCCATCGTCATAACACCACCCCTGTCTTCCTAGGGGAAGTCTGACTGTGGGCCCTTCAGATCCTCCATTCCCATCAGAGAAGAAAAAACCTACGCGGGCACATTGGCCTGCCCACACTCACCTCCTTGCCCTTCACCCTGAGCCCTCTGCTCTTGACACACCCACCACTGTTTTTATTGATCAGTCACCGAGTTGTGTCCAACTCTTCGAGACCTCATGGCCTGCAGCACGCCAGGTTTCCCTGTCCCTCACCATCTCCTGGAGTTTGTCCAAGTTCATGCTCATTCAGTCGGGGATGCCACCCAACTCTGTCGCCCTCTTCTTCTGCCTTCAATCTTTCCCGGCATCAAGGTCTTTTCCAATGAGTTGGCCCTTTGCATCAGGTGGTCAAAGTATTGGAGCTTCAGCATCAGTCCCTCCAAAGAATATTCAGGCTTGATTTCCTGTAAGGTCAACTGGCTTGATCTCCTTGCTGTCCAGGTGACTCAAGAGTTTTCTCCAGCACCACTGTTCGAAAGCATCAGTTCTTTGGCGCTCTGCCTTCCTTATTGTCCAGCTATCACATCCATACTGGGAAAACCATAACCTTGACTGTATGGACCTTTGTTGGCAAAGTGATGTCTTTGCTTTTTTGCTCCCCTATTCATAGTCCATGCCCGTGTCTTTGCCCACACAGCCGCCTCTGCCAGGCCCACCCTTCCCTCTTCTCTCCAGCAAGTCCTTCTCTGACTGCAGGAATCTGCTCAGGTGACAAGCTGCCCCCAGGAGGTAGATATCCTGGTCTCCAGGGCCCACTGCATTTTCAGTTATTAGCATGTTATTCTCATTTGCATTCCCTGTGTCTGTTACTCAGCCGTAATGCCTTCATACACTGCATGCCTCCAACCTCCACCTTGCCCCAGCTATAGCAGGGGTCTCTAGGCTGTGACTCAGCTGCCTGCCGTGAGACCCCTGGGGGCTGCCTCCATCGGCAACACAGCCAACATAGCAACAGGATGGGGAAGGAATGGGTTATTGCAAAGCTGTTAGGAAGATCGTGCGTTTCCCCAGCATTGCGTGCCTTCGGTGTTGCCTGACATAACCCACCATTCCTGAGCTGCCCTGTGGCGGGCTTTAGCATTTCTGTCTTTATTTCACAGCTGAGAAGCTAGGGAGGTTATACTTGCTGCTCAGAATCGCCCCCAATGAATTAGGAGCTTTAGCGAATGAACGCCTCCCACCAGCAAAGGAAGGCCTAAGCCACAGAACCAGAAAATAACAGAAGGGGGAGAATGATTCTCCAAGTCCCTGACTTCACACGTCACCTGTGATCTCATGCTACAGACGGTCTGAACAGCTGAAAATCTAATATGGCACAAGAAAGAGAGCAACAGAGACAGCAGCGAAGGAGGAGGCAGAGGGAAACGAGAAAAGATGAACAAAAAGGCTGAACATTTTTATAGTCACCCCCTCCTTACTTGTAGTGAAACCTACAGCTCCTTATCCTCCTCACTGTTTTCATGGTGATCACCCGGGGCTTTTAGGCTTGACTGTGAAAGTATTAATAACTCCACTGTGCTACATGTGAAAGTATTAATAACTCCACTGTGCTACATTTCTTTCTTTTTTTTTTTTTTTAGATCTAGACCTAGTTGCCTTATATGTAGCAAAATAGTCACTGAACCGAGACAATGTATAATCAAAATTAAAAGTCACTCATGTCCATAGTTAAAGTGCAGAGTGTTGCAGCAGTCCCTTTTAGGGTTGGTAGATGTCATCAGATGAAGGAGAGGCATCGCATGTAATTGTTGTTGAAGGTATTTACACGCTTGGAGAAAGTCTTTTCCTTGAAGTGGAGATGTCCACCACGGGAAGCCTTCCACTGATGAAGAGGGGAGTGCTCCACAGACCCAGCAGTTAGACCCACTGTGGAATGCAGCGTAGGCGTGAGCCCAGGACAGGAAGGCATTGTCTTGAGGATCAAACGGCAGACTCAGGATATTTGGAGTTAGCAGAAGTAAGCTCACATAGGTTATCAGGCCCATCTTGTCCTGAAGGATCCCGGACGAGCCCCCAAGATGGAACGTTGTTGTTGAATCACGACGCTGGAATTCTTAGCCTCCGGAGGAGAATTCAATCCGGGGCCAGAGACGAACCTTGATCGCGCAGAGCTTTTGTGTAATAACGTTTTATTAAAGTATAAAGGAAATAGAGAAGCTTCTGACATAGGCATCAGAAGGGGGCAGAAAGAATGCCTCTGTGCTACATTTCTAAGGCATTTGGCCTTACAAAGTGACTTTCTGTTCTGGAGTAAATGGAATTGATGATAGTTAGTATCAACCTTTCCAAGAGTCTGAACCAAGGGAGACGGGATTTGTGGAAATGCTTTTGGAAAAGTAAACTTTACATGCTAAAGCCCTCCATACATATGAGCCATTATTCTTGTTGTTAGCATTAATAGCATCTCTAAGCCTCAGTAGCCTCAGTTGGAACTTTGGATTAAAAAAATAGCAAACTGCAGGTCTCACCAAGATGTAGTGAGTCTATAACAATAACATTTCCTGGACACTTCTTGTGTGCCAGGCACTAGACTGACTTTCCAAGTCTGATTAAATTTTCTTAGCAAAATCAAGGATGGAGAAGGAATGCATTATCACAAAGCTGCTATGAAGATTTTGCATGGCTGATATAACCCACCACTCCTGAGCTGCCCTGTGGGAAACTTTAGCATTTCCGATCAAGATTGATTTAACTTTCTTAGCCATATCCAGATAGATTCTACTACCACCCCCCTTTTCAGATGTGAAAACTGAAGCTAGAGAGTTCCTATAACACGCCCAAGAGTACACAGATATTAAGTAACAGAGCTTAGATTTTTTTTTTCAGCCTTCAAATCTGGGCTTATGGTTGATAGAACCTTGTTGCCACCTGAGAGGCTGTGTATGCAGGTATCAGCGTACAGACCTCAGGTCCTTACGGAATCACCTGAAATGGAAGCGACACTGTTGTCATACTGAAATGCTTGCCTAGAAGCAAATTTGCAAATCACCTGTAGGGGAGTGAAACCTTGAAAGTTCCCTTGTGACCTGACTTGACGGTGGCAAAGCTATGTTTAGAAACCAAGCCTTTGACCTTCGGTGTAGGGTTTGTCCTGATATACCTACACATAAAATTTGAAGCATATTATCACCAAGTTTTCAAAGCTGTCCTGAAGGAACAAAGTTTAAAAAGCATATCTGTCTGAGTAGTGATGCAGATTTCAAACACACAGCAAGCAGATGGAAGCAGGGAGTTTGTTTCGAAGGACAGCATGGTGAACCAAGATGTCTCTAAGAACAGGGGAAATGGAATGAAAAGTCAGCAAGCAAGGTAGAAAAGACAGCCCTGAAAGGGCCTGAGAAACGGAGCACAAAATCTGAAGGAAGATAAATGGATAATTTAACAGCCGTTCAGTTTTTAAGAAAGACAAAGAACAAGCTACATTGCATCAGAAAAGGCCTAGAAATGATGATGAATGGGGCCCTTCAAATGAGTGGGGAGCACAACAGAATCGCAGTCGCCTGCACAGTTCCCAGCTGAGGGCAAATTTGAGGAACTAAACAAGGATATGAGACTGATACGGATTGAAGAGTTTTTCAAAATCCATTTAATGGCCAGGCAGGGGACATTGATCGCTTTTCAGAGGAAATGTTTAGAATCAATGAGTAGTCGGCCCTTATCAGAATGTGGAGGGGGGAGAGGGAGGCTTACACACAACATTAGCGTGCTGCGCATTAAGGTACTGAGAGAATCGTTGAATTCTAGCAGCAAAGCACTAAGTTATTTTGATCTTTATGAAATAAGTATTTCTCTTTTTTATCCTGTACTCGTGAGCTTTATGAACAATGAAATGACTTGTTATTGAGTAATTCTAATGCATGATCAAAGGTTGCTAATTCTATTATCAGTGCATGTTAAACTTTTAAATAAAATATTTTAGTGTTAAATAGTTGGTACATGCCCAGTGAACAGAAAGCAAAAAGGGCACAAAAGTATTAGAGAGAAGAGGTAATTCCTCATACTTCTGTCCCCCGGTCACCCAGGTCTTCTCCCTCAGGGCAACCACTGTTACCCAATTTCATCCAAAGACAATCTACGTAGAAGTAGAAATACAGTGCTTTTTTAGCTTTTTCTTTTATTCAGATATACTTGGTATATAATACACATATGGATATGCACACACACGTATATGTGTGTATATATCTACATATACACATATATGAATGTCTNACTGCAAGGCTGGTCATGCTACCCAACTGAACATACCAGTTGCAAGTTCAGGTTGCCACCTATGCTTCTTACTGACTGACTATCAACAGGAGGTTCCTTCTACCCTTTTCTTGAGTTTGATTAGTTTGTTAGAGCAGCTCACAGAACTCAGAGAAATATTTTACCTATTAAATCACCTATTACAAAAGGATATAGCTTAGAAACAGCTAGAAGGAAGAGTGAAATTGGCAAGGTCTGAGGAAAGGGTGGGGAGGTTCCATGATCTCTGAGAGCACCATTCTCCCAAGATCTCCACACGTTCACCAACCCAGAAGCTCTCTAAATTCCATATTTTGGGGTTTTATGGAAGCTTAATTACATAGACATAATTGATTAAATTTTTTGCCATTGGCCACCAACTCAACCTCCAATTCTTCTCCCATTCCTGGAGGTTGGTGGGCAGAAGAGGGTGGAGGGTGGGGGAAGGACTGAAAGTTCTAATCCTCCAATAACATGGTCTATTCCCTTGGTAACCAGCCTCTATCCTTAAGCACTTTCCAGAAGTCACCTCATTAACATAAATTCAAGTGTGGTTAAAAGGGGTTTGTTATNCCACCAACTCAACCTCCAATTCTTCTCCCATTCCTGGAGGTCGGTGGGCAGAAGAGGGTGGAGGGTGGGGGAAGGACTGAAAGTTCTAATCCTCCAATAACATGGTCTATTCCCTTGGTAACCAGCCTCTATCCTTAAGCACTTTCCAGAAGTCACCTCATTAACATAAATTCAAGTGTGGTTAAAAGGGGTTTGTTATGAATATCTAGATACTTTTATTACTCTTACCACTTGGGAAATTCCAAGAATTTTAGCACCTGGAGTGCTAGGAACCAGGACAAAGATCAAATATACAGTTCTTCCTGTAAATCACAATATCACAAGGATAAACCTGATAAAATATGTGAAGGATATGTACACTGAAATATTGCTGAGAGAAATTTTAAAAGACCTCAATAAATGGGAAAATATACATGTTCACTGACAGAAGATATAAATTGGACTCAATATGAGTTTTAGCTTCAATGCAAGTTCAGTCAAAATCCCAGAAGGGTTTTAGTTGGAAATTGACAAACTAGTTCTAAAATTCATATGGAGATGCAAAGGACCTAGAATTGCAAAAACAGTTCTGAAACAGAAGAACAAAGTTAGATGATAAACAGTCGCTAATTTTAAGACTTACAAACTGGAATAATCAAGGAAATGTGGAATCAGTGTCAAGATAGAAAAGCAGATCAATGGAAAATATTACAAAGCCCACAAATAGACTCATACATGTACACACAAGTAATTTTTTACAAAGATGCAAAGGCCCTCAGCTGGTAAAGAATCTGACTGCAATGCATGGGACTTGGGTTCGATCCCTGGGTTGGGAAGATCCCCTGGAGAAGGGAATGGCTACTCACTCCAGTATTCTGGCCTGGAGAATTCCACGGACTGCAAAGAGTCGGACACGATTGAGTGACTTTCACTTTCAAAGGCATTTAAGGGGAGAAAAGATAATCTGTTTAATAAATTATGTTTGAACAATCAGATATCCACATGCAAAAAATTAACTTCAATTCATCTCATGCACAATATATAAAAATAAAATACATAATTTAAGTAGATAAACAGATCTAAATATTGAATCTAAAAATACAAGAGTGATCTCATGAAGATGGTGATGTAAGTTGTTCCTGACCTCACTGCTTCTCACAAGAAGACCAACTAGCAACTATCCATAGACAAGATATAATTATGAAAATCCAAGAACCTGAGGATGAGGCTGAGGCATACTTCTGGGCAATGAAGGGCCACATTAGAAGAGTAAGAAGTGCTGCTACACTTTGACTATGTTGTTTCTACCCTAACTGGCAAATGTCACACCTAGAAAGATTTCCTGGGTTGTTGTAACAATATTTTATACTAATGCAACCACTGAAGGTGTTTTAATGGTTCAGCAGTACTCTTGGCAAAGTAGGAAGGTGGGGAAGGTGGGGTAAGTTCTGTATTAATAATACAGAATCTAGAAAAATGGTACTGACGAACCTATATGCAGAGCAGGAATAGAGATGCAGAAATAGAGAACAGATTTTGGACACAGCAGAGGAAGGAGCAGGTGGGACGGCTTGAGAGAGTTGCATTGGCAAATATATATTACCATGTGTAAAATAGATAGTCTGTGCAAAGCTGCTATGTGGGCACAGGGAACTCAATGTTGTGCTCTGTGATGGCCTAGAGGGGCTGGGTGGGGTAGAGGGTAGAGGGAGATGGGGACATATGTGTACTTGTGGCTGATTTACATTTTTGTATGGCAGAAGCCAACACAGTATTTTATAGCAATCACTCTCCAATTAAAAAGAAATTTAAAAAAATTTAAATAAGTATATGAAGAGTCATCAAGAAGAAAAAGCTAATATATCAAGGGTAGAAAAGTTGAGTTTAATATACTCAGAGGAAGGGTACAGGCATGAACAGATGTTCTGGCTATGATTTAATATTGAAAAGATCAATTGCTCTATTGATCCATTTGACATTTCAGTGCTTTAGTATTTTAAGTATGTGTACATGATTCTTTTGTCTATGTACTTATGTTTGCTGCTGCTGCTGCTGCTAAGTCACTTCAGTTGTGTCCGACTCTGTGCGACCCCATAGACAGCAGCCCACCAGGCTCCCCCCATCCCTGGGATTCTCCAGGCAAGAACACTGGAGTGGGTTGCCATTTCCTTCTCCAATGCATGAAATGAAAAGTGAAAGTGAAGTCGCTCAGTCGTGTCTGACTCTTTGCGACCCCATGGACTGCAGTCTACCAGGCTCCTCCATCCATGGGATTTTCCAGGCAAGAGTACTGGAGTGGGGTGCCATCGCCTTCTCCGTACTTATGTATAGAGAAGTTCAATATTTCAAAGTTGGTTGTTTAGAATTTTTTTGTTGAACCCCTTAAGAAATGTTGCTTGTAGGTCAAGGAAAGCTCCTAGATGCACTACCCGATAAACATTTAGTTCCCTTGGAGGAGGAATGACAGGCATTTTTGAGATAATTCTCTTATTCCTGGTGCTAATGGAAAGAAGCTTCATTGTGCTGAATTGAAGGAATAAATGAACATGGCCCTTCTGCCTTTTTTGTTTCTTTGAGTCCAGAGTAAGAGGATCTGGACCACATTTTTGGGATGGTCCACTTTCCTCCAAGGTCTTTAAAGTTGTAAAGTTGGGAAGCTGCCCCTCTCTTAGGCTGGGCTTCTCTCCTTGGCTCACCTCTGAAAATCCAAGCAGCTCTGATGGGCTGGGTGAGGTGGGTGGGCTAAACCTGCCCTCCTATAGACACGATTTCTCTCTCCCTTTCTGTGTTGCTATGGCTCCTGTTCTGTTCTGGCAGCCAGCATCCTCTGGATCAGCCTTTTCCTGCTTTGAAAGAGCTGAGATGAATGCTAGAGGGAGAAGAAAGCCAACTCAATTTTTTTTTTAAATTATTTATTTGGCTGTACCAGGTCTTAGTTGTGGCATGTGTGATATAGTTCTTTGGCCAGGGACTGAACCAACACCTCCTGCTTTGGGGTGGCAGAGTCTTAGCTACTCAACTACCAGGGAAGTCCTAGGTTTAGGTTTTATTTAGTATAAGGACTCTCAGATCTCCTTCCCTCATGTAAGAATCCTCCAGGCAATCACATTGGAATTCTAGTGTGGAGTTTGGGTCTAAATCCCTTGTTAGAAACCGTGTTCCATGTCTAGTGAGCTTCTACAATTACATTTTCTCTGGCAACCTGACCAGAGAAGGATGGTTGATTGAGGACAGTATTTAGGTGTCTGGAACTTAGGCCATTAACCTCTCCCAACACAATCTATGGTATCCCATTTCAGTGCCACTTATAGTAGAAACAAGGCAGTTTGCAGAAAACCCACATAGGTAAGGATCATTTAGAGTATTCTTTCAGAAGTGATTTCCTTGATATTAGCCTGGACACTTGTAATTTATTAGCTTTCTTTGTAAGATAAGGTGTTCTAGGCTACAAAGCTTCTCTGAATTGAGAACAAAAGACAGTTTTACCTAAGGGATTGAGAGGCTCAAGGTCTGGATTTCTGTCCTCACTCTACAGTTAAAATGTGCAGATATTTACAATTCAAGGGATCCTAAAACAGGGGAACCTTCATCCCTAAATCCAGTGTGTCTACATATATGCATCTTACATATGCATATAAATTCATATTTGTATGTAAATTTTTATGTAGACTGTCTAGATAAGCACACAAAACTATGGCCAAACTATATAATAATTTAAAAATTAAGACTAGGTTTGAGATGGAGCCATTAATCACTTATGTGGCACTTTCTGGAACTCAGATTTTTCTACATTGTATTTGTATGGTGGATTGAATGCCTTCAAGATCAATTCTAATTCCAACTCTAAAACACGATGGTAATAATAAAATCTTTGTAATTGTATACACAGTTGTCTCTCCCATCATTTATACTGAATCTAATCCCTAAAATATTCAAGTCAAATGAGGGGACACAAAAAGATAAATGAGACATGGTCCCTTCATAAAGATGTTATCAATCCAATAGGGGATTTAACAATAAAGAAAGCTGAGTGCCAAAGAATTGATGTTTTGAACTGTGGTGTTGAAGAAGACTTGAGAGTCACTTGGACTACAAGGAGATCAAACCAGTTCATCCTAAAGGATACTAGTCCTGAATATTCACTGAAAGGACTGATGCTGAAGCAAGTTCCAATACTTTAGCCACCTGATGCGAAGAACTGACTCACTGGAAAAGACTCTGATGCTGGGAAAGATTGAGGACAGTAGAAGGGGATGACAGAGGATGAGATGGTTGGATGACATTACTGATTCACTGTACAGTTTGAGCAAGCCCTGGTAGTTGGTGATGGACCGGAAATCCTGGCGTGCTGGAGTCCATGGGGTCACAAAGAGTTGGACATGACTGAGAGACTGGACGGAACAATGTACAAATCGTTTAAACTTAGTAGGGCAACCAGACACAATTTCTTTATAATACGTTAAATTAAAAACGGAAATTTTCACCTCTTGATTCTTCCAGATTGTCCCTCACACTTCAAGACACCACTTCCTCCAGGATGTTTTTATACCTCTATACTGGACTCGTGGCTTTAGCTCTGTGTCCCAAGAGTCTATGCATACATTCATCACAGATGTCTCATATTTTATTTAGATTATTTCCTGATTGTTTCTCTTAGCCAGGAAACTGTAAGTTTTTTTGAGGGTAAGAGTAATGTGTTATTTATCTTCATATTCCCAGCACATAGCATATTGTCTGGCACATAAAAAATTCTTGCTCAATATTGCCCGACTCTTTGCAGTCCTAAGGACTGTAGCCCACTAGGTTCCTCTGTCCATGAGATTTTCCGGGCAAGAATACTGGAACAGGTTGCCATTTCCTTCTCCAGGTGATCTTCCTGACCTAGGGATTGAACTGGAGTCTCTTGTGTCTCCTGCATTGGCAGGCAGATTCTTTACCACTGCACCACCTGGGAAGCCCTAAAAAATTCTTAGTCAGTGATAATTGGGTGGAACGATAATTGAAATGGTTAATTTTGCAAAGTTGTATTACTTGATATAAAGTATAATTTTGTGAAGTTCATGAAAAATTTTCACATCTTTATTTTATTTAATCTTCACACCAATGATAACATCTAGATCTTGTGGTTTTGTTTTTGTTTTTGTTTTTCCAATTTATAGGTAGAAGGAAAGAGACTCATACATTAGCAATAGACTAAACAGGGAAAATCCCTAATCACAGGACCAGTATTTTTTGTAAATTACGTAAATGTTCTTCGTAAGCTGTAGAAGACATGCATACATACATACAGGCTTTTGCATTCTATCACTTTAAATTTTCTTTTTGCTTCTATTAGCTTGACACCCTCTCTTCTGCCAATTGGTAGAGTAGAAAAGAGCTCACTCTGACCACTTCAACAAACATTACAAATTCCCCACACATCAGATACGGTGGGGAATCCCTGCCAAGCAAAGGACAATAGAGTTTCAAGTCAATGAAATGAAATTTTGAATAATACAGGGAGATTAAATAACTATGTTTTTAAAATGAGGTTTCAGATGACAGCTGCGCCAGCTGACAAGCTTATCTACAGTCCTTTTCTGAGAAATGCTGCCTTTTCGACAACAGTGGCTACAGTCTTGCTGTTAAATACAGAATGCTCTAGTATATTCCAGGTGATCCTGACACTCTGATTTCAATGATAAGCCCAAGGATCAACATTTGACCTGGAGTCAAACCTTCATAGGATAATAGTGGCATTTGGAGTGCCCATATATTTGCTGTTGGCCAGCGGATGCTTAATCAAATTCTCATTCTTGGGAAATTCAAATGCAAATCTGATGCTTTCTGTCTCAACGTATTCATTGTTTACTTTCTAGTACTGTTTCCCGGTATCTTAAAGGTACCCTCTCCACACCAGAAATAAAGATTTAGGAAATTGCTCACCAAGTTTGAGACCAAAGTTTCCAATGCTTGCACAAAAAATCTTTGAGTAGGAAATTTTATATCCTACTCAAACAACAACAAGTAAATCTGAAGAAGGGGAGAGAGGAAAGGAAAAAGGAGAGTGACTGGCAGGAGAAAGGAACAGTAGGGAGTGGATTTCTTCAGTTGAGAAAGAAAAGGAGGGTCACAAGGAATAAATAGTAAAGTGAAGGGAGTTCACTCGTAGTGCAGGGGCTCAGACTCCCTGCTCCCTGCAAGGGGCCGGAGTTTGATCCCTGATCAGAGAACTAAATGCCACATGTCACAACTAAGAGTTTGCATGCTGTAACTAAAAGATCCCACATGCCACAACTAGAAGATGAAAGATCCTGTGTGCCACAAATAAGACCCAGCACAGTCAAATAAATCAATAAATGTTAAAAAAGAAAGTAGGAGAGGTCCAGCCAAGCTGACATGGAGGGTATAGGTGTCTCAGTGGCCTGTGGCTTAAGGTCAAATTAAGGCTCAAGATGGACACTAAGACCTTCAGAAATTGGGAACTTATGCTTCTTGTATGCAGATTGGGGCACACTATGATGGGACTAAACCAGGCAATGGGAATTTCCCTAAATTCTGGGGCAGTCGTAGACCCACTGTCATTGTCACAGAAACCTTACAAGTTGATAGTTGTTGTAGGCATAGTGGAAGAAAACAGAGGTGGGATGACTGAGTCTCTATAATCTGAAAACACCTAAATATTGATCAACAGGTGAAACAAAGTGCTGCCAGTACACTATACATTTAAGGTTTGATTTGCAGCTACTAGGACTGTCTTCTCTAATGCCTTAGTTCCTTTTATACATATTACTATAATAAACACCCAACAGCCAAGCAATCAGAACATATCACTCTATTCTCTGCAAACTTCAAGAGATTAATGCAGCCATCTCTAATAAAACATGGGAGAGGGACTAGTCAGGATAAACCTGATTACATTGCAATGACTGTTATATAACCCCAAACCTCAGTAGCTTAAAACTATAGGGTCTGTTTGCTATGAATGCCCATTGTAGGTAATCTGAGGGTTCGACTCTCCAGTGTGCTCTCTTCAGGACTCTGATGAATCTGCTCCAGCTGGAGGTTGCTGGTCACTGCACCAGAGAGAAAGAGACCCAGGTACTCTTTATTATTATGCACTGACTTTAAAGTATCTGCCAGGCAAGGCCAGGCACGTACACTCACATTTCACTGGCTGAAGCAAGTCACATGGTCACATGTAACTTCAAACAAGCCCATAAGTTGTCCTATTATGTGCCAGATATGTTGTGGACAGCACCAACGGTGTCTGCGCAAAGAAGGGGACATCCAGATAAAATAGAATTACTGTGATTTTGAAGCAATGCAATATTACCATCTTGAATATTTATTCCCCAAAAAATGGACCATTTGTGCTATGGTTTGGAGATCTTTTGTCATATAAATTTATAACTTTTTTTGAAACAGTACTTGTATTAGGATAGTCTTTTGCAAAAAAATTTATGACTAAGCTTTCTGGGCTTCATTAGGGCTCAGATGGTAAAGGATCCTCCTGCACTGCAGGAGATCAGGTTCAATCACTGGGTTGGGAAGATCCCTTGGAAAAGGGAATGGCTACCACTCCAGTATTCTTGCCTGGAGAATTCCATGGGCAGAGGAGCCTGGTGGGCTATAGACCATGGGGTCACAAAAGAATTGGATACAACGGAAAGACTAACACTTTCACTTTCATAGTTTATATTAGGACTCACATTTTGTGTTTTACATTTCAAACTCATAGAATGGACTTGAAAAATCTTTTTTTTTCCAGTAAGCAAAAGTAGATAATTGAAGATATATGAGGAAACAATGACAAAAGAGACTCCAGTCAGTTCTTACAATGTACAGTGCTTTACATTATTCCCTTACACTAAACAGACTCTGATTCAGATTTGACTGAGAAGTCAAAAGCTATACAGACAAGTAACAGTTAAGCAAATTCAGCACCACCAAACCAGCTTTACAACAAAAGTGAAAGGAGCTTCTCTAAGCAGGAAACACAAGAGAAGGAAAAGACCTACAATTAATAAGCCCCCCAAATTTAAGAAAATGTTCATAGGATCATGCGTGTGTGCATGCTAAATTGCTTCGATCGTGTCTGAATTCTTTGCAGCCCTATGGACTGTAGCCTGCCTGCCTCCTCTGTCCATGGGATTCTCCAGGCAAGAATACTGGAGTGGGTTGCCATGCCCTCCTCCAGGGGATCTTCCCAACGCAGTGATCCAACTTGGATTTCCTGTATTGCAGCGGATTCTTTACCACTAGTGCCACATGGCGGAGAAGGCGATGGCACCCCACTCCAGCACTCTTGCCTAGAAAATCCCATGGATGGAGCAGCCTGGTAGGCTGCAGTCCATGGGGTTGCGAAGAGTCGGACACGACTGAGTGACTTCACTTTCACTTTCCACTTCCATGCACTGGAGAAGGAAATGGCAACCCAGTCCAGTGTTCTTGCCTAGAGAATCCCAGGGACAGGGGAACCTGGTTGGCTGCCGTCTATGGGGTTGCACAGAATCAGACACGACTGAAGCAACTTAGCAGCAGCAGCAGTGCCACATGGGAAGCTCAATAGGATTGTATATGTCAATAATTACCTTAAATGTAGATGGATTAAATGCATCAACCAAAAGATGTAGACTGACTAGGAAGATGAAACATGTGCATGTATACACTTTCACTTACCACATCACTCGACTTTAACTCCCAAATTATATGTAACTATTTTATATTGTTAGGTTAATCATATTTCCATATGACTTGCAATTGTTTTTTGTCTAGCTATTGATTGTGAAAACTGATAACTATCTTTTACTATTGTGATTATGTAACTGGTATTCATTCTAAAACCTTGTATAATGATCCATCAACAGAAAATAATAGCATTCTATATTGTTGTAACTACCATTTAATAGAAAAACCTATAAGCACTTTTTAAAGTCCAGAAGCATTTTAGAGTTATCTTGGAATTTTTTGAAAAATACAAAATGTCCAGGTATTGTTTTTCACTCCAAAGCTCCAGATGTGATAATAATTAGCTATGTTTAAAAACAACTGTGCTATCTGATGATGTTTTACTTTTATCTAGTTTGTTCACTTTTTATTTTTCATAGTCAGTGCCCCCATCTCATTCAGTTTGTTTTCCAGTTTCTCCATTTCTTTGTTTTGTTGTTCTTTCTCAAGTCTCTATCAAGTGTAGTAGAAGTGCTTTTGTGTGTGTATATATATATACATACACACACACACACACACACACATATGGGCTTCCCTGGTTGCTCAAACAGTAAAGGAAAAAAAATCTGCCTGCAATGCAAGAGACCCAAGTTTGATTCTTGGATTGGGAAGATCCCCTGGAGAATGGAATGGCTGCCTCCTCCAGTATTCTTGCCTGGAGAATTCCATGGACAAAGGAGCCTGGCAGGCTACAGTCCATGGGGTCCCAAAGAGTCGGACATGATTGAGCAACTAACACTTTCAAACATGTGTGTGTATATATATATATATATATATGGATACATACATATACAGTATGTGCAATATAATTTATATATAACATATAATATTTTAGAAAACATGAATTTTTGCTTAGCTAAAAAATTTGTGACACTTTGGTTCTACTTTTTTGACTAAGTAT
Organism: Neotragus moschatus; assembly: GCA_006410615.1. Lineage (NCBI taxonomy): Eukaryota > Metazoa > Chordata > Mammalia > Artiodactyla > Bovidae > Neotragus > Neotragus moschatus. The sequence continues at coordinate 39,169 of SJYA01000306.1, read as the reverse complement.
GAATAGAATGTTAGATTGCTAACTTATATTCACTCAAAACTTTGATATGGTTCCATTTGTTCTGGCATCTAGTATTATTGCTAAAAGTCTAGAAAGTTTATTATTTTAGTAACTTTTATTATGAAAATTTTTTGAATGAGGCTTGAAACTTATAATCCAATTTTGACAATAAAAAGAAATACTATGTTGCAAACAAAAATAGGAAATTAACATGTGACACAGTATTAACTAAAGCACAGATTTCGCTCAAATTTCACAAAATTTTAAGCTTGTGTCCATTAGTTTTCATATCTTATTCAAGATTCTACATTGTATTCAGTTGCATTGAGCAGCTTCAGCTGTATGCAACCAATTCTGATAAATTCTTTTAAAATTTTTGTTCTGTTATAAATATTTTCTAATTTTTTTGGTTGTGGTGTCTTAGTACATCCATCATTTAAAAGTTGACATTTAATTTCCAAATACATGGGGTTTTTGAAGTATCCTTGATATTAATCTCACATTTTGATATTAATTTCTCATTTAAATGCTTTCTTCTGTGCAATTACCCTCAGTGGTTTTTCGGTCTTTTAACTTTATTAAGGCTTTCAATGGGTAAGTCAAAGATCTCTCTTCGTAAATGTCACATTGCACTTGAAAATATGTGAGTTACTTTCAAATATCTTTTGATATTTATTTCTAACAAAGTCCCACAGGTATAAGAGAACAGAGTCTGTATGGTTTCAATACTTTCGATCCATGAAATTTTGGCACCTTGTTTTATGTCCCTGGATATGTTTCAGTGTCTTCTGGTTTATGGTCTATGGGAACTTGAATAGAATTTATATCCTGCTGTTGTGTGAAAATTGTGTAAATCTTAATTATGTTGAATTAGTTTGCAGTGCTTTTCAGGTCTACTATATGCTTCTACTTTGATGTCTATTCATTTTATTAATTTTTGAAGTTTTATATTGAAACTAAAACTAAAAATCTTAATTTTTCTGTTTAAAAATTGTAATATATATAGTGAAACTATATGTAACTTTGTTCTCTATTTTCTAAGTTTCCTATAAATGTGTTATCATACTTTCATAGTTAAAAAAAACTATCTTGATTAAACAAAAAGAATTGTCAGGTCACTCTAGATTTAAGCAGATATTTCATAGACATATTATATATTTAAACATTTTGAAAGCTTTTTCTACCATGTGAAGAGCTATAGAAATTATCATAAATTTGTATTCAACAATAGTTGGACCATAAAGAAAGCTGAGAGCCAAAGAATTGATGCTTTTGAACTGTGGTGTTGGAGAAGACTCTTGAGAGTCCCTTGGACTGCAAGGAGATCCAACCAGTCAATCCTAAAGGAAATCAGTCCTGAATATTCAGTGGAAGGACTGATGCTAAAGCTGAAGCTCCAATACTTTGGCCACTTGGTGTGAAGAACTGACTCACTGGAAAATACCTTGATGCTGGGAAAGACTGAAGGCAGGAGAAGGGGATGACAGAGGATGAGATGCTTGGCTGGTATCACCAACTGGATGGACATGAGTTTGAGCAAGCTCCGGGAGTTGGTGATGGACAGGGGGGCCTGACGTGCTGCAGTCCATGGGGTTGCAAAGAGTCGGAAATAAGTGAGTGACTGAACTAAACTGAATCAGCAATAGAACAAAACTAGCTTTCAGACACATTTTCAAGTCACTCAATAAAGTAGAAATTTAATAATAATTTTTAGGAATTCCAGTATGGGTTTTCTTTTTCACCTTTAAGGGAATATAAGGAATGAAAGACTGAAATTATATTTTCTTAACTCCAAACTGAGTTCATCATCATTAAAATAAATCATGATTTAACTATTCAATGTGTCATATCTTTAGCAGGCCCTTCACTAATTTTAGTCGTCTTAACTGGATGTGCCAGATGTTGTCTGGATGTGTAAGCCACACAAGCATCATAATATTTTGTAGTAAAAAATTCCTGGCACCACCTCAGTCAATCCTTTCTTGTGCAGGAGAGCTGTAGGGAGAAAATAACAGAAATGAATTTCTAAAGACTATAATTCTTGAAGATTTTCTGCTTAATGATTTTTATACCCCTCTCCCTCCACTGTTGCAGAGATTACTAAAAAAAAAAAAAAATTTAACTTTAATCCTTGTAAAAAGCCACAGGAATATTACGGCTAAGCATTTCAAAGCTCTTCTATTAATGCAGGAAACTGTTAGAGTGCTTTGAACATTCACTGTTTAGTTTCCTAATTATTTCAGTTTGAAAATTTGACTGAGGTTTACTTCTGCTTTGAAAGTTCACACAAATGTTAAAGGATACAATTTGCTTCAAGATTAATGAGAGCCAGTGATGGTGTTGGATATTTCCATACTGTTTATAAGTATTTTCCAAGTGGATGATAATTTAGCAAATAGATATTTCTGTTAGGGTTAGTCTATTTAAATCTGAAAAGTCATATAGACCTGGAAATGGAGCCCTAATTTCCTTGGAGGATTATATGTCTTTTTAGCGTTTTATTTTGAAAAATTGGGGGAAAAACACCTATAGAATATCTTGTGGGTGTATCACTTGTTAGCATTGCTACTTTATTTTCTACTTCATTTCACACATGTGTATGCACTTTTGTTCATTTTGCAAAATCATTCAAAAATAAGTTGCAAGCACCAGTCCTCTGCATTCCTAGGCATGTCAGAATTATCTCCTAAAAACTAGGATGTTTCCCTATATACTGCAATGCCATTATTGCACCCACAGTTTTAACATTAATGCAATCTTATTATCTAATATACAGTCAATACTCAAATATCCTCAATTGTGCTGATGATATTCCTCATATTCCCTCTTTAAAAAATTCTGCATCTAATCAACAGTCATATATTTCATTCAGTTGTCTTGTCTCTTGAATCTCTTTAATCGAAACGAGTTTCCAGGCTTTTGTTTTGTCTTTCATATTATTGACATTTTTGAAGAATCACAATCAATTGTCTTGGAGAATGTCCCTGGGTAATGATCTTTTCACCTTAACCAATGCTAACTAATTAAGTAACTTTTCTGAAAAAAAAAAAAAATATATATATATATATATATGCCTTTGTGCTAAGATTTTACAGCCACCTGTACATTTCTGATGCTGCACATCATCTACAACAGATTTGGATTAGAAGTGGATTAGTGTTATTTTCTGGAGGCATTCAAGAACTTAAAAGATGAGGGTAAGGAGTCATTAAGGTAAGGAGATCCCGGCAGGACTGACAGCTGCTGCAGCACAAACTCTGACCAGAAAATGATTTTACTTATTCTGTTTTAGCTTGTCCACCCTCTCCTTATGTCTTTCTCTTTGTTAACGATTTTGGGCAATGGCACCCCACTCCAGCACTCTTGCCTGGAAAATCCCATGGACGGAGGAGCCTGGTGGGCTGCCGTCTATGGGGTCGCACAGAGTCGGACACGACTGAAGCGACTTAGAAGTAGCAGCAGTAGCAGCAGCAAGGAGTCATTAGATATAGCCTGTTTGTCTCCTTGGCTCCCACCTAGCTCAGTTAATCCAATATGTCACTGTTATAGAAATTTTCCTACAGTTGCACTTTTTCTTCCAGTGTTTTCTCTACCTAAGAATCTGGTAGTTATATAACATATAGTGATATAGTTAAGTCGCCCAGTTGTGTCCGACTCTTTGCGACCCGACCAGGCTCCTCTGTCCACGGGATTTTCCAGGCAGTAGTCCTGGAGTGGATTGCCATTTCCTTCTCCAGGGGATCTTCCCAACCCAGGGATCGAACCCAGGTCTCTTGCATGTAGACAGACACTTTACCATCTGAGCCACCAGGGAAGTCATAGTGTTTAACTATTCTGAGCCACATTGCCCTAGGTTTGAATTCCAGCCCCGTCCTGTTTGAAACCCATTTCTCTTGTGATAAAAGAACAGTACGAATGTGTTACACTCAGAAGAGGGACCGATTTTGAAACTAGCTTCATTACTGTTATTGAATCACTGTGGTTATGAAATGCTCCCGTCACTCAGCCACTGCCAGTGGCAGTTGTCCTGCCACTGAACCTGTGTCTGGCTCTCTGCTCTCATCATGCTAAAAGCAAATCAGCTTTTCTATTTCACTGATCTGTGAACACTGCCAGCTATAGAAACTAAATTCAGAGAAAGTCACCACTGGCCTCTGCCTTACTTAGATAGGAAACCACTCTGAAACTAAGAGAACAAAGCATGATATAGAACTGTACTGAATGCTTCAAATTATTTTTAATTTAAAAAATGGCATCTTGTTTTCCCACAGATGGGGAAGTTTTGCAGAAAATTCTTGGGAAATATTTTTCAGTATTTTTTAAACTGTGCTTTCAACTTTTATTTTCGACTAAAAACAGAATATATACTTGTGACAAAATCATTCAACATACTGTAAAGTAGAAAGTAGGAAATAAAAATGGCACAGAACTTTCATATGCATATGTAAGTAATGCTAACTTTTTGGTATATTTTTACCATCTACTCTTTTTATATACCATTTTTTATCTTATAGTCATTTTGTCATCATTTTAAAATACATAATTATTAACATATCATGTATGTACACATATATAAAGATAGTTTTTGTAGAGTTCTATATGTATACATAAACACAAATACATGCATAATTTTTATGTAGTTATAAGGACATAAAAATAAAAATTAAGAGGCTGAGTATTTCCTATTACAAACAATGAAACAGAATTCTTCCTTTGCTTAGAGCATTTACGTGTATTTTTAAAGTACTTTCTTCTCTCTGCATGTATATAAATTCTTTTGAGGATTAGATAACTTTTGTCCCTTTTTGAACCAAGGATGTCTTCTTCAGTGAACTAGGAGCCACCTCTTAGGATGAAGACCCTGAAGGGACAGTTTCTGTGTTTTTAGCTCATGGTTATTTTCTCCTTCCACCTGACAAATATCAGTATAAGGGTTCTAGTTGTTTCTATTTCTCAGCAACAATGAGACTGAAAAAGTTACAGATTCCTGTAATTCTCCATTTATTATTCTGTAAAGTGAAGGTAGTCACAATAGTTCTGTCTGGTATACCTGTATATGTGTTCACTTCAGTTCAGCTGCTCAGTCATGTTGGACTCTTTGCGACTCCATGGACCGCAGCATGCCAGGCCTCCCAGTCCATCACTAACTCCTTGAGTTCACCCAAACCCATGTCCATTGAATCAGTGATGCCATCCAACCATCTCATCCTCTGTCGTCCCCTGCTCCTCCTGCCCTCAATCTTTCCTAACATCAAGGTCTTTTCAAATGAGTCAGCCCTTCCCATCAGGTGGTCAAAGTATTAGAGTTTCAGTCAGTCCTTCCAGTGAACACCCAGGACTGATCTCCTTTAGGATGGACTGGTTGGATCTCCTTTACAGTCCAAGGGACTCTTAAGAGTCTTTTTCGACACCGCAGTTGAAAAGCAACAATTCTTCTGAGCTCAGCTTTCTTTATAGTCCAACTCTCGCATCCATACATGACTACTGGAGAAACCATAGCCTTGACTAGATGGACCTTTGTTGGCAAAGTAATGTCTTGCTTGTTAATATACTGTCTAGGTTGGTCATAAATTTCCTTCCAAGGAGTAAGCATCTTTTAATTTCATGGCTGCAATTACCATCTGCAGTGATTTGGAGCCCCCCAAAATAAAGTCAGCCACAGTTTCCACTGTTTCTCCATCTATTTGCCATGAGGTGATGGGATGGGATGCCATGATCTTTATTTTCTGAATGTTGAGCTTTAAGCCAACTTTTTCACTCTCCTCTTTCACTTTCATCAAGAAGCTGTTTAGTTCATTTTCAGTTTCTGCCATAAGAGTGGTGTCATCTGCATATCTGAGGTTATTGATATTTCTCTCGGCAATTTTGATTCCAGCTTGTGCTTCATCCAGCCCAGCGTTTCTCATGATGTCTCTGCATAGAAGTTAAATAAGCAGGGTGACAATAGACAGCCTTGATGGACTACTTTCCCAATTTGGAACCAGTCTGTTGTTCCATGTTCAGTTCTAACTGTTGCTTCCTGACTTGCATACAGGTTTCTCNTGTTTCCCCATCTATTTCCCATGAAGTGATGGGACCGGATGCCACGATCTTCGTTTTCTGAATGTTGAGCTTTAAGCCAACTTTTTCACTCTTCTCTTTCACTTTCATCAAGAGGCGTTTTAGTTCCTCTTCACTTTCTGCCATAGGGGTGGTGTCATCTGCATATCTGAGGTTATTGATATTTCTCCCGGCAATCTTGATTCCAGCTTGTGTTTCTTCCAGTCCAGCGTTTCTCATGATGTACTCTGCCTATAAGTTAAATAAGCAGGGTGACTATCACTTTAACTTATTGAAAATAGTCCTCATTCTTGGGGGCATGGCAAGAAATAAAAGTATTCAATCTTGATCCTAACTTTTTTTTTCTAGAGAGGAATAAGAAAAGAAACATAAGAAAGAGAAGCCTTGATTTTCTACTAAAGCCTCGCAGTGCTTAATGATCNGGTGACTATCACTTTAACTTATTGAAAATAGTCCTCATTCTTGGGGGCATGGCAAGAAATAAAAGTATTCAATCTTGATCCTAACTTTTTTTTTCTAGAGAGGAATAAGAAAAGAAACATAAGAAAGAGAAGCCTTGATTTTCTACTAAAGCCTCGCAGTGCTTAATGATCAAAACAGCAAATATCATGGGATAAAGAAGACTCTAAGTCAGGGAGGGGATTTTCTCAACAGCTTCTCAGAGGAAGGAGTTTCTCTGTAGTGAAACAGAACTGGCTGGAAGTGAGGAAGCCTGAGGTTTAGGTTTAGTTCTGTGAAAACCCAGATCTGTGAATCTGTAGGACTCATGGCTCTTTAGTCCCTCTTGGCTTCAGTTTCCTATCTTACAAAATAATTTTAGAATATTTTACATTTGAAAATTATTGAGGACACAACTTTTTAACCTTGTCAAATATGGACAAAGAAAAGCGAACAAATAAACTGCAAAACCAAAAACTGTCATCAAACTCCATCATCGTTTCACAAATGAGATGACACACTAGCACCAAAAGTGCAAGGACACAATCTCACATTTTAAAAAATTAGCTTTGTGTAGAAAACTCTCAACATTTACTCTTGTTTGTTTCTTTCCTCCATGAGCAAGTATACATTTGCCTTGGACTCATTTGGGAACCTCAGCAATAAGCTCTCTCACCTTCCCTTCTTGTGTTATCATGTTGTGGCCCTGAGCCTGACCCCATATACCTTACTGGATGTTCAGTGGCAAATTCAAGGACTCAGAGGGAACGTAGAATTCATGCTGCAGAGCAGAGACGTTCAGCACTGGGAAATTATTACTGAACAACTGCTGATGCCAAGTACTATTATGGGTGGTGGAATTTCACGGAGAACAAAACAAACACAAGAGCAGCCTTCATGGAACTTACATTCTATTAAGAGAACCAGATTATTAACAAAGGCATAGCACATATGTAGTATAGCATATGATCTTAAATGCTATCAGTTCAGTTCAGTTCAGTCACTCAGTCGTGCCCAACTCTTTGCAACCCCAAGAATCACAACACGCCAGGCCTCCCTGTCCATCACCAACTTCTGGAGTTCACTCAAACTCACATCCATTGAGTTGGTGATGCCATCCAGCCATCTCATCCTCTGTCATCCCCTTCTCCTCCTGCCTCCAATCCCTCCCAGCATAAATACTGTCAGTTCAGTTCAATTTAGTTGTTCAGTCAGTCGTGTCTGACTCTTTGCAACTCTGTGGACTGCAGAATGCCAGGCCTTCCTATCCATCACCAATTCCCGGAGTTTACTCAAACTTTTGTCTATTGAGTTGGTGATGCAATCCAACTATCTTATCCTCTGTCATCCCCTTCTCCTCCCACCTTCTATCTTGCCCAGAATCAGGGTCTTTTCAAATGAGTCAGTTCTTCGCATCAGGTGGCCAAAGTATTGGAGTTTCAGTTTCAACATCAGTCTTTCCAAAGGATATTCAGGACTGATTTCCTTTAGGAGGAACTAGTTGGACCTCCTTGTAGTCCAAGGGACTCTCAAGAGTCTTCTCCAACACTATAGCTCAAAAGCATCAATTCTTTGGTGCTCAGCTGTCTTCACAGTCTAACTCTCACATCCATACATGACTACCAGAAAAACCATAGCCTTGATTGGATGGACCTTTGCCATCAAAGTGCCATCTAGTTAAATACTATAGAAAAATATAAAGTCGGATAAATCTGGTAGGTAGTCACTCAAATGTGAAAAGTGGTCAGAGAGGATCTCCCTGAGCAGAGACTCTAAGGAAAGGCAGGGAATGTGCCATGGAGTTGTTTGAGGGAAGAACACTTTTGGTACAGGGAATAGTAACTACAGATGCCTTTGACAAGAGTGTGCTTGATGGTGTTGTGGAACAGCTATGCACAGCGGTAAGGAGAGGGAGGAAAAGGAAATCACACATAGCTGAGGACCAGGGCAGGATCTCACAAGCTCCAGCAAGGACTGACTTTTCTCCGAGTGCATGGTGAGTATGAGAGGGCATTGTGCAGAGGAGTGACATAGTTGACTCATGTTTTCATAAAACTACTCTGCTACTGTATAAATGAGAAAGAGTATTTTATAACCAAAAAGAGAGATACCTGAAAAGTACCCTCTATGATGGGAGTGTTTTTGTCATTGCTGCTGCTGCTATTTTAGTGATGAGAGAAATAGGAAAACAATATGGTACTCAGTGGGAGGAAGGCTAAGATTTGGAAATATATATCTAAAGCAATATATATCTTTATATTCTCTATCTGTCTCTATAGATCTCTATGGAGATGTGTATAGATATACATATAAAGGCTGTGTAGGTAGGTAGAGCTATCTGTCTGTCTACCTGTCTGTCTGTCTTCTCTCTGCTTACGTGCATGCTCAGTCTCTCGGTCGTATCTGACTCTTTGCGACCCCATGGACTATAGCCCACCAGGCTCCTCTGTCCATGGGTTTCCCAGACAAGAACACTGGGGTGGGTTGCTATTTCCTCCTCTAGTGGGGAAAGTCCCCACTCAGGGACTGAACTCATGCCCCCTGCCTTGGCAGGTGGATTCTTTACCACGGAACCACCTGGGAAGCTCATATTCTCTCTACATGAATTCCCCCCTTTAGTTCTTCCCAAACTAATGCTTTTCTAATTTTAGGCTCTTTAAAACTTCTTATTTTTTACTTTTATTAGCTAATNGCAGTGCTTAATGATCAAAACAGCAAATATCATGGGATAAAGAAGACTCTAAGTCAGGGAGGGGATTTTCTCAACAGCTTCTCAGAGGAAGGAGTTTCTCTGTAGTGAAACAGAACTGGCTGGAAGTGAGGAAGCCTGAGGTTTAGGTTTAGTTCTGTGAAAACCCAGATCTGTGAATCTGTAGGACTCATGGCTCTTTAGTCCCTCTTGGCTTCAGTTTCCTATCTTACAAAATAATTTTAGAATATTTTACATTTGAAAATTATTGAGGACACAACTTTTTAACCTTGTCAAATATGGACAAAGAAAAGCGAACAAATAAACTGCAAAACCAAAAACTGTCATCAAACTCCATCATCGTTTCACAAATGAGATGACACACTAGCACCAAAAGTGCAAGGACACAATCTCACATTTTAAAAAATTAGCTTTGTGTAGAAAACTCTCAACATTTACTCTTGTTTGTTTCTTTCCTCCATGAGCAAGTATACATTTGCCTTGGACTCATTTGGGAACCTCAGCAATAAGCTCTCTCACCTTCCCTTCTTGTGTTATCATGTTGTGGCCCTGAGCCTGACCCCATATACCTTACTGGATGTTCAGTGGCAAATTCAAGGACTCAGAGGGAACGTAGAATTCATGCTGCAGAGCAGAGACGTTCAGCACTGGGAAATTATTACTGAACAACTGCTGATGCCAAGTACTATTATGGGTGGTGGAATTTCACGGAGAACAAAACAAACACAAGAGCAGCCTTCATGGAACTTACATTCTATTAAGAGAACCAGATTATTAACAAAGGCATAGCACATATGTAGTATAGCATATGATCTTAAATGCTATCAGTTCAGTTCAGTTCAGTCACTCAGTCGTGCCCAACTCTTTGCAACCCCAAGAATCACAACACGCCAGGCCTCCCTGTCCATCACCAACTTCTGGAGTTCACTCAAACTCACATCCATTGAGTTGGTGATGCCATCCAGCCATCTCATCCTCTGTCATCCCCTTCTCCTCCTGCCTCCAATCCCTCCCAGCATAAATACTGTCAGTTCAGTTCAATTTAGTTGTTCAGTCAGTCGTGTCTGACTCTTTGCAACTCTGTGGACTGCAGAATGCCAGGCCTTCCTATCCATCACCAATTCCCGGAGTTTACTCAAACTTTTGTCTATTGAGTTGGTGATGCAATCCAACTATCTTATCCTCTGTCATCCCCTTCTCCTCCCACCTTCTATCTTGCCCAGAATCAGGGTCTTTTCAAATGAGTCAGTTCTTCGCATCAGGTGGCCAAAGTATTGGAGTTTCAGTTTCAACATCAGTCTTTCCAAAGGATATTCAGGACTGATTTCCTTTAGGAGGAACTAGTTGGACCTCCTTGTAGTCCAAGGGACTCTCAAGAGTCTTCTCCAACACTATAGCTCAAAAGCATCAATTCTTTGGTGCTCAGCTGTCTTCACAGTCTAACTCTCACATCCATACATGACTACCAGAAAAACCATAGCCTTGATTGGATGGACCTTTGCCATCAAAGTGCCATCTAGTTAAATACTATAGAAAAATATAAAGTCGGATAAATCTGGTAGGTAGTCACTCAAATGTGAAAAGTGGTCAGAGAGGATCTCCCTGAGCAGAGACTCTAAGGAAAGGCAGGGAATGTGCCATGGAGTTGTTTGAGGGAAGAACACTTTTGGTACAGGGAATAGTAACTACAGATGCCTTTGACAAGAGTGTGCTTGATGGTGTTGTGGAACAGCTATGCACAGCGGTAAGGAGAGGGAGGAAAAGGAAATCACACATAGCTGAGGACCAGGGCAGGATCTCACAAGCTCCAGCAAGGACTGACTTTTCTCCGAGTGCATGGTGAGTATGAGAGGGCATTGTGCAGAGGAGTGACATAGTTGACTCATGTTTTCATAAAACTACTCTGCTACTGTATAAATGAGAAAGAGTATTTTATAACCAAAAAGAGAGATACCTGAAAAGTACCCTCTATGATGGGAGTGTTTTTGTCATTGCTGCTGCTGCTATTTTAGTGATGAGAGAAATAGGAAAACAATATGGTACTCAGTGGGAGGAAGGCTAAGATTTGGAAATATATATCTAAAGCAATATATATCTTTATATTCTCTATCTGTCTCTATAGATCTCTATGGAGATGTGTATAGATATACATATAAAGGCTGTGTAGGTAGGTAGAGCTATCTGTCTGTCTACCTGTCTGTCTGTCTTCTCTCTGCTTACGTGCATGCTCAGTCTCTCGGTCGTATCTGACTCTTTGCGACCCCATGGACTATAGCCCACCAGGCTCCTCTGTCCATGGGTTTCCCAGACAAGAACACTGGGGTGGGTTGCTATTTCCTCCTCTAGTGGGGAAAGTCCCCACTCAGGGACTGAACTCATGCCCCCTGCCTTGGCAGGTGGATTCTTTACCACGGAACCACCTGGGAAGCTCATATTCTCTCTACATGAATTCCCCCCTTTAGTTCTTCCCAAACTAATGCTTTTCTAATTTTAGGCTCTTTAAAACTTCTTATTTTTTACTTTTATTAGCTAATTATTATATATATTCCATGGGAACCCTATATATTAGTCTAGAAGGACTAGGGTATGCTGCAGTGATAAAGAAACCTCAAAATCTTGATGATTTGACATCATGAAAGAATATGTCCAAAGTGGATTAGCAGGCAGGTGGATAATCTTGGTTATTTAGAGACCAGACTGAAAGAAGCTTCAATATTTAGATCTATAACTGCCAAGGTAGGAAAGGATTCATGAAAAATACTGTACTGATTTTTAAAAAATTCTGCCCAGGAATAACACATACTGTTTTCCCTCACACTTCACTGGTCTAAGTACATGGCCATGCCTAACTTCAACAAGGAAGGGAAATGCAACTGTACCCTGTTCCTGTAAGAATGAGAAATGGGGGGAAAAACTGAAAGTCCTAATGACTCCCACTGTCTGGCTCGCTTTTTCTGATTGGATCTCAGGATTTCCTTGCTTTCACCGTTCCAATTTGCATAGGTCTTCCTTGTTGATTTTAATCGGGCTATTTGTGACCTAAAAATTCCCAAATCCCTTATGCCACTCATGTGACACTGCACATTGCCTTATATTGGAGTTGTTTTTGTACCAAGGCACAGGTGGCATACGCTGGTCTGAGTGCACACCTATCTTTTCCTTTACCCCAGTAGGTTAGTCTTTACAGCCGGGAAATGGATCCAAAAAGATCCCATAGAAAAGTAACAGCATCGAGTGATTCATTGTCAGATTCATGCATTAGTGAGTGACAAGGTGCCATCTTGAGCAATAGTTATAGGTTTCCAACTCTGAAAACGTTCTAATACTGTCCCAAACAAAGAAATTATTTTGGGTTTCCAGGTCAGGGAATAAGCTCCACATGCCATCTCACTATCAGCGTATCAAACTGTGATTTTTCTCTCTCGACATTTCAGAAATTATGACTATGTAGTGACAAGGACTCCAGTATTCTTGCCTAGAGAATCCCATGGATGGAGGAGCCTGGTGGGCTACAGTCCATGGGATCGCAGTGACTTCACTTCACTTCAGTGACAAGGACAGGAAAATGTGAAGCTACCGAACCCCCACAGATGGAGCCCTCTTTTTCACTTTAAATCATCTGATTTATTAAAAGTAATGTCTCTTCTTGTTAAGTGACAGATACTAGGGATTGCTATTTTTCTTTCAGCAGTCTCCATTTAACACACTAGGCATTTAACACACAAGGCCTGAATGAGTGGTAGGACAAATGCCAAGATAGAGAGGAATCCTTGGGAGAGCTTGGTGGGGGAAAGGATCAGGTTTTAAAATAGAAACCCATCCATTAGCTACAAATGGAAACAACCTTTCATTTGCTTTACTAAACTGGAGGCTTCTTGAAAGTTGGGATTGTTTTTTATTTTTCTTTCTCATACTACAGCCCAAGAGTATACACTGCCAAGAGGTGGCACAAATAAACACTTGTCTGTTGAACAACAAAAAATTGTACCAGGCTTGCTTCTTCCATCCAATAGGTGGCATTGTTGATTTATAAATGGCTTTTTATAGCGCAGGAAAGTATATTTAATATCCTGTAATGAGCCATAATAGAAAACAATATGAAACAAGAATGTCTCTCTGTGTATAACTGAGTCATTCTTCTATACAGCAGAAATTGGCACAACATTGTAAATCAACTCTACTTCAATAAAATAAGTACAAGTGGCTTTTAGAACCAGCACAGCAGCTAAGCAACTACTATCATCAGTTTTGTTGTTGCTGTTTTATTTATTTATTTTTAATATAAATTTATTTATTTTAATTGGAGGCTAATTACTTTACACTATTGTATTGGTTTTGCCATACATCAACATGAATAAATTGGTTATATTTTTGAAGGCAATACTCTGAGTAAATAGAAAGTATAAATCACACCTATGGTTCATAGAGGAGAAGGCAATGGCAACCCACTCCAGTACTCTTGCCTGGCAAATTCCATGGATGGAGGAGCCTGGTGGGCTGCAGTCCGTTGGGTCGCAAAGAGTCAGACACGACTGAGCGACTTCACTTTCACTTTTCACTTTCATGCATTGGAGAAGGAAATGGCAACCCACTCCAGTGTCGTTGCCTGGAGAATCCCAGGGATAGGGGAGCCTGGTGGGCTGCCGTCCATGGGGTGGCAAAGAGTCGGACACAACTGAAGCGACTTAGCAGCAGCAGCATAAAGGATAAAAAAAATTCAACTTTCCCTCTTTGATTTCTCTGGATGAACTCAGAGGGAATTCTTTGTTTTCATTTCTGTTAGTGCCAGTTTAACCATGATTTATATCACTTGAATTTACACATTAATTCACTAAATCACTTGTGTATTGAAACAGTGGCATTTACACACTTTGGTTTTTGTGCTTATTATACAAAACTAGAAGAGGACAGGGCTACAAAAAATGAGACCCTATCTTCAGTGCTCAAGATTCTTACAATCTAGTAAGATTATATATATATAAATTCAATTAGTAATAATTCAGGTAAGATGCTCTTATGTTGGATACTAATAGTCAAAAATAAAAACTAACATTTGGTGGGAATTACTGTGTGCCAGACACTGTTCTAAGCATTTATTTTATCCTCATAGCAACCTTTTGGAGTAGGTACTATTACTAACCTCATTTTATTAGGGAGGAAACAGATCCGGGGAACTTAAGTAGTCGGATCATGGCAGGTAGTGTGACTCCATTTATAAGAGCAACTTATGCTAAAGTGCTTATCATTTGTCAAGTGTTTATGCCTTCATATGCATTATGTTAGCTAATTTTCATGCTAACAATTTCAACTATTAACCATTATCTTTATGTTACTTTTATTTCCCATAAGAGTGTAGTAGCCTTTCTTAACAAAATATAAATGCACTTACCTCTCTACTCCTTGAAAATTAAGCACAGAGATTTGTACAAATATATAACTGGGTTCCAGAATGCAAGTAATTTACTAAGCATCATGAGAGTGTGCATTTTTTCCCATAACAGTTCATTTTCATCCAGCTTTTAGTAAAAATTAAAAATATATATTTGAAATCTTTATTGCATCCTCTGCAGATTAAGAAAATCTGCTTTCAGCAGTGGAAATAATGGCCAAATGATTGGTTAGAATTACTAAAATTTCATCCATTTTGATTCACTGCTGCTGCTGCTGCTAAGTCACTTCAGTCGTGTCCGACTCTGTGCGACCCCATTGACGGCAGCCCACCAGGCTCCCACGTCCCTGGGATTCTCCAAGCAAGAACATTGGAGTGGGCTGCCATTTCCTTCTTCAATGTATGGAAGTGAAAAGTGAAAGTGAAGTCGTTCGGTCGTGTCCGACTCTTAGCGAACCCATGGACTGCAGCCGACCAGGCTCCTCCGTCCATGGGCTTTTCCAGGCAAGAGTACTGGAGTGGGCTGCCATTTTCTTCTCCAGTGCATGAAAGTGAAAAGTGAAAGTGAAGTCGCTCAGTCGTGTCCGACTCTCAGCGAACCCATGGACTGCAGCCCACCAGGGTCCTCCGTCATGGGCTTTTCCAGGCAAGAACACTGGAGTGGGGTGCCATTTGATTCACTAATATACCACAAAACCTTTGAAATAGGGAAGTTACATATATACATACGCTAAGCTTTTTCCATCTTCAAGAAACAAGCAGAACCCCACAAACTCCAACAATCTATAGCCTTTCCTTCAATTGAAAAAAGAAAGAAATGAGGAGTGGGGATTGAGGGGAAACAACAACAACAACAAAATAAATAAGGGAGATAAATTTGGGCATGAAATTTGGAAGATAAGTTTGGTTTGATTTTTAATCATGACGTAGGTTAACAAGAACCAGTAAAGATAAAGATCTTATTTAGAAATTTACCAAATCATTTTTTTTCTTTTAAAAATAACAATTTTGGGATTGCCCTGGCAGTCCAGTGGTTAAGGCTCTGATTCCATTGCGGGGCCCCAGTGTTTAACTCCTTGTTAGGGAATTAAAATTCCACATGTGCAGCATGACCAATCAATCAATCAATCAATCAATAAAATAGCAGCTTCTTGGAATATAATTCACATATCATTAACTCCCCCATTTTGAAGTGTACAGTTTTCAAAGCTTGTTTTCTGAAACTTATAAGAGTTTTTCTCAAGGTTGAGTGATGAGAAATTCTGGTTAATCTAATATACTGGTTAATATTTGCCGTGGACACTTTTTACCTCAATACAGCTGAATTTCAGGATTCCTAACTAGGCATGTGGCCACTTTACATGCAGGCTGAAAACCTTTTATTTTTAAAGGAAAGTACCAAAGTGTTACAAATGTACATTTAAAATTTTTACTAAAATACTGGGAGGACTATTCTGATATTCCCTATTTCAAATTAGACCTATAATGAATCACCAGAATCCTGTAGTTCATTTGTCTGAAATTAAATTAAATTAATACCTAAATATTTGTCCAAACCTCAAATCAGAGTTCAAAGAATGAAATGTTTTTGTGTGTGTGAGTCCCAGGCTTATTTTCAAAGGGTTGAGAGACGGTGCTTTTATACTTATTCTTAAAAAAATGAAGGAGAGAAAACTTGCATATAATTTTAGACTCACGTGCAGGAAAATTTGTGGCTTCTTAGGTTGCTTAAGATTTATTTTTGCATGTTTGTTAATCATCTTGTAAGTTTAATTATTCTATTTTCCAATCAGAGGGAACAAGCTAACAGGATGTAAAACATATAAAACATCTCCTTTCAGTTTTCTCTGTTCTCTGTAAGAACCCTAAGACCTAATCGAGTTTTATTTCCTACCACTAGAAATATCCTCCAAAAGAGTTTCCATATACTTCCCATGACAAATTGTGTATTCATGAGGCAATATGTAATGAGAAAGAAGTTTTAAGTTTGCATTTTAGCAATGTCCTTCTAAAAAGTTAGAAAGTTTATGTCCTAAGTTGCAAGTTGTCAGGGATACAGGCATTCTTGCACTGGTTGGTTGGAAAGAAAGAAAATGTTAGTCACTCAGTCATGTCTGACTCTTTGTGACCCCATGGACTGTAGCCTCCTAGGCTCCTCTGACCATGGAATTCTCCAGGCAAGGATACTGGAGTGGCTAGCCGTTCCCTTCTCCAGGAGATCTTCCCTATCCAGGGATTGAAGCCAGGCAGATTCTTTACCGTGGTGAGCCATCAAGAAATCCCATGTTGGTTGGAAGGAAATATCATTCACAAACTTCCTGAAAGTCACTTGTGTACTTTGTGTTAAGAGAAACTTAACCCAAAGGCAAACTCTTGGACCTTACAATTCTACCTCAGAGTTTATCTTAAGAAACAAATGGACATTTGTATGGAGACATATGTACAAGAATATTCAACACAGTGTTTATAGTAACTAAAAATTTAAAATAACCCAGCATCTATCAATAGAGGATTGATTAAATGTTATATCCATGCACACAACATAATACTATAAAACAAAGAGGAAGAGATTTATTAACATGGAGAATGTTCATGGCATGTTTTAGAGTGACAAAAAGGAGGTTACAAATGTTGATACCTTTGTAGAAAGACATATGAATTTGTATATGTGTGCAGATATGAATAGAAAAATCCAAGCAGGTTACATACTAAAGTACTAACCATAGGATTAGATGGAATTAGAGATTATTTCCTGGAGAAGGAAATGGCAACCCACTTCAATATTCTTGTTTGGAGAATCCCATGGACAGAGGAGCCTGGTGGGCTACAGTCCATGGGGTCGCAAGTGTCGGACACAAAGTAGCAACTAAACCACCACCACAGATTATTTTCTTTTTAATTATTTATTTCAGAATAAACATTAGTATATTTATGTATATATGTGTTTATATATATATATTCAGAAAAATAAAGCTATTTTACAAACAGAAGCAAACAAAACAAATATAACACAGAAAATTGAGTTCCTGGAGAGAATAAGCAAGCCTGGTAACCTAACTCTTCAATCGATAGCTTTAATTCTTAATTTAACACACAGTTTTGAGTACATGTTATGTACAAGGCACTATATTGCTGATTCTTTAGCTCTTCAACATTCTACCTCCCTTCCCATTCTTTTCCTCTTCCCCTTCCTCTCATTTCCTTTCTATATCTTTCCTTCCTTCTCCTTCTCTGACTTCTTCCTCTTGTCTTGTTTCAAGTTCCCAAATTCTAAAATTCTTTTCATATAGGAACACAGTTTTCTTCCGTACACCACCAACCTCTGAACGATCAGTCTAACCTCATGGTTTTCATTTTCTTCTCCTCTCCATTTTTTAATTTTTAATTAGAAGATAATTACAATATTGTGATGGTTTCTGCCATACACCAACATGAATCAGCCACAGGTATACATACGTCCCCTCCTTCTGGAAACTGCCTCCCCATCCCACCCCTCTAGGTGTCACAGAGCGCTGACTTTGGGTTCCCTGTGTCATACAAATTCCCACAGGCTGTCTGTTTTACATATGATAATGTATATGTTCCAATGCTACTACCTTCCCTTTTTAATTTGAATCCCTCCTCAACCTTATTCGACCTGGGTTTTGCTTTTACCTCTCAAAGGAAACTGATCTGGCAAAACCAGTAGTAAACTTCAGTGGTTTCATATGAAAACTTATTTTTGTGTTTTCTTCTAGTTTTTCCTCATATGTTTCACATAGTTATACCCGTAGCAGAAACACATTTTTTGTATTTATTTCCCTTAAAACATAATACTATATTTTCTATACTTAGAAACATTTTATTTTATTTTATTTTCCTTTTAACTTAACACTATTCCTTTCTATACTTCTACTCCATTACCCATTATATTCACCCTCAACGTTTGCCTAGAATTGAATGATTTTAGTTATGATTAAGCACTTGGCTTTGGTATAATTAAAAAAAGGTGGATAAAAAGTGATAAGGTCTTATCTTTGTAACTTATTGGCCTGTGATAGAAATTACTTAAAGCATAACATAATGAAATGGGGATGATATAGAATCTATGTCATAAGGCTGTTACAAAGACAAAATCAGTAATGTGAATCAATCCTTTGAACCATGGCAAGCACCTAGTAAACAATCAGTAGATGGTAGCTACTTTTATTGCATTCTACTTAAGTGTACCTTACTTATACACTGTTCTTTCCTAGACATTTAAATCATAACTATATTTGATTACTATTAAAAAGTTACAGTATTTAGTGCAAATATAATATTTTCCTATCTTTCTAAACTATTTTGTTTAATGGTGAAATATAATTCCTTATGAGTCAAGTTTCAGAACTGGGATGAGAGTGTTAAAGAGGCACAGATGTTTCATATCTCTGGATCACTTTTCTTCAAATGACAGTTATCTTCATTGCCACCTGCAGTTGGTGCCTGTGCAAGTTCTCCTGACACAGCCTATACTGGACAGCATCATCTCTTTCCATGACTGGTGTCTTAATAGGCATGAAACTGTACCCCATGGTTATTTCAACAATAATCTATTTTCTTTTATTTTGACCAGTCTACCAAATGCTTATCTACTTATTAGATTTTGTCTTGCATAAATCAGTTCTTCCTTAGTGCTCAAAACTAAACTATTGATTTTACCCACAAAACCGTTCTTCCTCCCAATATCTCCATCAAAAAGTGACCTTTCTGTACATCTAGTTTCTTGGCCCCAAAGCTTGTAGGCACGCTTGATTCATCCCCTACATGGTTTACACCCAATCCATCAGCAACTCTGTGCCTTTTTCTTCAATAGAATCTGGAACATGATTCTATCAAAGATAACCCATACTACAAAGTGTCTCAAGTGGATTTGGGAGTTGATGTAACTCCTGTGTATGTTGATTATGTTCTGATTACTTGACTGTAGATATTTGTAAAGCTTATTGAACTGTCCACTTATAATGGATGAATTTTCTACAAGTAACTTATCCTTCTGCAAAAATGATTTAATATTTTATTCTTGCAAAGAAATTTTGCATTCAATTTACATTGTTTTGTTTAGTGTTCATTAAAAGAATCCAGTTTCTGGTACATTTTAGTTTATTTCCTTGATTTTTCTATTTGGATCTAGGTTGTACCTTTTCTAGAAGCTGAAAATTCTTTAAGAGCTCTTCCTGCTTGGTCTTAACTGAAGAATTTGCTTCTCCAAAAAGATTTGAGCTACACAATTCATTGATCTGGCAGCTAGTCCATCTGCTGAGAGTGCCCAATGGGACAGGTGTCATGTTTTTGGAACACTCAGTACCTTCCTTGAGCAAGTGTACATGATACCCCCTCATAATCTGTACCACAAAGGTCTGTGTGAAGTCGGCCGTATACAGAGCTTGAAATTATGACCCTCATCAGTTTTTTCCCCCAATTTTATTGAAATATAATGACTTACAGCACTGAACTTCCTGTGATAAGAATTTCATGATGCATGTAAGTCAAATTGTTATACTGTGTACCTTAAACTCAATATATCATGACTTACATATATCATGAAATTATTATCACAGAAAGTTCAGTGAACATCCATCATCTCATATAAATAAACAATTTAAGAAATAGAAAAAATTTTCCTTATGATAAGAATTCTTAGGATTTCTTAACAACATTCATCCATGAAGCAGTGTTCATTATATTTATCATATTGTATATTATATCCTTAGTACTTATTTATCTTGTAACTAGAAGTTTTATGTTTTGACTGCCTTCACCCAATTCCTTCTCCCCTCAACCCCTGCCCCTGGTAACCACAAATCTCTTTTCCTGTGAGCTTTTTTTAAATGTAGTTTTAAGTCTAATTGACTTATCACACTATGTTAGTTCCTGCTCACAACATATTTCATTCAATATTTCTACACATTTCAAAATGATCGTCATTATTATTCTAGTGATATGCCACTGTGTAATATCATGTAATTATTGACTTTTTCCCACACTGTACACTTCATATATGTGACTCATTTATTTTACAACTAGGAGTTAGTACTTCTTAATCTCCCTCACTTATTTCTCTTGTCCCCAACCCCATTCCTCTGGCAACCACCTGTTCTGTGTATTTAGGATTCTGTGTCTATTTTACTATGTTCATTTAATTGTTTTACTTTTTGGATTCCACATACAAGTAAAATCATACAGTATTTCATTCTCTGTCTGACATTTCATTTCACATAATATGCTCTAGGTCCATCTATGCGGTTGCAAATGATAGATATCATTCATTTTTATGACTGAGTAATATGCCATTCCTTGGAGTAAGAAAAGGCAACCCACTCCAGCATTCTTGCCTGGGAAATCTCATGGGCAGAGGAGCCTAGCAGGCTGCAGTCCATGGGGTTGCAAAGCGCTGGACATGACTGAGTCACTGAGCATGAGCACAGTGTGCTGTGGTGTTTGTATACACCATTTTTCCCCCATTCATTTATTGATGGACACTTACCTTGCTTCTGTATCTTGGCATTTGTAAATAATACTGCAAGAAATATAGGGGTGCATATATATTTTTCTAATTAGTATTTTTATTTTTACCCAGGAGTGAAACTATTGCATCATATGGTAGCTCTATTTTTAATTTTTTGATGAATCTCTATACTATATTCTATAGTGGCTGTACCAAGGAACAGTCTCACCAACAGAGTCTGAAAATTCTTTCTCCACATCCTTTCCCACACTTGTTATTTGTTGTCTGATTGATAATAGCCATCAGACAGGTGCGAGGTGATATCTCATAACGGATTTGACTTACATTTCCCTGATGATTGGTGAGGTTGAGCATATTTTCATGTGTTTCTTGACTGTATGTATGTCTTCCTCAGAAAAATATCTACTCAGGTCTTCTGCTCATTTTCTAATCAGGTTGTTGTTTGCTTGCTATTAAGCTGTTTTCTCTGTTTGTATATTTTGGATATTAACTCTTTATCAGTCATACCATTTGCAAATATTTTCTTTCATTTAATAGATTGTCTTTTCATTTTGTCAGTGGTCTCCTTTGTTGGGAAAAAGCTTTTGCATTTAATTAGGTCTCTGTTTATTTTCTGCTTTTGTTTCCTTTACCTTAAGCGACAGACCCGCAAAAGACTATGCTGTGGTTTATGTCAGAGTGTTCTGCCTATGTTTACTTCTAGGAGTTTTATAGTTTCCAGTCTTACCTTTAGGGTTTATTTTTTAGTTTATTTTTGTATATGCTTTGAGAAAATGTTTTAATTTGATTCTTTCATAAGTTGGTGTCCAGTTTTCCCAGCACCACTTATCAAAGAAACTATTTTTTCTCCATTGTATATTCTTGCCTCTTTTGCCTTAGATTGTCATGAGTGCATAGATTGGTTCTGAGCTCTCTATTTGGGGCCATTTGATCTGTGCTTTTGTGTCAGAACCATACTATTTTGGTTACTGTAGCTTTATATTATAGTATGAAGTCAGGGAATGTAATACCTCCAGCTCTGCTCTTCTTTCTTAAAACTACTTTGGGTATTTAGGATCTTTTGTGTTGATTAGATTTGTTCCTAGGTATTTCATTATTTCAGATGCAATAATACAATTGTTTTCATAATATCTCTTTCTGGAAGCTTGTTTTTAGTGTATATAAGTATAATATATTTCCTTGTATATCAATTTTGTATCCTGAAAATTTACTAAATTCATTTATTATTTTTAATAGTTTTTTGAGTGGCACCATTAAGATTTTCTATGTAGAGTATTATGTCATCTACAAATAAAGGCAGTTTTACATCTTCCTTTCCAATTTGGATTCCTTTTTCCTCTTTTCTTTCTGATTGCAGTGGCTAAGACTTTCAATATTATCACTGAAAAAAAGTGATGAGAATGGGCATCTGTTTTTTTCCTTATCTTAGAGGAAATGGTTCTAGCTTTTTACCGCTGATAATGATGTTAGTGGTGGGCTTGTCATATATGGCCTTTATGAGATTGAGATATGCTCTCTCTATACCCACTTTTTTGAGGATTTTCTGCATCTTTTGAGATGATTATATGATTTTTTCTCTTTAATTTGATAACGTGGTGAGCTGCATTGTTTTGCAAATATTGAACAATCAATGTATCCCTGGGATACACCTGATCATGGTTTACTGTCTTTTTAATGTATTGTTGAATTTAGTTTGTTAATATTTTGTTGAGGATTTTTGCATTTATATTCATCAGTGTTATTGGCCTATCATTTTCCTTTTTTTGAGGTGTCTTTGGTTTTGGTATCAAAGTGGTGCTTTCCTCATAGAATAAGTTTGGAAGTATTTCTTCCTCTGCAATAATTTGGTATAGTTTGAGAAAAATGAATGTCAACTCTTCTCTAAATGTTTGGTAGAATTCACCTGTGAAACCATCTGGTTCTGAGCTTTAGTTTATTGGAAAATTTTTAAATTACTGACTCAAATTTATTGCTGATAATTAGTCTATTTATAATTTTCTCTTTCTTCTTGGTTCAGTTTTGGGAGAGTTTACACTTCTAGGAATTTTTCCCATTACTTCTAGTTTGTCCCTTTTAGTGGCATATAGTTGTTTGTACTAAACAACGTATGATCGTTTGTATTTCTGTGGTATTAATTGTGACTTTCCCTTTCAATTTTTGATTTTATGTGTTTGGATCCTCTCTCATTTTTCTTGTTGAGGCTGATTAAAGGCTTGTCTATTTTGTTTCTCTTTTCAAAGAACCAACTCTTGGTTTCATTGATCTTTTTTAAAATCATTTTTATCATCTGTATGTCATTTATTTCTGCTCTGATATTGATTATTTCTTTCCTTCTACTAAATTTGGATTTTGTTTCTTCTTTCTTCAGGTGTAATCTTGAGTTGCTTGAGCTTTTTTTGTCTTCTGAGGTAGACATGTTTCTCTGTAAACTTTCCTCTTAGAACTGCTTTTGATGCATTTCATAGATTTTGGATTGTTGTTTGTTTTATTTGTCTCCAGGTATTTTAAAGTTTCCTCTTTGATTTCAATGACATGATTGCTTAGTAGCATATTGTTTAGCTTTCACATGTTTATAATTTTGAAGTTTTTTTCTTATAGTTGATTTCTAGTTATAATGTTGTGATTGGTATGTATATATGTGTGTGGGTATATATAGTATGTACATATATATATATATTTGCACAATAAAGTTGATGATCTTCTAAGATTGCATGCATTTTAACAATCCTGCATTCTTTACTCCCCCCACCACATTTAATGTTTTTAACATTATATATCACACTTTTTGTTGTATGTATTTCTTGATGAATTATTGTGGATATAGATGACTTTACTAATTTTTTTTTAACTTTCCTACTAGCTTTATACATGGTTGATTTACTACTCTTCCTGTAGAAGATTTACTACATGCCTTTATTGATAAAATTTTTTTTCCTTTCATTTTTTAAAATATTTCTAGATGCTCCTTTTCTTTACCTCTTACAGAAATCTATTCACCATTTCTTGTAAAGCTGGTTTGGTGATTCTGACCTCTTGGCTTCAGCTTGTCTGTAAAACATTTGCTCTCCCCATCAAATCTGAATGAAAGCGTTGTCAGATATAATATTCTTTCTTCATTTTAAATATATCATGTCACTCCCTTCTGAGAAGTTTCTGCTGAAAGGTCATCTAGTAGTCTCAGGGGTGTTTCCTTGAATGTAAATTGCTGCTTTTCTCTAGCTGCCTTTAACATTCTCTGTTCATCTTTAAATTTTGCTATCTTAATTACAATGTGTCTTGGTGTGTTCCTCTTTGGATTTGTCTTGTTTGAGACTGTGTACTTCCTGTTCCTGGATGCCTGTTTTCTTCCACAAGGTAGGGAAGTTTTCAACTATTATGTCTTCAAATATGTCCCCTGCTCCCATCTCTTTCCTTCTGGGACCCCTATAATGTGAATGTTAGTTTACATGATGTTGGCTCAGAGGTCTCTTAAACTGTCCTCAGTTCTTTTTATTCTTTTATCTATTTTCTGTTCAGCCTAGGTGATTTTTCACTAGTTTGTCTATTAGCTTGCTGATCCATTTCTCTGTATCATCTAATCAACTGTTGACTTCTTCTAGTATATTTTTCATTTCAGTTATTGTACAAGGAATTGAAAAATCTATCCCATG
The DNA here is from genome assembly GCA_006410615.1 of Neotragus moschatus. Classification (NCBI taxonomy): domain Eukaryota; kingdom Metazoa; phylum Chordata; class Mammalia; order Artiodactyla; family Bovidae; genus Neotragus; species Neotragus moschatus. The sequence continues at coordinate 14,435 of SJYA01000306.1, read as the reverse complement.
ACTTCCTAGCCATTCAAAACAAGCCTGTTTTCCCAGCTCCACTATTCCTGTCCTGGCACCCATCTCTCCTCCTTTATTTGTGGTTATCCAGCAGAGAAAGGGACAGGGAAATAGGCTTAATGGTGGCAGTTTTGGTCACTGTGTTGATGACCTACTTACTTACTAGCTGCCTGAACTTGGACACATTGTCTGATTTTGCAAAACCTCTATATCACTTAGGTAAAATAGGTATAATAGTAATGCCCACTTTATAGGTTTTTGTGATGATTAAGAACAGTGCTACAGCATATACCATAAAGTCAGTGCTGAATAGATATTAGCTAATATTTTTATCATTTTATCACGATATCACCATCCAGTAGACAGCTAAGACTGAAGGCAGGATGTGGAGCAGGAAAAAATCCTGGGAGTATTAAAATTAAGTAAGTTTATAAGTAATTAACAAGTAAAAGGAGATGGGGAAAAAAAAAAAAAGCCTAGGAGTAGATTTGAAGCAGAGGGAGCCAAGGACAACATGGGGACAATAGACTGTTGTTCCTCCAAATTACTTGCCAATCCTGATGCCTTCAAATCTTGGTTTATGAATAAAACTTCACTTATCCATAATTTACCATCAAGGTAAAGGCATGAAAAAAAATAGGCTAGAAAGTCATCTTTTCATCTGCCTTTCTGCACATGGTCAGACAAGAAGTAAGGTTCAAAGAGACAGGTAGAAGAGTTGAAATAGATCCTCCACTTGTGCACAAGAATCACAAACATTTCTACCAACAATTCAAAGGGTTAGCAGCTCTCCTTTCCTCCAAACTGGGATCCAGCCTATCATGTGATCAGAATTGGAAGTAAGTTTGATTTTCAAAAGAGAGGAGGTTAAACCTAGGGGAAAAGAGTTTTCATATAACAAGTTGTGTTAGAAGAAAGTGTATTAGATAAATTATACAATTTAGCTCAGCTGGTAAAGAATCTGCCTGCAATGCAAGGACCCTGGTTTGATTACTGGGTCAAGTTGATCCCCTGGAGAAGGGCTAGGCTACCCACTCCTGTATTCTTGGGCTTCCCTCGTGGCTCAGATAGTAAAGAATCCACCTGCAACAAGGGAGACTTGGGTTCAATCCCTGGGCTGGGACAATCCCCTGGAGGAGGGCATTGGTAACCTACTCTGGTATTCTTGGTTGGAGAATCCCCATGGAGAGAGGAGCCTGGCAGACTACAGTCCACGGGGTCACAGAGAGTCGGACAAGACTGAGCAACCAAGCATATGTCATTACTTGGTGGCAATAAATGTAGATTTCTTGAGCTGCAAGTATCATTTGGCAAACTCAATTTAAAGCTATTAGAGCTGATTTCCAAGGTAGGTTTTTCATAGGTGAGCATCTTTGTCAGAGGGAAAACATGATTGGATCCCTACATATTCCTTTCCATTTCTTACCAGGAGTCTAAAAGTATGAGTTATATAACCCTTGGATCTATAGCAGGATAATAAACAGTCATTGTAATGGCATCTTGTGTCACAACAGCAGCCACACAACAGTGTATGTGTATTTCTCCCTCTGCATACCTGCTGTCTTCTTTTACAGGAAGAGAGACAATATGAGGCAGACTCACAGTAGCACATCAGTGAGACTTAGCCAGAATAAATGGAAAGACAACTTTAAAGTAGGTTTTATAGAAATCTCAGGCTTGGTTAGCTGTGTGTTTGAAAGTAAGTGGGAGGATGAAGGTGGGAAGAGGGAGAAAACTCACTACCTATCCTTTCATTCATTGCCGTTTCTCCAAGAGCCTTAAACCTTAAGTTTACCTAGCCCACTGGGATTGAGCACTGACCCGCTGATTAACATATTAAACAACTATTGACTAATGATGTTCTGTATGCAAAACACTGGGAATATAGCAAATAACAAAACAAAATCTCTGCCTGAAAAAAGCAGTAGGTAGGATCAGAGATTTAATGTGAGTATGGGATGAAGGACGGGGTAGGCAGGAAGACTGGACATATAGGCCATGATAAGGACTTTGGATCTTACTTTGAATAGTATGGGAAAGCATTGGAAGGTTTTAAACAGAGAAGTGACATCATCTGGCTTATATTTTAATAGGATCACTTTGTACTATGGTAATTATAGCCTAAGGTGTCACAAGGGCAGAAGCAGGAGAAAGGTTATGAGGTTATTGAAGTCATCCACTTAAGATCTGATGATAGTATGTGCCAGAGATGAAAGTTAGGGGCTAATAATTTGGGTGTTATCATTATATAAATGGCATTTGAAGCCTTTAGAAATAATTAGATCACTTAAGGAATGATTTTAGCTAACAACTGAAGACTGGGACACTCCAATATTTAGATGAAGAAACAACAAAAGAAACTGAGAAGGAATAACTGTAAGGGTCAAAGCTATTCTAAAAGCCCAAGTTTTAGAACTTATTTCAAATATTTTTGCTAAATCAAATAGGATTGAGTTGAGATATAATCTTTGACCTTGAGATAGCATCTTATGGTTGTTTGAGACTTCCATGAAGCAATTTTAGTGGAATTGCTAGGAGAAAGGAGGACGTTAAGACCATTGTTTGGGAGACCAGAAGGGGAAATGGAAAAAGGAAATAAAATATGGTTATTGAGAAGCATCAAGAACACACTTGAGCTGGTGGCAATGACTTTAAGGAAGGAAAGTCAGTGTGGCTTGTGTCTTTTTCCAGCCACACTTAGCTGCATAGGTGCTGGTTAAGAGGGAACCAGAGGGTTAGACAGAACCAAGATTGTGGTTTGCCAAGCAAGTATAATGAAGTAAGAGGGCGGTAAGGGATCTGAGACTGTGTAAAAAAGGACTCATCATAGTGACAGATCATGGATTTTAAGCTACACAAGGAAGGTAGAGAGAAATGAGAATAGTGAAAATTTCATAGGATCAATAAGCTTCAGGGCAATGACACAGAAGGATGGTTTACTTGGGTACTAAAGGGAAAGAGTGGAAATTTCAGTTAAAGCCTGGAATGGTTGAGGTTGAAATTAAAGAGGATTGCAGTTGTTGATAATGAAGAATTCTGGAGTATGGAATGATTAGCTGGAATATAAAAGGTCATCATTTGTGCTAAAAATAAAAACTTTATTAAAACTTTCATTAACCCACAAAATTGTCATTGGGCTGCTTAATGTGTGCATGCCGAGTTGTGTCCAACTCTTTGTGACCTCATGGACTGTAGCCCACAAGCCTCTTCTATGTGTAGAATTTTCTAGACAAGAATACTGAAGTGGGTTGCCATTTCCTACTCTAGGTGATCTTCCTAAGCCAGGGCTCAAACCTGCATCTCCTACATCTCCTGCATTGGTAGGAGGATTCTTTACCACTGAGCCACCTGGGAAGCCCGAGCCTCTTAATGTGAAAGTCAGTCTTCCCTGATAGCTCAGTTGGTAAAGAATCCACCTGCAAGTGCAGGAGACCTCGGTTCGATTTCTGGGTCAGGAAGATCCACTGGAGAAAGGAAAAGCTACCCATTCCAGTACTCACGGGCTTCTCTTGTGGTTCAGCTGGTAAAGAATCCGCCAGCAATGTGAGAGACCTGGATTCGATCCCTGGTTTTGAAGATCCCCTGGAGAAGGGAAAGGCTACCCACTCCAGTATTCTAGCCTGTAGACTTCCATGGACTGTATAGTCCATGGGGTTGCAAAGAGTGAGACACAACTGGGCTTCTTAATTAGATTTAATTGTCTTGTTGCCATATGTTCCTAATGTTCCTATTCCTGTTGACTGATCTAGGCTAGCCTAAGAGTACAATTATCAGACTTTTTTGAAATCCATCTTCAAACTATTGATAGAGCATGTGGGAAAAGCTTTTAGTACTTTGCCTGGCAATCACTTTAATATGGCTTTATTCCAACCATGTGATATACAAAACATGCACTCAACGACTAGTAGTTATGGTTATTGTTGCTGTTCCTTGTTACTTTTACTCACTGACATATGCAGCCCTCCCTGGACAAACACAAAACTATCATAATCAGAATTTCACTTCTTCTGTCTGTGTGATTTTTTTTTCATAAATTTACATTCCAGAAACCATTTAGATAAAATTCCCAATAGTCCTTTATGTAAAGAATTAATTTAGGTTTAAAAAGTATGAGATATCAGAATGTAAGTGAAAAGGTAATACAGTGTAAGTAATTGGCTCATGAGTCAATTGCCTAGAAGCAAACTAAGTGAGCCAATTTGGGCAATTTCTGCCTTTAACTTCAGTTGAGCGATGAAAATAGGTAACTACAAGTTAATGAACCGAAGATTTTTAGGCAGCAGAGAGGGTAGGCCTGGCATCCATGGCGGCTCCAGGACTCATCTGCAGAAATCAAACCCAGAAGAGAATTTTCCAGTGCTGCTCCCTGTCCACCTGCTGATGTACACTGGCCACTGCTTTGAGAAGATCTGACAAGGCTCAGGATGGGATTGCAGTTGCAAGGAAAATGGTCCATGCAAGAGAGGATGGACCATCAATAGGATGGACTCTACAAATCTGACATGGTCTACCACTAAAGCATGTCAAATTGGCAGAGTCATTAATAATTCCAGTCATTGGGATTTGCTCCAAAGGAAAACAGTGAAAATGGTGATGTTGGCACCAGGTGAAATATAGATAAGGGCCAGAGAACAGTAAGGATACACATCTGGAAACCTGAGCTAGCTTGAGTCATTCTTGGATGGTGGGTGGGACTCAGCTTTGCTTTTCTGTTGTTCAGTGTGTTTGACATTAGAGCACTCTGCCCAGAAAACTCAGATCTGGGAGGATTGCAGCCTCTTAATATTGAAGGAAGAGAGGGAAACAGGAAACTCTCTTACCTACTACATGCTCACGATGTACTTGGCTTTTTTTCCATCATTTCATGCAGTTATCACAACTATCCCATGAAGTTGACATTAATATTATTTCTATTTTATAGCTGAAGAGACTGAAGTTTAAAAATATGAGTAACTTGCACAAGTTTACTGAGCCAATTCAGTGGCAGAACAGAGCTTTAAACTCATGTATCATTTCAGTTCAGTCACTCAGTCATGTCCAACTCCTTGCAATCCCATGGACTGCAGCATCCAGGCTTCCCTGTCCATCATCAACAGCTGGAGCTTGCTCAACTCATGTCCATCGAGTCAGTGATGACATCCAACCATGTCAACCTCTGTCATCCCCTTCTCTTCCTGCCTTCAATCTTTCCCAGCAACAGGGTCTTTTCCAATGAGTCAGTTCTTTGCAGCAGGTGGCCAAAGTATTGGAGCTTCAGTTTCAGCATTAGTCCTTCCAATGTATATTCAGGACTGATTTCCTTTAGAATTGAGTGGTTTGATTTCCTTGCAGTCTAGGGACTCTCAAGAGTCTTCTCCAAGACTATAGTTCAAAAGCATCAATTCTTTAGCTTTCAGCCTTCTTTATGGTCCAACTCTCACATCCATACATGACTACTGGAAAAACCATAGCTTTGACTAGACAGACCTTTGTTGGTAAAGTAATGTCTCTGATTTTTAATATGCTGTCTAGGTTGATCATATCTGTTCTCCCAAGGAACAAGCATCTTTTAATTTCATGGCTGCAGTCTTCATCTGCAGTGGAGCACAAGAAAATAAAATGTCACAGTTTCCATCATTTCCCCATCCTTACTCCAAACTGTTATCTTTTGCAACACTACCTTGAGTGTTAGGCCATGGCTATCTAATATAATCTCCTCAATTCACTGAGAAGGAGGAAGAGGCTTAAAAAAGTGACATGCCTAAGCTCATACAACTGGTAGTACTGTGGTCAGCACTAAAACACCCTGTTTTTCTTGAGCCCTAAGCTTCCAGGGGTGATAGTCAAGAAGGAGGAAAGGAAAACAATTAGCCCCTTTTCCCTAGGTCTGTGTCTATCTGACAACAATCAACATTTGCACTGCTCTTCTGAATGCAGAGTTCCAAAGAATAGCAAGAAGAGATAAGAAAGCCTTCTGCAATGATCAGTGCAAAGAAATAGAGGAAAACAACAGAATAGGAAAGACTAGAGATCTCTTCAAGAAAATTAGAGATACCAAGGGAACATTTCATGCAAAGATGGGCTCGATAAAGGACAGAAATTGTATATACCTAACAGAAGCAGAAGATATTAGGAAGAGGTGGCAAGAATACACAGAAGAACTGTACAAAAAAGATCTTCATGACCAAGATAATCACTATGGTGTGATCACTCATCTAGAGCCAGACATTCTGGAATGTGAAGTCAAATGGGCCTTAGAAAGTATCACTACAAACAGTTAGTGAAGGTGATGGAATTCCAGTAGAGCTATTTCAAATCCTGAAAGATGATGCTGTGAAGTGCTGCACTCAATATGTCAGCAAATTTGGAAAACTCAGCAGTGGCCACAGGACTGGAAAAGGTCAGTTTTCATTCCAATCCCAAAGAAAGGCAATGCCNTTCATGGATGTTGACTGTATATGTGCTCAAAATCTTTCTGATCTGGGTGCGATATTCATCCCACTCCTTGGAGGTTCTGTAGACAACTGTTTCAAGCACATTTTGAATTTAATATACATATATATATATTTAGTTAAATATAAGTATGTGCCTTTGTGTATATATAGAGAGATATAGAATATATATTATGTACATATGTATCTGGGCTTCTTTGGTGGCTCAGACTGTAAAGCGTCTGCCTGCAATGCTGGAGACCCAGGTTCGATCCCTGGGTTAGGAAGATCCCCTGGAGAAGGAAATGGGAACCCAGTCCAGTATTCTTGCCTGGAAAATCCCGTGGACGGAGGAGCCTGGTGGGCTATACTCCATGGAGTCACAAAGAGTCAGACACGACTGAGCGACTTCACTTCACTTTATATATGTATCTGGGGATTCTCTGGTGGCTCAGACTGTAAAGAATCCCCCTGCAATGCAGGAGACACAAGCTGAATCCCTGGGTCAGGAAGATCCCCTGGAGAAGGAAATGACAACCCATTCCCGTATTCCTCCCTGGAGAATCCCATGGATGGAGGAGCCTGCTGGGCTACAGTCCACGGGGTCGCAAAGAGTTGGACACATTTCAGCGACTAACACTTTCAGTCATGTGTGTGTGTCTGTATATATATATGTAGGGCCACGTTCTGCCCACTTCTTAAAGTAGATATTTTAGTTTTTAAAAATCTTAATCAAGACTTTTGACTTGACGAACCAAGAGGCAAAGTTGAGGAAATTACTTTAGCTATGCTGCTGCTGCTGCTAAGTCACTCCAGTCGTGTCCGACTCTGTGCGACCCCATAGACGGCAGCCCACCAGGCTCCCCTGCCCCTGGGATCCTCCAGGCAAGAGCACTGGAGTGGGTTGCCATTTCCTTCTCCAGTGCATGAAAGTGAAGAGCGAAAGTGAAGTTGCTCAGTCGTGCCCGACTCTTCGCGACCCCATGGACTGCAGCCTATCAACTTCCTCCGCCCATGGGATTTTCCAGGCAAGAGTACTGGAGTGGGGTGCCAGTGCCTTCTCCAATGTAGCTATATATACAGCTATTTAAAGTGCAACCACTTGGAAATATTCAAGCCATTCTTAACAAGCTAACCCTTAAAAATGACAAACACAGGTGGCTGGCCACATTTGACATACTGGGTTGTAGTTGGCCAAGCCCTGTATTTAAAGTGTCAAAAATGTGACTTCCCTGGGGGTCCCATGGTAAAGAATGTACCTGCCCATCCAGGGCACGCGGGTTCAGTGCCTGGTCCGGGAAGATCCCACATGCCTCAGAGCAATAAGCCTGTGTGCTACACTCTAGAGCCCAGTAAGTGCAACTCCTGAGCACACACGTGTGGCAGCTCCCGNTCCCTGGGGGTCCCATGGTAAAGAATGTACCTGCCCATCCAGGGCACGCGGGTTCAGTGCCTGGTCCGGGAAGATCCCACATGCCTCAGAGCAATAAGCCTGTGTGCTACACTCTAGAGCCCAGTAAGTGCAACTCCTGAGCACACACGTGTGGCAGCTCCCGAGACTACACACCCTGGAGCCTGTGCTTCACAAGAGAAGTCGCCACAGTGAGAAATCTGTGCAGCACCACTAAAGCGTAGCCCCCATTTCCAGCAACTAGACAAAAGCCCCACACAGCCGCAAAGGACCAGCATGACCAGAAATAAACGCTATCCAAAATGGGCTTAATCATCTGTTCAGTAGTGATGGTGATAGGAATGGGGCTTCCCAGGAGGCACTAGTGGTAAAGAACCCTCCTGCCAGTTCAGGACACACAAGAGACATGGCTTCCATCCCTGGGTCAGGAAGGTACTCCAGAGGAGGAAACAGCGACTCACTCCAGTGCTCTTACCTGGACAGTCCCGTGGACAGAGGAGCCTGGTGATCTACAGTCCATGGGATTGCAAAGAGTAAGACACGACTGAAGTGACTTAGCATTGCTTGAGAGTAATAATAGAAAGAGGAGAGTCAAAAAGTTGGCTTAAAGTCCACCATTCAGAAAACTAAGATCATGGTATCAGGTCCCATCACTTCATGGCAAATGGGTGGGGAAACAGTGGAAACAGTGACTGACTTTATTTTTCTGGGCTCCATAATCACTGCAGACGGTGATTGCAGCCATGAAATTAAAAGACGCTTACTCCTTGGAAGGAAAGGTACGATGAACCTAGACAGCATATTGAAAAGCAGAGACATGACTTTGCCNCTTCATGGGAAATAGATCGGGAAACAATGGAAACAGTGTCAGACTTTATTTTGGGGGGCTCCAAAATCACTGCAGATGGTGACTGCAGCCATGAAATTAAAAGACGCTTACTCCTTGGAAGAAAAGTTATGACCAATCTAGATAGCATATTCAAAAGCAGAGATATTACTTTGCCGACTAAGGTCTGTCTAGTCAAGGCTATGGTTTTTCCTGTGGTCATGTATGGATGTGAGAGTTGGACTGTGAAGAAGGCTGAGCACCGAAGAATTGATGCTTTTGAAGTGTGGTGTTGGAGAAGACTCTTGAGAGTCCCTTGGACTGCAAGGAGATCCAACCAGTCCATTCTGAAGGGGATCGGCCCTGTCATTTCTTTGGAAGGAATGATGCTAAAGCTGAAACTCCAGTACTTTGGCCACCTCATGCAAAGAGTTCACTCATTGGGAAAGATTCTGATGCTGGGAGGGATTGGGGGCAGGAGGAGAAGGGGACGAGAGAGGATGAGATGGCTGGATGGCATCACTGACTCGATGGACGTGAGTCTGAGTGAACTCCAGGAGCTGGTGATGGACAGGGAGTCCTGGCGTGCTGCGATTCATGGAGTTGGAGGGAGTCGGACACAACTGAGCCACTGAACAGAACTGAACTTACTATTATATTATTTCCACATAGAATTATTTCTTTTAAGCTTCTTACAGTTCCTGCATGCATTTAATAATATCATTTCCATTTTTTTTTCTCTTGAAAAAGAGGTTCAAACAGGCTAACAGACTCTCTGTATAACACTTAGCTAGTAAGCCATGAAGGAGAGTCAGGTCTTTGGTCTTTTGACTGTAGATCTAATCCAACATTTGTTGAACACTTTCTACTTCTCAAGCATTGTGAAAAGGACTGGGAATGCAGAGATGAGTAAGGCCCAGATCTGCCTCTCAAGGAGCTCACAGTCTAATAGGGGATGCAGGCAACATATCAGAAAAAATGACACTGGGAGGTACCAAGCCCTTATTACTTTTAGTTAACGTGACAACAGTATTGTGATAGGATATATGGGGATGAAGTCTCGACAGAATGATTAAGGTACAGGTCATAGGACTCCTGACTATATCCCAGACTTTGTCAACAGCAATTTATTTATTTATTTATTTATTTTTGGTACACATGTAAAGTGTGAGTTTCCCTGGTGGCTCAGTGGTAAGAGAATCTGCTTGCAATGCAGGATACACAAGTTTGGTCCCTGGGTCAGGAAGATCCCCTGGAGAAAGAAAAAGGAACCCACTCCAGTGTTCTTGCGTGGGAAATCCCATGGACAGAGAAACTCAGTGGGCTACCGTCCCTGGGGTCACAAAGAGTCAGACACACTTAGTGACTAAACAACAAGCAAAAAGTATAACCAAATTCCCACTGAAGCAAAGTGGGAATTGATTTTTGGGTAGAAGGACAGTTCTTTTTCAGGGTTTCGGTATCTTCTTATCATTGCTGCAAATATCTTCACACTTTTGTGATCAAGGCCCCACACTTCTCTACTCCACAAGTTTCTCTCAGAAACTATTAAGCTCGGAGAAAAAGGCATGTATCCCTGATGGGGTAAAAAGACTTTAGAACTGTGAAAGAATGATAAAAAGGGGAAGGACACATTGTTGCATGGGTTATAATTTTTTAAAGTCTCTGATGAGAAAAAGAAAAACCAAGATAATATTTTTCATAAAAATCTTTTTTGGAAGGCAGCCAGACAGGCCAGGTCAACTCAAGCCTTGGAGACCAGCCTCCGTGACTATTTTGGGATTTCCAAGAGGGAAGTCTGTGGGGATGAAGTACAGCTGAACAAGAGGAAGCCAAGAGTTTTGTCAGCAAAGACTTCATCTTGACTTGTTTTGCAGGGGAAATAAAGGTGGGGAGGCCCTTTGCTCTCCCCCAGGGATGTGTTGAATATTCATAAATATTAATTTTGGAACAACAGTGCCTACAATTTTGAAAACAAGCTAACTAAGCCAGGGCCTGTGTTGATTAGATTGGCAGAAAGTCCCTCTGAACCCCCTAAGGATGCCCTTTCCAAGTCCCCACAGCCCTTCAACAGAAAATCAAAATGACATAACATCCAGACCAGGAAATGGTCAGCCAAATGGATTGCAACCTCTAGGCACCCCCCAATATCTAACATAAATCATACTTTAGCATTTGGAGGTAGCCCAGACTTTTTAATACTTACCAAAGAAATGATAGTTTTATTTGACGATCCACACTCTGTCATGTTTGCAACCTTGCAGATGGTCCTTCCGGGACACAGGATGCCTCCTCACTACAGTGTCTGCAGCACCTGCATGAATTTCCACGCCTTGTTTCCTACCCTCAAATGTCAGGTTTAACCCTATTGCCCAGGGCCCCACTCAGACTCACCAGTACTAGGCTAAACTTTCTTTTCTGAATAATCCCAGTGTAAAGCTTGCACGACCCAGTCCCTTGACCCCTGCTTAGTAGCTGCTCATTTGAACTTGTAAATAACATAGATATCAAGAATGGCTTGGTGTGTGTGTTTTTTTCTTCTCCTAGAAGTAGTCCTCCTTTAAACTCTAGAATTAATGCATTATCTCAAAAATATCACTACCTATTAGTTTAACTCTGAGGAAGCAGGGAAGATTAGAGAGGGTAGCTGGTCCCATCACTTCATGGTAGATAGATGGGGAAACAGTGGAAACAGTGTCAGACTTTATTTTGGGGGGGCTACAAAATCACTGTAGATGGTGATTGCAGCCATGAAATTAAAAGATGCTTACTCCTTGGAAGGAAAGTTATGACCAACCTAGACAGCATATTCAAAAGCAGAGATATTACTTTGCCAACAAATGTCCATCTAGTCAAGGCTATGGTTTTTCCAGTGGTCATGTATGGATGTGAGAGTTGGACTGTGAAGAAGGCTGAGTGCCGAAGAATTGATGCTTTTGAACTGCGGTGTTGGAGAAGGCTCTTGAGAGTCCCTTGGACTGCAAGGAAATCCAACCAGTCTGTTCTAAAGGAGATCAGCCCTGGGATTTCTTTGGAAGGACTGATGCTAAAGCTGAAACTCCAATACTTTGGCCACCTCATGCAAAGAGTTGACCATTGGAAAAGACTCTGATGCTGGGAGGGATTGGGGGCAGCAGGAGAAGGGAACGACAGAGGATGAGATGTCTGGATGGCATCACTGACTCGATTGACGTGAGTCTGAGTGAACTTTGGAAGTTGGTGATCGACAGGGAGGCCTGGCATGCTGCAGTTCGTGGGGTCACAAAGAGTCGGACATGACTGATCGACTGAACTGAACTGAACTGAACGCAGAAGATATCTTCATTTCCTAATATTAGAACACAGAGATAGTTATTTGATCTGTTTCTGGATAAATTCAATTCTGGTTCCATTGCTGTTGTTGCTATTTTTGTTGTTTAGTCGATAAGTTGTGTTTGATTATTTGAGATCCCATGGACTATAGACTTCAGGCTCCTCTGTCCATGCGATCTCCTAGGCAAGAATATTAAAGTTGGGTTGCCATTTCCTTCTCCAGGGGATCTTCCTGACTCAGAGATTGAACCCATGTCTCTTGCCTTGCAGGTGGATTCTTTACCACTGAGCCACCAAAGAAGCTCTCTACTGCCATAAATACATTTAAGAAAATATTTTGGTTATCCATGATATGATTTATAAACTTGTAGAATCCTATTATACAGGAAGATACATTTAAGAAAATATTTTGGTTATCCATGATATGATTTATAAACTTGTAGAATCCTATTATACAGGAAGAAAAAAAAAATCTGTTAGTGTTCCAAAGTATTTCCTCCAGTCCTGAATGGTAGGACTCAATATTGTAAAAAATGTAAAATTTCCACATACTGATTTTTTTAAATATATTTATTTTAATTGGAGGCTAATTACTTTACAATATGGTAGGGGTTTTTGCCATACATTGGCATGAATCAGCCATGGGTTTACATGTGTTGAGTTTTTAATTCAGAGGATAGTAGGATAGATAGATAGATACATGATAAATCAAAAAAGAAAATTTTATTGGTAGAATTAAAGTGATGACTATGAATGTATCCACTGAGACTATTGGGATAGCATTTTTTTTAAAAAGTATGAACAACTTTGTTGTAGTAATTTACAAATAGTGAAATTCACAGGCTTTAAATGCACAGCTCAATGAATCTGTATAAGTATACCTGTGGAACTAACATCCCAAACGGGATGCAGAACGTTTTCATCACCCCAGAGAATTACCTCATGCAGCTGTTCTCTGTCCACCTCACCTCAGGCAACAACTATACTAATTTTTTTTTACAAAGATTAGATTTGTATTTTCTAGAGTTTCTTCTGAGTCCTTTTGCTCATCATGGTTTAAAGATTCATTCATGTTTGTTCTTTTTTTATTGCTGAGCAGTATTTCATTGTAAAGATAAACTACAAATCTGTTTATTAATTCTCTCATTAATGGACATGAGATAGCATTTTAAAGTAAAAAATTTACAATTCAGTGTATCCTCATATTATTTGTATGAGAGGGTAAGTTGTACAGTTTCAACTCAGATGTTTTGAAGTCAATGCCTATGTACACACACACACACACACACACACACACACAAAGACAATATGTAGTGGGAGTTTTAGGCATCTGTTCCAACTTAGAGGAAAGATACTTTCAGAAAAAGTAAAACTGTAGCTGGACTTGTTTAGGACTCAGGAATAGCAATCAAAAATTATTTTTATCCATAACTTTTTTCTCTTACAAAGATATAAGTGAGCTCTATGAAGAGACTCAATGTTCTGTGGCCAACTTCTACTTTCCTTTTTTGAACAGTGGATGAGAATTTTTCATGAGAAAAGGTTCACTTTGTCTTCTCTCAAAAAACATTCACCACAATTTAATTAACTGGCAATGAATTCTATTTTTAATTCTCATGCAATTAGGTTTATATAAGAAATGAAAGGCATCCAGTCAAAACTTAGCCATCACTATCACAGAATTTGAGGATTAGAAGAGACTCTTGCAGTCATCTAGCTCAGATTTCTTACTGTATGTGTAAAGAAAGTAAGGTCCAGAGATTACATGGGTTGTTTGGTTGTACCAGACCTAGGTCTAGAACTTTGGCCTCCTGAGGCCCCGTCCATTTTCTATTGTACTCCACCACCTTGTCCTTCTGTGGTCAAGGTGTGTATATACAGGTGAATGTATATATATGTGTGTATGTATGTATATATACATATAAAACTCAGGTTCTATGGACCATGAGCTTTTTTCTAAGGTCCAGGGGATTCATCAGGACCAAAGTGGGAATGTGTTTCCCTGATGCTCAGACTCATCAGCCTGCTTACCTTCCAGCCCTTAGTCTATGGAGCCCAAGTCTTTCTGTGCTTATTTTACGTGAATGTCTCAAAGCTAGATTTTTCTCAATGTCTAAACTGAAACTTAAATAACATAGCAAAACTGTGTCAAGCTCATTTTTTCCATTTTAATTTTTGAAAATTTCATGTTTTTATATCAGTTGCAGTTATTCAGAATGTATATACGAAGTAATATCTCTAATTTATCAAAGGCAACAAAAAAGAGGCCTTTAGTAAATATTCAGCTCATAGTAACATTTCAAACATATAGACATTATCAGAAATAATTTTCCAAATGAAACAAGAAGTGGTAAAATTCTGTCTCTTATACACATCTCTCATATTATTTGTATGAGAGGGTAAGTTGTACAGTTTCAACTCAGATGTTTTGAAGTCAATGCCTATGTACACACACACACACACACACACACACACA
>SJYA01000305.1:1392656-1569596 GCA_006410615.1 Neotragus moschatus | reverse complement strand
CTATGGTTTTTCTAGTAGTCATGAATGGGTTGAGAATTGGACCATAAAGAAAGTTGAGCACCGAAGAATTGATGTTTTTGAACTGTAGTGTTGGAGAAGACTCTTGAGAGACCCTTGGACTGCAAGGAGATCAAACCAGCCCATCCTAAAGTAAATTAGGCCTGAATATTCATTAGAAGGACTGATGCTGAAGCTGAAGCTCCAATAGTTTGGGCACCTGATGCAAAGAACTGACTCACTGGAAAAGACCTTGATGCTGGGAAAGATTGAAGGCAGGAGAAGGGGATGACAGAGGATGAGATTGGTTGAATGGGTCACCGACTTGATGGACATGAGTTTGAGTAAGCTCCGGGAGTTGGTGATGGACAGGGTGCTACAGTCAGTGGGGCTGCAAAGAGTTGGACATGTCTGAGTGACTGAATTGTACTGAACTGCAAATAACTATTAATTTGNATGACAGAGGATGAGATTGGTTGTATGGGTCACCGACTTGATGGACATGAGTTTGAGTAAGCTCCGGGAGTTGGTGATGGACAGGGTGCTACAGTCAGTGGGGCTGCAAAGAGTTGGACATGTCTGAGTGACTGAATTGTACTGAACTGCAAATAACTATTAATTTGTTATTAGTCCTTGTTTGTGCTTTTTCATTAATATTTTAAAATATATTATATTTGAATTTATTGACCTTTTTCTTTTTGAATTTCATGCCACAAGTAGAAATTTGTCTCACTTTTCAGGATATTTATATAATTAGTATTATGTAAGTATTTATGAATACTAGTGTTTTCCTCTAGCATTTTAAGTTTTTCTTTTCATGGCTACATTTTGGCTTGCTTTTCAATTGAAAAATAATTCAGTCAACTCTTCAATAGTAATTCAATGTCAGTAAACATGGAGAGACCGAAATCCAAGCAATAGGATATCCATTTAATAAAAGTTTCTGAGGAGAGGGCAGAGGAGGTGTCTGCAAACTCTGGTGGTGAGGCTGGCAAAACATCTTTCTTCTTGTAGAGGAAAGAAGAAGAGCCAAAAGACCTAAAAACTGGAACTGAGAAGGTGAAAATATGAGCATTCAAACTGCAAATAACCTTCTCTCTGTAAATAAAAATGATAAGGCACCTGCTGAAGGAAGGGAGGCCAAGTGTGGGTTTGGGAATATGAGTAGAAATCAAACTGTTTTCTAACAGCAACTGTGCAGCACACAGCATGAAGCTGTTAAATTTGGGTTACATGAAGATGCCAGTTCATCTTGTTTTTAATTAAGACGGATACTGATAATTCCTCTTGAGTCTGTCCAACCAGATTCTGTTAAAATTTCTGAAGGCTTTTTCTCAACACATACAAATAAATAATTATAAAGTTATCTTCCCATCTCCTACATGCCCATACTGTTAGTGAAAATATTAAAAAAAAACAAAAAAACACCTGTGACTTAACGTGGTTAAAAGTTTCATTACTAATGAGAAATTAAGTAAGCTCATGAAACTTTCTTAATGATATAATCTCTTGAGTTTCTCTATTTCATGCTAAATTATAATAAATCCTTGGGTACCTAACCTCAGAGAATCATTTTGAGTGTGGAATATCTGTCTAGAAAATGTCACTGTTGGACAGAGTGCCCTGTTACCATAAGAAAAATATTTATATTGTGTTCTTTAGATTAACTCTGTTTACCGTAGTAAATTTAAAATGTATAATAAAGCAGAAGGAAAAAAAAATTACCTCCAAACAAAAACTTAACATTTTGGTTAAGAGTCTTCTTGTCTTTTTACCATGGATTATTTGAAAAATGGGCTTCCCTTGTGGCTCAGCTGGTAAAGAATCTACTTGCAATGTGGGAGACCTGGGTTGGGAAGATCCCCTGTAGAAGGGAAAAGCTACCCACTCCAATATTCTGTCTTGGAGAATTCCGTGGACTGTAGAGTCCATGGGGTTGCCAAGAGTTGGACATGACTGAGCGACTTTCACATCTGAAAAATAGAAAACGAATTCTAGTTTTCTCACTATTTTAACACACAGCTAATGTAGACCTCAGGTATTCTATAACCTACTGGTCAAATAAGACAGTTATCCTAAGTACTTCTTTATCAAAGAGTTGTCCCTTTCCTTATTTAATGGATTCTGATGAGACTATTTCTCATGTATGCTAATGTTGCCCAGGAAGTGATTTAATTGACAAAGCCCTAAATGACAGCCTGGCTTGGGGCTGTTTGCCTGTTTGTTCTGAAGGTGGGATGAAATAGGTTTAAATTCATGATCCTGGGGCAGTAGAACAGAGAGGCTGCTGGTCTGCATCATTAACCAGGGAATCAAAGGCTTCAGCCTTTCTCCCCAACAGTTTGTCCCTGTCCAGAAATGGTCTTCCTTTCTGTGGCAAACAGTGCCCTTTGATGTGTCAGCACCATTCAAAGCCAGGCCGTGACTTCTGCATCGTTAACACATTTGTGCTTCCTTTGTCAAACTGGACCCAGGCTTCCATCTCTCTTGCCCTAAGCTTTTCCTGAGGTTTAAAAAGAAANCAGAAATGGTCTTCCTTTCTGTGGCAAACAGTGCCCTTTGATGTGTCAGCACCATTCAAAGCCAGGCCGTGACTTCTGCATCGTTAACACATTTGTGCTTCCTTTGTCAAACTGGACCCAGGCTTCCATCTCTCTTGCCCTAAGCTTTTCCTGAGGTTTAAAAAGAAATCTGTCCCTCACTACTTCCAAAGTGTGTCCCAGAATGTTTGGGAAATGACTGATCCTCGAAGCTGCAAATTCCTTATCAGAAGAAGAAGAAGAAGAAGAAAAAGATTATTTTATTGACTTAGTTTCAGGCTGAGATTTTCTCTAAACTGTTCTCAGTATTTGATTTGAATAGAATACTAGGCATAGGAAATATTTTTAAAGTGTATGTAACTGTGAAATGGAAATTCCTGAATATTACATGCCTGATAAATCTTTCTCATTAAACCTTATATGTAGTAAAATTTCTTGTCTTGAATAACATGTTTTCTATAGGTTGACCCAGGGAGTTATTCAATATTTTGGTAGCTGGGAGATAGAAATAATCTTCAGAGATACCACTGTATTTCCACTGGGTGAGCTGAATAATTGTGTGAAAACAGAATATTTTGTTATTCTGAAGTAAAGCCTATGGTTTTGAAAAGATCTCTTGTTTAATGTAAATAAAAATAATGGGAGGAGGTTGGGTGTGACAGAAAAGGCTATTTCAGATTTTCCGAGGACCATTTGTACAATGTAAGCAACAGGGGGCATTCTCAGATGCTTTAGAACCATCCCATGTAATCTTCCAAATATTAAACGATCAGGCTATTCTTATTCTTTTTAATTCAAATAAGCTTTTATCACTGTATACAACTACACATTAAATTAGGGCAAATTTATATGACTTTTATGTATCAAGAATCATAGCTTGAGCAACTTCACTTTCACTTTTCACTTTCACGCACTTGAGAAGGAAATGGCAACCCACTCCAGTGTTGTCTGGAGAATCCCAGGGACGGGGGAGCCTGATGGGCTGCCGTCTATGGGGTCGCACAGACTCGGACACGACTGAAGCAACTTAGCAGCCGCAGCAGCTTCAGCTGAAGCTGCTTCATTTTAAGATGCAGAAGAGCCAGAAAGGATGTCCCAGGACCAGAAAATGAGGTCAGCCAATGCACAATTCTGAGAGGGACCAAGTTACCACTGCAGAGGTAAGAGGAGAAATGGCTGAGGATCATAAATGTTACTCAAAGATGGCAAAGGTCAGCAAAGAGAAAGGGGGTGTAGCATCTACCAATGTAGGGTGTACCTCTTAGATGACCCTTGCAGTTACCTCAGTGAAGGTACAAGAGGAGTAATCTCTGGGCCACTTAAGGCAGGGTGCTGGCAGCATTTGGGCTCAAGTTTCTGTAACATTTTGTTACCAGGGCCTGCAGCTGTGGTGCTGCAGCAGCCTCAGAGGGTCTATGGTAAACTTCCACAGTAGCATGTAGCCTCTTCAGCAGACTCCAGCAGAATTATAGTCCCTCTGGGCATTAGAAGCTGCCACAAACAGCTCCATATAATGAGCTGTGCCTGCATGCTAAAGTGCCTTCCATTGTGTCCAACTCTTTGTGACCCTATGGACTGTAGCCCCCAGGCTCTTCTGTCCATGGGATTCTCCAGGCAAGAATGTTGGAGTGGGTTGTCATGCCATCCTCCGGGGAATTTCCTGACCCAGGGTTCGAATCCACATCTCTTGTCTCCTGCATTGACAGCCAGGTTCTTTACCACTAGCCTCACCTAGGAAGTCCCATATAATGAGCTGACACAGGAGCAAAATGAATGTTCAGTTCAGTTCAGTCGCTCAGTCGTGTCCGACTCTTGGCAACCCCATGAATCGCAGCACGCCAGGCCTCCCTGTCCANAAAATGACAACCCACTCCAATACTCCTGCCTGGGAAATCCTATGGACAGAGGAGTCTGGCAGGTTACAGTCCATGGGGTCACAAAAGAGTCAGACCAGACTTAGTGACTAAGCAACAGCATGTAGCCTGAAAGAACCAGGGTTTCCCCTGCTTAAGCTCAGAAAAACAATCTTGAATGTCAAAGACAGACCTTTCACTGCATCAGTGAAATATGGTACATCCTAAGAAGATGAGAGAAGTCATTGGAACTAAAAATTAAAGTACGCTTGTAGAGCATGAAAAGAGCCAAAATCTCTCTAAGGGGCAAAAAGGTCCTTCTGATGTTGGTTGAAAGTTCAGTTCAGTTCAGTTGCTCAGTCGTGTCCGACTCTTTGCGGCCCCATGAATCGCAGCACACCAGGCCTCCCTGTCCATCACCAACTCCCGGAGTTCACTCAGACTCACGTCCATCGAGTCAGTGATGTCATCCAGCCATCTCATCCTCTGTCGTCCCCTTCTCCTCCTGCCCCCAATCCCTCCCAGCATCAGAGTCTTTTCCAATGAGTCAACTCTTCACATGAGGTGGCCAAAGTACTGGAGTTTCAGGCTTCAGCATCATTCCCTCCAAAAAAATCCCAGGGCTGATCTCCTTCAGAATGGACTGGTTGGATCTCCTTGCAGTCCAAGGGACTCTCAAGAGTCTTCTCCAACACCACAGTTCAAAAGCAAAAGTTGGTTGAAAAGGGCTTAGCAAAGGAGAAATTTATCGCAGGGGCTCCGACAATACAAATACAAGGTTGAGGCTCTCGCGTTTACCTCACCCATTAAAAAGCCACCCACAAAGGTTCTGTTTCAAACTTGAATGCCAATCAGAGGTGAGGCTGTCACTTACACAAGCCACATGCATCCATATTGCACAGCTTCCTAATCCTATCTACTTCCCAGGGCTGACCCAGATAAGATATGTGAAAATACTAGATAACTTATACAAATAACAATGTTCTGTTATCATCATTAATGATCACAAAGCAGTTCAGTTCAGTACACAGCAACATAGTTGACTATTTCTAAGCTTATACTGATCCAGGATTTAGTGAGTTATGAATGGTACCTGGCAAAAAGTTCAGTTCAGTTCAGTCACTCAGCTGTGTCCAACTCTTTGCAACCCCATGAATCACAGCTTGCCAGGCCTCCCTGTTCATCACCAACTCCCGGGTTTCACTCAAACTCATGTCCATCGAGTCGTGATGCCATCCAGCCATCTCATCCTCTGTCATCCCCTTTTCCTCCTGCCCACAATCCCTCCCAGCATCAGAGGCTTTTCCAATGAGTCAACTCTTCTCAGGAGGTGGCCAAAGTACTGGAGTTTCAGCTTTAGCATCAGTCCTTCCAGTGAACACCCAGGACTGATCTGCTTTAGAATGGACTGGTTGGATCTTCTTGCAGTCCAAGGGACTCTTAAGAGTCTTCTCCAACACCACAGTTCAAAAGCATCAATTCTTTGTCACTCAGCTTTCTTCACATCCAACTCTCACATCCATACATGACCACTGGAAAAACCATAGCCTTGACTAGATGGACCTTTGTTGGCAAAGTAATGTCTTTGCTTTTGAATATGCTATCTAGGTTGGTCATAACTTTCTTTCTAAGGAGTAAGCGTCTTTTAATTTCATGACTGCAATCACCATCTGCAGTGATTTTGGAGCCCCCCAAAATAAAGTCTGACACTGTTTCCATTGTTCCCCCATCTATTTCCCAGGAAGTGATGGGACCAGATGCCATGATCTTAGTTTTCTGAATATTGCCTCTTAGATGTCAGAACTCAAGAATATACAATGCACAGGTGACCCATTCATTTTCCATGAGCATAACCTCATTTGAGGAATTTTGACAGTGCCAAGTGAGTGCACATGAAGCTGATCCTCCTCTCCAATGTCTAGGATGGTCATTTACCTAAAATTAAACCTGTCTTTGTCCTTCAAATTCATCCCAGTGGGTCCTGTATGTCTGGGTCACCTGCCTCCTCTGGAGGTTTATCCAGATAAACAAAAGCCATCTTTACTTTCAGAAACAGCCTAAATGTGCTCATATTCAGGTTTCCCCACCAACTTAAAGTCAATTTTCAGAGAATTTTACTTTACTTGGACTTCTGATTAGCTAAAGAGAAACGTTCTTTCTGCAGATGAAAGTAAAAGTTTTTAACATCATAAGTTTTCAAGATCAGAGGTTGAAAACATAGATGTGGTTAACCCATTCCTCAATCCCAATTTTTTTTTTTTTTTTTTTTTTTTTTACGTTTCACACCATTATTTCCAGAGATTCACACAAAACTTCATTATCCTGGGAAGTCCCCTTAGATCTGCTCAAGTCAGACATGGAATAAAAAAAAAAATGATGTCTAAAAGATAGGGACTACACTTCTAAGCACTGATATAAATACCACCTGAGATTTTTACACTGAATGGATTTCAAAGGGATAGAAACGTGTCCTGGGGGAGACCCCACTCTGATGAATGAAGATAAGCTTTCTTACTTTCTGTACTTCCAAATCTTTCTGTACTTCCTATTCACTTTCACCTTAACTTACACAGCTTTACTCAGTCCTTAAAAAGGTATTAATGAATATTTCCAGTTTCACAATCATTCTGCACAATACCCTCACTGTGTGAAGAATTAAGGTGGAAATGGTAAAGTAGAAGAGAAAACCAAAAGCATTCCCAATTCCTAACTTCAACGTCAAGCCCACTTCTGCTAAACATTAACAGTGAGATGTAAAGAAAGACATGTGTCAAGACAGAGATGCTCACTATATCCTAATCAGCCAGGACATCACAAATCCCTAATTCACACTTCATGGAGAAAGAAAATCAATCATGGCAAGTGGGATATTCTGTAAATGGGTGTTTGTTTTTTTTTAAACTCATAATGTTCCAAATTACAGCAGCATGTGGTACTGATCTCTTCCCAGGTGTGCACATGAGCCCCATAACGTGAATCTGCACAGTCCATCAGAAGGCAATCATCCCTAGAAGGCTTCAGCACTTTAGAGCAAACAGGTAGGTTTTCCCTGAAGTTCAACTGGCAATATTTCTCAGCTAGATCAGCCTCTTAAACCCAGGGATCTTTTCAAAGGAGGAATCACATTGAAAGTAAACCTAGCTACTTCCCATTCCATTTTCACCAGATTCTTTTATCACTTATGCTTCTCATTACTTAGAGACAGCAGCTGGACCAGTGTCAGAAAGTAAAGATGAGAAATAGGCAATAAAAACAAATCACTCATAATGTCACCTCCCAGATACAAACATTGTTCACATTTTGGTGAATCTCCGAGACATTTTTGTACATGCTATATTAGCTAGGAGAGGATGAGATGGTTGGATGGCATCACCGATGCAATGGACATGAGTTTTGTAGCCTCCGGGAGTTGTTGATGGACAGGGAAGCCTGGTGTGCTGCAGTCCATGGAGTTGCAAAGAGTTGGACATGACCGAGCAACTGAACTAATGCTTTATATATCTGCTTCCCGCTCCCCTCACTTACTGTTACATGATGAACATTTTCTCTTAACAACCATATTACACGTAAGGTTTAAAGACAAACCAGAAATTGGACTCTAAAGAAAAAGACACTCCTTACAGGGCACAAGCAGGATTAGAGAAAGCTATGAAATGCTGACCTACCAGTAAAATGGTCAAACAAATTATCTGATGTCTTTAATGGTAATTCAAAAATAATAGCTGTTAATATTTTAAATGACTTTTTATATTACAGAAATTTTACATGCTTCAAAACAGATATGCTTACAGCAGGTTTCCATATTTAATCAAACTGAGATCCAACTAGTCCATCCTAAAGGAATTCAGTCCTGAATATTCATTGGAAGGACTGATTCTAAAGCTGAAAATCGAATATGTTGGCCACCTGATGCAAATAACTGACTCATTGGAAAAGACCCTGATGCTGGGAAAGATTGAAGGCAGGAGGAGAAGGGGACAACAGAGGATGGGATGGTTGGATGGCATCACTGACTAAATGGACATGAGTTTGAGTAAGCTCTTTGAGTTAGTGATGGACAGGGAGGCCTGGTGTGCTACAGTCCATAGGGTCGCAAAGAGTCAGACATGACTGAGCAACTCAACTGAACTGAGCTACCATTCTTAAGTACCAGTATCTCTGGTAATATATTCTCTCTCTTTCTTATATTAAATTTCATATAGAAAATTTAATTCTTACTATGGAGTTAAACAGCTCAGAAACATTTTAAATAGCTCAGTTTTTTCTCTACAGCAGAAAAATAAATTCTGTATATGTAGAAGTTAATCTGGACAGACCAGTAAATCATATGTATACATGTGTCTATGTATACATATATAAAACTATATAGAAGTACTGCATATAGGATGTGTGTTTATAAATAAATATAACATCAAATCAACTAGGTAATGGTTATTTGCAGCCAATCTCTGATCCCTAGTAAATGACCTCTATGGTAATGTGCCCCAGTTTATCTCATCTACACTTGGAAAGACCAAGATCCAAAAGCAAAATTTATTCTTCTGTTGGGAAAAATAATAGTGAAGATTCCTAGAGGCAAATAAAATCCTTAAATTAACTGAAATCTTGAATTATCCTTTCTGGCCTTTGAAATTAATATAGTATTAATTATAAATGAAGAACAAAGGTATATAAAATGTGTAACATATTAAAATACTCACAAAATTTATTTTGCATTTCTCTGATAATGAGTGATATTGAGCATCTTTTCATGTGTTTGTTAGCCATCCATATGTCTTCTTTGGAGAAATGTCTGTTTAGTTCTTTGGCCCATTTTTTTATTGTGTCGCTTATTTTTCTGGAATTGAGCTGCATAAGTTGCTTGTATATTTTTGAGATTAGTTGTTTGTCAGTTGCTTCATTTGCTATTATTTTCTCCCATTCTGAAGGCTATCTCTTCACCTTGATTATAGTTTCCTTGTTGTGCAGAAGCTTTTAATTTTAATTAGATCCCACTTGTTTATTTTTGCTTTTATTTCCAGTATTCTGGGAGGTGGGTCATAGAGAATCCTGCTGTGATTTATGTCAGAGAGTGTTTTGTCTATGTTCTCCTCTAGGATTTTTATAGTTTCTGGTCTTACATTTAGATCTTTAATCCATTTTGAGTTTATTTTTGTGTATGGTGTTAGAAAGTGTTCTAGTTTCATTCTTTTACAAGTGGTTGATCAGTTTTCCCAGCACCACTTGTTAAAGAGTTTGTCTTTTCTCCATTGTATATTCTTGCCTCCTTTGTCAAAGATAAAGAATTTATATACCATACATTCATCAGATATATGTTATACACACATACCTAGAGACATACATACACTTTTTTCAAACCACAGTAACATTCTCTAATGAATATTTCCCAAAAGAATATATTTTACAGTTTGGGGTGACATGGCATACATTTATAATATGAATCAAAAACTTTTACAATAAAATTCATAAAAGACTTCATAGATTTCTGCATATTTCTGAAATGTTCAAATACAAACTTATGTTAATACTTAGGTACTTACGCTCCATGAAATAGGGCCCAGGCTCAATCCTCCATACAATTTGTCCCTTTTGTGTTCCAGTCACACCCCTGTTTTTAGAATCCCAGAAGTTGGCTGGAGAATTCTCATCTGGAAAAACCAAATAAACACTTTTTAAGCTTATATAACTTCTTAGTCTTTCCTTAGCTCAAAGAGGTAGTATGAGTTCTAAACTAAATGGAAAAAAGTAAAGAGGGAAATATTAATGAACACTATTATTAGCACATCTTCTCCTGCGAGAACTCCAAAATTACAACTCACCAATGAACAGTCGTCAACAGGAGAATGTTGGATCCCACCAAAAAAATATACCCCATATCCAAGGGCAAAGGAGAAGCCCAAGTAAAATGGTAGGAGGGGTTAAACTGCATTTAGAATCAAACCCCATACGTGATAGAAATGCTCGGAGAACTCAAACTAAAATCTTGTGCAAACAGGAGACTCCACAGAGACTGAGCCAGACATGTCTTTGAATGTTTGAGTGTCTCCTGTGGAGCTAAGGGTCAGCAGCGCATTATAGGGTACTGGAATGCCGAACTAGGAAATCAAGAGATACCTGGAGTAACAGGCAAATCTGGCCCTGAATTACAGAATGAAGTAGGACAAAGGCTAACAGAGTTTTGCTAAGAGAACACACTGGTCTTAACAAACACCCTCTTCCAACAATACAAGACTCTACACACGGACATTACCAGATGGTCAATACCAAAATCATATTGATTATATTCTTTGCAGGCAAAGATAGAGAAGCTCTATACAGTCAGAGAAAACAAGACTGGGAGCTGACTATGGCTCAGATCATGAACTCCTTATTGCCAAATTCAAACTGAAATTGAAGAAAGTAGGGAAAATCACTAGAACATTCAGGTATGACCTAAATCAAATCCCTTACAATTTGACAGTGGAAGTGACAAATTCAAGGGATTAGATCTGATAACAGAGTGCCTGAAGAACTATGGACAGAGGTTCATGACATTGTACAGGAGACAGTGATCAAGACCATCCCCAAGGAAAAAAAAAATGCAAAGAGATAAAATGATTGTCTGAGGAAGCCTTACAAAGAGCTGAGAAAAGAAAAGAAGCTAAAGGCAAAGGAGAAAAGGAAAGCTATACCCATGTGAATGCAGAGTTCCAAAGAATAGCAAGGAGAGATAAGAAAGCCTTCCTCAGAGATCAATGCCAAGAAACAGAGGAAAAAAATAGAATGGGAAAGACTAGAGGTCTCTTCAAGAAAATCAGAGATACAAGGGAACATTCCATGCAAAGATGGGCACAATAAAGGACAGAAATATTATGGACCTAACAGAAGCAGAACATATTAAGAGGTGGCAAGAATACACAGACGAACTATACAAAAAAGATCTTCAAGATCCAGATAATCACGATGGTATGATCACTCACCTAGAGCCAGACATCCTGGAATGTGAAGTCAAGTGGGCCTTAGGAAGCATTACTACGAACAAAGCTAGTGGAAGTGATGGAATTCCAGTTGAGCTATTTCAAATCCTAAAAGATGATGCTGTGAACATGCCGCACTCAATATGCCAGCAAATTTGGAAAACTCAGTAGTGGCCACAGGACTGGAAAAAGTCAGTTTTCATTCCAATCCCAAAGAAATGCAAGGCCAAAGAATGTTCAAACTACCACACAACTGCACTCATCTCACATGCTGGTAAAGGAATGTTCAAATCCTCCGAGCCAGGCATTAATAGTACATGAAACTTGAACTTCTAGATATTTAAGCTGGATTTAGAAAAAGCAGAGGAACCAGAGATCAAATTGCCAACATCCATTGGATCATCAAAAAAGCAAGAGAGTTCCAGAAAAATATCTACCTCTGCTCTATTAACTTTGACTGTGTGGATCACAATAAACTGTGGAAAATTCTGAAAGAGATGAAGATACCAGACCACCTGACCTGCCTCCTGAGAAATCTGTATGAAGGTCAAGAAGTAACACTTAGATCTGGTCATGGAAAAACAGACTAGTTCCAAATCAGGAAATTAGTATCAAGGCTGTATATTGTCACCCTGCTTATTTAACTTCTATGCAGAGTACATCATGAGAAATGCTGGGCTGGATGAAGCACAAGCTGGAATCAAGATTGCCAGGAGAAATATCAATAAGCTCAGATATGCAGATGACACCACCCTTATGGCAGAAAGCAAAGAAGAACTAAAGAGCCTCTTGATGAAAGTGAAAGGAGAGTGAAAAAGCTGGCTTAAAACTCAACATTCAGAAAACTTAGATCATGGCATCTGGTCTCATCACTTCATGGTAAATAGATGGGGAAACAATGGGAACAGTGACAGACTTTATTTTTTTAGGTTCCAAAATCACTACAGATGGTGACTGCAGCCATGAAATTAAAAGACGCTTGGTCCTTGGAAGAAAATCTATGATCAATCTAGACAGCATATTAAAAAGCAGAGACATTACTCTACCAACAAAGGTCCATCTAGTCAAAGCTATTGTTTTTCCAGTAGTCATGTATGCATGTGAGAGTTGGACTATAAAGAAACCTGAGCACCAAAGAATTGATGCTCTTGAACTGTGGTGTTGGAGAAGACTCTGAGAGTCCCTTGGACCACAAGGAGATCCAATCAGTCAATACTAAAGGAAATCAGTCGTGAATATTCATTGGAAGGACTGATGGTGGAGCTGAAATTCCAATACTCTGGCCAACTGATGCAAAGAACTGACTCATGGAAAAGTCCCTAATGCTGGACAAGATTGAAAGCAGGAGGAAAAGCAGATGACAAAGGATGAGATGTTTCTATGGCATCACCGACTAGATGGACATGAGTTTGAGTGAGCCCCAGGAGTTGGTGATAGCAGGGAAGCCTGGTGTGCTGCATTCCATGGGGTCACAATGAGTAGGACACAACTGAGTGAGTGAACTGAACTGATTCATAATGACTTACTTAATGACTTGCGTAAGACTTTATTTTGGGGGGCTCCAAAATCACTGCAGATGCTGACTGCAGCCATGAAATTAAAAGATGCTTACTACTTGGAAGGAAAGTTATGACCAACCTAGATAACATATTCAAAAGCAAACACATTACTTTGCCAACAAAGGTCCATCTAGTCAAGGCTATGGTTTTTCCAGTAGTCACGTATGGATGTGAGAGTTGGATGGTGAAGAAAGCTGAGTGCCAAAGAATTGATGGTTTTGAACGGTGGTGTTGGAGAAGACTCTTGAGAGTTCCTTGGACTGCAAAGAGATCCAACCAGTCCATTCTAAAGCAGATCAGTCCTGGGTGTTCACTGGAAGGACTGATGCTAAAGCTGAAACTCCAGTACTTTGGCCACCTCCTGAGAAGAGTTGACTCATTGGAAAAGACTCTGATGCTGGGAGGGATTGGGGGCAGGAGAAGAAGGGGACGACAGAGGATGAGATGGCTGGATGGCATCACCGACTCGATGGACGTAAGTTTGCATGAACTCCAGGAGTTGGTGATGGACAGGGAGGTCTGGCGTGCTGCAATTCATGGGGCCGCAGAGTCGGACACGACTGAGTGACTGAACTGAACGACTTGCATTTACAAGGGAGAACTAGGGAGAAGAGTGGGCAGGTGGAAAATAAATGGCATGTCTGGGCTTAGCCAGGTTGGTCACTAAAGTGTCAAAAGACAAAACTGCAAAGAACAAAGAGTATGATTGTTCATCAACCAGCAATGAGATGACACATAAAAAGAGATTGGGTGAGCTCCCGTCTATAAAATCCTTTGTAAAAAAAAAAAAAAAAAAGATAAAGAGCTAAGCTGATAGAATATAAGAGAATCAAGATGGGGTTAAGAGACGGGATATTAAGTTAGGAAACTGAGTCAAGACACAGCACAGGTTTGCCATGAATAGTATTCAGGAAATACCAAGCAAGTCAACACGTTGGCTGAGACAATTGTTCACAATGGTGAACACAACATAAGAGAAGGAAAGAGGAAGAAGGATAGAAAGGACAGATCGAAAGACTAGGCCTGAAAGCAGCATTCTCTCTAAGCTCTCTGACTTCACGGCCCTAAGAAAATGGTTATATATGTAGGATACACTGGGGTACATGAAAGAGACATTGACCACGTAAGTTGACAGTAGGAGTGTTCTAGCTGCCCCAGGCTCTGCCCCACCATGAAGGCAGAAGGGATTCGTGTTCTTTAACTTGCTCACATCACACTAGTTTGAAGCTCAGTCCTACAGTCCTAAGGATGTGACAAAGAGACTATTCAGAGTTTTACAGGTACACAAGTGTGTGTGCAGAGACACTGGCTCTTAAAGTCAGGTGCACCTCATTTTCATGCCCAAACCTCTTTCCTAGGAGGGAAGATTAGGCATACACTTTAACTGAGAGCTGGAATTAAGCAGACAGGGTGAAGTCAGTGATCCACTAAAACAGGAAAGGTAGAAAACAGGTTCAAAGGCCAAGGGAATAGTCCTGAGAATAAAAACCTCAGTTCTTAAGAGCATAAAAGAAACAGAAGGTGGTCCATGTGAGGGGTCAGATAATCCCGCTCTGAGGGATTTCTGTCTGTGGTTTCCCTTGGAGTCCACTGGTTTTATGACATTGAGAAGTGGGAGGAGTGGTCCTTTCTGCTGTCTGTAATCAAAACAGCCTAAGTCAAAGATTCTTTATAGTGAAAGGCCAAGAAGCAGTGTCACCTCCTCTCAGAAAAACAACACAAGGCAATCCATTCAATTTCATCACAGAAATACAAGCACACTGATATTTTTTAATATAAATTTATTTATTTTAATTGGAGGCTAGTTACTGTGCAATATTGTATTGGTTTTTCCATACATCAACATGAATCTGCCATGGGTATACACATGTTCCCCATCCTGAACCCCCTCCCACCTCCTTCCCTGAACCATCCCTCTGGGTCATCCCAGTGCACCAGCCCCAAGCATCCTGTATCCTGCATCAAACCTGGACTGGTGATTCATTTCACATATGATATTATACATGTTTCAATGCCATTTCCCAAATCATCCCACCCTCACCCTCTCCCACAGAGTCCAAAATACTGTTCTATACATCTATGTCTCTTTTGCTGTCTTGCATACAGGGTTATCATGACCATCTTTCTAAATTCCATATATATGCGTTACTATACTGTATTGGTGTTTTTCTTTCTGACTTACTTCACTCTGTATAATAGGTTCCAGTTTCATCCACCTCATTAGAACTGATTCAAATATATTCCTTTTAATGGCTGAGTAATACTCCGTTGTGTATATGTACCACAGCTTTCTTAACCATTCATCTGCTGATGGACATCCAGGTTGCTTCCATGTCCTGGCTATTATAAACAGTGCTGCAATGAACATTGGGGTATACGTGTCTCTTTCAGTTCTTGTTTCCTCAGTGTGTATGCCCAGCAGTGGGATTGCTGGGTCATAAGGCAGTTCTATTTCCAGTTTTTAAAGGAATCTCCACACTGTTCTCCATACTGGCTGTACTAGTTTGCATTCCCACCAACAGTGTAAGAGGGTTCCCTTTTCTCCACACCCTCTCCAGCATTTATTACTTGTAGACTTTTGGATAGCAGCCTTTCTGACTGGCATGAAATGGTACCTCATTGTGGTTTTGATTTGCATTTCTCTGATAATGAGTGATGTTGAGCATCTTTTCATGTGTTTGTTAGACATCTGTATGTCTTCTTTGGAGAAATGTCTGTTTAGTTCTTTGACCCATTTTTTGATTGGGTCGCTTATTTTTCTGGAATGGAGCTGCAGGAGTTGCTTGTATATTTTTGAGATTAATTCTTTGTCAGTTGCTTCATTTGCTATTATTTTCTCCCATTCTGAAGGCTGTCTTTTCACCTTGCTTATAGTTTCCTTTGTTGTGCAGAAGCTTTTAATTTTAATTAGATCCCATTTGTTTATTTTTGCTTTTATTTCCAGTATTCTNATGAAATGGTACCTCATTGTGGTTTTGATTTGCATTTCTCTGATAATGAGTGATGTTGAGCATCTTTTCATGTGTTTGTTAGACATCTGTATGTCTTCTTTGGAGAAATGTCTGTTTAGTTCTTTGACCCATTTTTTGATTGGGTCGCTTATTTTTCTGGAATGGAGCTGCAGGAGTTGCTTGTATATTTTTGAGATTAATTCTTTGTCAGTTGCTTCATTTGCTATTATTTTCTCCCATTCTGAAGGCTGTATTTTCACCTTGCTTATAGTTTCCTTTGTTGTGCAGAAGCTTTTAATTTTAATTAGATACTCAAGTATCACCTAAAACTGGATTTGAAAGATGGCATGTGGCTCCTCGGGGCAGATGCTGCTCACTGCCTCTCCCTTGAGCCTCTTCCTTGTCAACTGAACTCCAATTCTGTCCAAGGTAACAATGTACCCAGTTAAAATAGTTACAATGTACCCAGTTAAATGCAGCTAAGGGTGGCATGTGGCCAGTGCATGTGGGTTGAATTCTACTGGGTGGGACTTCTGGGGGAGCTATTATTATTAAGATTGATAAGAGGACACTCAATAATCTTTTTGCTCTCCCCCGCCTCAACCTCCTCTCTCCTTAGATGAGAGCCACAAGCTAAGGATGACAGAGAAAGAAGCTAGAAACATCCATGATGATACTTTGAACCCTCAACGGCCCTCAGACTTCTTGCTACTAAAGCAAAAATAAATTCCTAGTTATTTAAGCCCCTGTGGTTGGGTTTCTGTTACTTGTGGCCAAACACAATTCCTAACAGACACAATTACCATCCTGAAAGTCATTCAGGGATTTAGACCCATGAGGCCTGACTTGAACCAGAATCACTGAGACTGCATCACTTCTCCAGTTTAGACAACAAAGGTAGCTGCTTCTTCTCTAAAACATACTTTAATGGGCAAAGTTGCTTGCATAGGAACAGAGACTCTCATGTTTTCACAAACAGATGTATTGTGCTAGCTGTTGGTCACATGGAAGGCTTCAGGAAGCTGGATCCTGAGGGGAGCAGAACACAGGCACGGGGAGTAGAAGGTGTCCATCCAACTGTTCAAACTGCCAGACAGCGATGCACACGAGAAATTTTCTGAAAATACTGTTGTGTCAGTTTCCTCTTGAGGTCTCCGGAAAGACAGGCAATAACAAAACTCATTTTAGGATCACAATAATAAAATGCGACGTTCACAAAATTATACTTCTTAAAGTGTGACCTCACCATAAGAGGGTTGGGACTTCTACTATTATTAAACTTTTTCTCCCCAAGCCATCAGTTAAGTCAAACCAAGTACACAATTCTGACATATCAACCCTAGGGAGACGGAGCACTGAAGAGCAGAAACAGAGGGGAGGGTGGAGGTACTGAGATGAGAAGTATCATAAGAGGACTCGTTCCCACACAGAAGTGATTCCTGGGGCTTGATACAAGCCTTTACATGGTCCCTGGAGGAGAATCGTGGCAGAGAACCAGTGCCAGCATCTCCTGTTCCGAGAAGAGCCACTAGTAACTTTGTCTTGGCCTATTATATTCACTTCGAGGTAGAAATACTGCACTGCGTGAATATCCTCCTCGGTCTCAGAAGTCAGAAATAAGGGAGAGCGAGTTACAGGCGCTGCCTGCTCAGACCCTTAACCAAGAAAGAGACCCAGAGTAAGGTGTTCAAATCACCTACCAGCTCATGGGGTTAGCATAAACCAGATATCTCTGACTTTAACTCCTATCATTGGTTTAGAGGCAACGTGGACAACTGCATTTGGTTAAATTTATGATATTTAAAGAAGTAAAGGCTAGTCTCTGGAAGCAAAATGTTGAAAATGTACCGTGATCCTTCAGATTCATAAGGAACTCAAACATCCCATATATGATGAGAAATGAATCAGAATTAGGATGGAAAGGCCGAGAGCAGATACTTGATGGGTCTGCCCTTTTTTTTTTTAAGCCCCGAATGTCACAGTGAGAAACAATCCTGTAAACCTTCATGGGGAAGGTCTTACTCCCTACCATGCATAGTGTCTGTCACGTAGAAATTACCCAAGTTGGTTAATATTCTGGCTATACTACATGGAAATTTTTCTCTGATGAGATTATATTTCTGATAATTCCTCATCCCTGACAGATAGTAGCACTCTTGTCATAGAGTGACAGTTACTCTTAACTGAAGATATAAAACTCCTAGAAATAAGCCAGTGGAGGGTCACAGAGTAGGGTCACAGGATTTTCAGTAGTGTTCACAACCTCCACGGCTCCAGCTCCCACTGCCGCAAGACAGCAGAGCTCTGGCCAGCCTTGGCAGCACATTCTAAAAACTAAACAGAATGACTCATCCTTTGTCTTTGTTTCAAGAACACTGATTTTAATTTGTCCTTCAGACTGAAACATTTTAAAGTAGGTAAACACCTTCAGTTAGGTTGCAATCCGTTCTCACCTAGCCAAAGAACACCTTCTTAGTGACTGTGTTTCTCTGCTCAGATCTACTCTTCATGGATATTTGAGGACAGAATATTTTTTCCCAGATTGTATAACTTGTTTTTCTTTACCCTCATTTAACATCTATTTTAGGCAAGTCAATCTTTTTTAAACGCCCGTACTCCAAAGAAGAAAAATAACTGAGTATAAAATACTCTACCAAAGAAAGCATTCTAAATTTCTTAGATATCTCACATACACATAATATATGCATCTATTTCTTCCATTAATTCAACAAAGATTCTGATAGCTCAAATAAATGTCATTGCTCTTTAAAGTCAATTATCAATTGTTTTGTTTTTTCTTGGCCACTTCCCTCCCCCCTTTCTCTTAAAAACTGTGCAGATCTGTCCCACAGATATCTGAGGATATCTGTCCTCATATCCTCTAATTTCTACCCTATGACTTAGAGCAAGGTACCATGCATTCTATGACATCCAGAACATGGATGATATGAGGCCCTATCCCCATGGTTTCTCCATCTCCCTACTGCCATCTTTTCTGGTACCCATATCTGTTTCTTGCCTTCTTGCCCAGAGTTCTAGGCAATAATGGTGGTGCCTTTGACTCAAACACTTCTATCAGCACTTTCTCTCACTTTGACCAGTAGATTCTTCCACCCAACCTAGAAACACATCAGCTTCCATGAGGTATATTTTCCTGCTTTTGCTCCTTGACCACTGCTTT
This sequence comes from Neotragus moschatus, assembly GCA_006410615.1. Classification (NCBI taxonomy): domain Eukaryota; kingdom Metazoa; phylum Chordata; class Mammalia; order Artiodactyla; family Bovidae; genus Neotragus; species Neotragus moschatus. Next base: position 1,550,559 of record SJYA01000305.1, on the reverse strand, counting down.
CCTTGCCGCTTTTCTCATTTCATTCTTATTTTCCTTCCTACCAATATTAAAGTGTCTATTACAATTACAATGGAGTTTATATTCTTGGAGTGTATATTCTAGATATTTAGGTAACTTTCTAGCTGGAATATAATCAGAAAAACATTGGAGATGTTTAATGCATGTACCTAAATATCTTCTCTAAATGTAATTTTGTTTGGCAGAGTTTATATAAAGCTTGTCCACTCATGTCTCTTACATATTCTTTGTTATCTTATAAATCTAGTTGGTAGTACATTTTCTCTAAATATAAAGGCACAGTGCACACCCCAAAAGCCCTAAAATCCTTCTAATAAAAATTTCATACCTCTTTGTGAATATTGTGGGATCATAATCAAGAAAACTCTTGAAAATCTTTACTCTCACCTTATTTTAGCAATCCATGATACTTTCCCAACTGATTACACTTAGTGTTTTTTAAAATTACAGTTAGCCCTTCAACAAAGGCAGAGGAACTAGAGATCAAATTGCCAACATCCGATGGATCATCGAAAAAGCAAGAGAGTTCCAGAAAAATATCTACCTCTGCGTTATTGACTATGCCAAAGCCTTTGACTGTGTGGATCACAAGAAACTGTGGGAAATTCTGAAAGAGATGGGGATACCATACCACCTGACTTGCCTCTTGAGAAACCTGTATGCAGGTGAGGAAGCAACAGTTAGAACTGGACATGGAACAACAGACTGGTTCCAAACAGGAAAAGGAGTACGTCAAGGCTGTATATCGTCACCCTGCTTATTTAACTTACATGCAGAGTACATCATGAGAAACGCTGGCCTGGAGGAAGCACAGGCTGGAATCAAGATTGTCAGGAGAAATATCAATAAGCTCAGATATGCAGATGACACCACCCTTATGGCAGAAAGTGAAGAAGAACTAAAGAGCCTCTTGATGAAAGTGAAAGAGGAGAGTGAAAAAACTGTGTTAAAACTCAACATTTAGAAAACTAAGATAATGGCATCTGGTCCCATCACTTCATGGCAAATGGATGGGGAAACAGTGTCAGACTTTCTGCAGATGGTGACTGCAGCCATGAAATTAAAAGACACTTACTCCTTGGAAGGAAATTTATGGCCAACCTAGACACACATTGAAAAGCAGAGACATTACTTTGTCAGCAAAGGTCCGTCTAGTCAAGGCTATGGTTTTTCCAGTGGTCATGTATGGATGCGAGAGTTGGACTGTGAAGAAAGCTGAGTGCCGAAGAATTGATGCTTTTGAACTATGGTGTTGGAGAAGACTCTTGAGAGTCCTTTGGATTGCAAGGAGATCCAACCAGTCCATCCTAAAGGAAATCAGTTGTGAATATTCATTGGAAGGACTGATGCTGAAGCTGAAAGTCCAATACTTTGGCTACCTGATGCGAAGAGCTGACTCGTCTGAAAAGACTCTGATGCTGGGAAAGACTGAGGGCAGGATGAAATGGTTGGATGGCATCACCGACTCAATGGACATGAGTTTGGGTGAACTCTTGGAGTTGGTGATGGACAGGGAGGCCTGGCGTGCTGCACTTCATGGAGTAACAGTCAGACACAACTGAGGGACTGAACTCGAACTTCAACAAAAGCAGGGGTTAGGCAAACTGCCCCTCTCTGCAGTCAAAACTCAACCTGTAGTCAGCTCTCTGCATATTCAGTGGGTTCCTCCTTATCCACAGGTAGTTTCACATCCACAAATTCAACCAACCATGGATCCTGTGGAACTGCAGTATTTATACTGAAAAAAATCGAGTATTAGTAGACCTGAGTAATTCAAACCCATGTTGTTCAAAGATCAGCTGTACTCTTTAGGGCTACTCCTGTTAATTTTGTTTTTAATACTAGAACTACTTATGTTAAGTCTGTTTCTCCAAGGAAAAAACAAAGTATTTGGACCCAGAAATAAAGGAGCAGGCATATATGATTACATCACACAAAACTAACTCTCTTTCTTTATTATTTATAGAGTACAGTAGCTCAGAGAACATTCTCAGATTTCATTAATTAGATGAGATATGGTCTCTTTCCCTTAATGAAAACCACATGATCTTACCTTTTCTTACCTTATATAAGCTGATTTACCAACATCTCCTACACATTTGCTTCCCAAGTGGCTCAGTGGTAAAGAATCCACCTGCCAATGCAGGAGCCACGGGAGACATGGGTTCAAGCTCTGGGTTGGGAAGATCCCCAGAGGAGGAAATAGTAACCCACTCCAGTATTCTTGCCTGGAAAACGCCATGGACAGAGGAGTCTGGCAGGCTACAGTCCATGGGGTTGCAAAGAGTCAGACAGGACTGAGCACGCCTGCACCTTTCCCTTTAGCTAACTGATCTCCAGGGCAATGATTGCCTAACTCCATTGCTCACAATGACTACCCTGGGATCCTCCAAAACACAGATTTCTAGTTAGTAGATTTGAGTCAGGCTGCAGGAATCTGAATTTTAGTAAACACCTCATTCAGTTGTTTCTGATACGGTACTACAAAAATACCTCACGTGGACAAAACTTGTTCCATGGTAACCTCCAGGGAAACTGAGCAATCACATCTGCCATGCACGTCTCATTAATCACTTCCCCCTCATTTGTCAGTTTGTTCCTTCCTCCTTTCTTTCCTTCCTTCACTCGAATGGTTTTTATTGACCGACTACTATGAAAGCCAACACCCCATCGCCTGCCATAAGGAGATGGCAGTGTAGTAGGAAAAGACTGGCATGTAAGGTATAATGCAATACTAAAACTGCTAGGTTAGAGGTGTGCATACTTTACAAAGTATTAAAGGAGAACCAAAGAGGGATGATCAGCATTCCCTGTGACTGGGTATAATGAATATGGTGCTGGTCTCTCAAGTTTGAAACGTCTTTGGGAGATGAATATGGAGCTATACTTTCAGAGATCTACGCATTTAAGCCAGTCATTAAGGTATTTCAATCCATTTCTCCTTTTCCTCCTTGGAAAGGAAGGTTAATTATATTAACTTACTGTATGATTGTAAAGATTAATTTTAAAAAATAAATTCTTTTAAAATGCCACTGAGACCTAAAATAACATAAGAATAAAGTCTTTCATGCACCAAACTCTTCCTTCACCATAATATTTCACACAGAGAGATCAGTGTGAAAGTAATATTTTAAAGATGAATTTTTTCTGTATGATTTTTGGATTCCAGAAAATGTCCTATGAATAGGTTTTGAAGATAAGATAATAAATATATATATAGGCAATATGACCAGACATATCAAACATATCCAAATATAATTTGGATTTGAAAATGTTTCCATGTCTATATTAATATTTCTAAAACCTCCATATAGTACTGGAGATAAAATAGGAACAAAAAACGTATTCAAAGTCCTCACACTTCTATCAGCCAATCTAGGGGAATTGCAAAAAGATGAGAAATTTTGTGAGAAAGATGCCATGTGACACACTGTGCCAGAGATGAAAAACAATGCTTACAACTTTTCTTTTGCTCTAAAGCAATCGCTCCCTATATTTTCTCATAAAATGTCATAAACATCTAAATTGATGTAAAATTACTTTGGGATACAAATTGAATATCCCTACATCCTGAGATAAGATCATAAAGGAGCCTCAATGTATTCTAGCTACACTCAGAAATTAGATGCCTTGTGTTGGATTTGAGATTTACAAAGCAATCCTAAACTATTAATATAACTTGAAACAAAATGACCATTCTAGACCTGGGCAAAAACACAGCTTCACAGGGCCTGTGTGACTGTTAAAACTCTACAAATTTACCTGCAATTGCTAGGCAAGTTATGTGACAGGAAAACTCTGATAATGACTGAAATTTGAACTAAACTGCAGGGATAGGGTGACTCTTTACCACTGATGGAACCAAAGAGAGCACCAATCTTATTAAGTGCTATGAGAATTCCCTAACAAACTGCCTCATGAATCGGCACACTTTACATTTGTTTTTAACCCGATGTCCCTAGATTCCCAATTCTGTACACTAACACCCTCTCTGAGTGGGGAAAAAATAAAAAAGAGTGTGTATATCAGACATATTTAGAGATTACAATGATGACACCACGGTATCAAATGAGAATGTCCCCACTGGTGACTATGGCTTTGGAACCACTTGAATGGCATTTTTCTTAGAGAGACCAGAAAGTTTTGCTGATTATGTGTTAGAGATGAGAGGAAAAGATAGTAGCACATTACAGGACAGAAAAAGCAACAGGGGCTGAGAAGATACGCTTGCAAGAGGGAAAGGTCTGCCCTTGGGGATGTTTGCACTGAAGTCCCTGTCTCACTGCCTGCAAGGAAACAAGGGAGCATTTGGCATGGGGATGGGGGAGTGGAGTGGGGTGCGTATACTGATTCAATGCCATACATACCCACAGTATGAGACAGGTGTGTTACTGTTGTGTCTACAGGAGGCCTCACCAGGAGTGGTAGAGCTCAATCCAAATTACATGTTTCAGTAGATCCATGCTGGGTGACATAATTTATAACCAAGTCCTAAACCATACCCCTGAGGTCTCCTCAACATTCAGACCTCCATACATGCTGGGCAGAGGCTGGAGGCCCTGCTAAGCAACTTCCTATATAAAATACCTAACCCTAAACTAGTCAGTTAAACCCTCATTTTGACAAGGAAGGAGTGAGGGAACGACCAACATCAGTGAGAAGAAATATCTGGACTCATTTCAGTAAATACCTCCCAAGAGTTTCAGTCAGAGAGGGTTTATAGAATAATTCATTTTAAGCACAGGCATCCCAGGTGGCACAGTGGTTAAAGACTCGCCTGCCAATGCAGGACACACAGGAGACGTGGGTTCAATCCCTGGGTGAGGAAGATCCTCTGGAGAAGGAAATGTTNATTTCAGTAAATACCTCCCAAGAGTTTCAGTCAGAGAGGGTTTATAGAATAATTCATTTTAAGCACAGGCATCCCAGGTGGCACAGTGGTTAAAGACTCGCCTGCCAATGCAGGACACACAGGAGACGTGGGTTCAATCCCTGGGTGAGGAAGATCCTCTGGAGAAGGAAATGTTAACCCACTCCAGTATTCTTGCCTGGAGAATCCCATGGACAGGGGAGCCTGGCGGGCTACAGTCCATGGGATCACAAAGAGTAGGACACGCATGTCTGCATAATGTTTACACGTGAAAAATGGATCCCTATTTCTTTCAGAGTAAAATTAAAGTCTTTACAGAGGTGAACAGTGTCCTACAGGACCTGGCAGCCCCAGTCTCCACCCCTCAAAAAATTACAGCTCTGAGTTCATCTTTCCCTACTCTGCCCCTGTACCCATTCTATCCACTCCGGCCACAATGGACTCCCTGATAGTGAAGGGGATCCGAGTACACCATGCCAAAATATGCCACTTTGAGCTGAAAGTAATTAGTTTTCTGCTCTCTTCTTTAAATCTAAAAGCAAGACCCAAATTTTCATCTCTAAAGTCTCCCTCTTTCATACTAGAAAGAGTAAAATAACTCAATCACTATTCACCGAAAGAGAAGGAACTAGCTTCAGTCTGCATAACAAACCTTCCTAAAAAATACTACTGGAAGATACCTTTATCACAATTTACCAACCTTAAAAGCCAACCCATACTCTGTCTAGTTGCTGCTGCTGCTGCTGTTAAGTCACTTCAGTCGTGTCCGACTCTGTGCGACCCCACAGACGGCAGCCCACCAGGCTCCGCCGTCCCTGAGATTCTCCAGGCAAGAACACTGCAGTGGGTTGCCATTTCCTTCTCCAATGCAGGAAAGTGAAAAGTGAAACTGAAGTCGCTCAGTCTAGTTACTTCTCCACAATTTATTGCCCTTTGTTAAAGTAGCATATAAGCCCAAGTTCAATCACTCTTTCTGGTCTTCATATACAAGAAGACTTCATGTAAGTAGAAATAAAAATTTGAACAGTTATTAAAATTTGTATATCCTTTATCCTCTTAATCTGTCTTCTGTCAGTCTAATTTGCAGGCCTGGTAGCCAAACCTAAGAGGATAAAGTTTTTTTCCTCCTCTACAATATCCTCAAAGTTCTGTTCAGGATTCTGCCTCAGGATCTTTTTGTCTGAAACTTTCCCCCCATATATCCATATGGATCAGTCCTCTCCCTAAATCTTTTTTTTTTTGCTTGCACAAAGCCATCTCAATGAAATCTACCCTGACTGCCTCTAGCATTCCTGGAGTATCTTACCTTACTCAATTTCCTTTCCAAAACCCTATCACTATCTAACACACTATATAATCTATATATTTGTATATTGTCTTTCTCTCCAAGAGGTAAACCCCAAGAGGTCAAAAACTTCTGTCTTTTCTGTTCACTGATGTATATTAAGTAACTGGAACAATATCTGGCACATAGTAGGTGCTCATATTTATTTGAATAAGAGATGTCTTCATATATTCTTTTGATTATGATGCTACAGCATTAAGTGAATATCAGTATTATACTGTTAAAATATACAAAGGAAGAAATAAAATTCTCACCAAGGGATGCATAAAACCTTTTTTAAAGAGGTCTCTGTCTTTTTCAAAACAGAGAAAACCACGGACAATACTGCTAAGTTCTATTACACTAACTTAACAAGATCAATTTACTTAAACTCTCAATCTTTATAACAATAATTTTGTATTAATTCAATCACACTGATACGCCTAGTTGACATTCAGATCTGTTTTTATCTTACAGTCTGTCACACCAATGCACAAAAAGATGAATTAGCTTTCCTCAGAACACATGATCAATTTCTCGCAAAGGTCTTTGAAACATATCAAACAAGATTTTTTCCTGATGAAGATTTTCAGAGTATTTCTAAATTAAAATTTTTCTTTTTCCTCAGCTGAATGTTTTCCTATAGGAAACTCAAATTCCTTGATAATACATCAAATGGAAAAATCACTAAAAGTTTACTTACATCAAATACTCTATTTTATTTGGCTATTATAAAAATTTATAATAAATATCATTGTGAAAAAAGAATATGCAATTTGTAATAGTTTTAGTCAATTTCATGTTAGAAATATAAGCAGGAATTAGGCACTCTGTAAAATTTGAGACTTAAAAATGAAGGATACACTGCTGTCAGTACATAATTTTCCCCAACAGCTTGCATGGCTATATTTCCTGCAGTAATTATACTTTTACAATAAGAATGTAAGCCTAATCCCTTAAAGGGTCAAGCATGGTCAGCATATGGTATCTTGGCAAACACCTTGGCACAAGATCCACTTTAGGAATATTATGTAACAATGACACTGAAATACCACAATCCCCTTCCTGGTACTAAAGCTGACAGGCTAAAACAAGACTTCCTGTTATTAAAGAGCTTTCATGAGAAAAGTAGGTAAATTATATTTTTCTAAAGGTCCATAATTTGAGGCAAGATGCTGACAGGCTAACAAAAGTTAGAAGGGAGACTTTAAGGCCTAAAAACAGAAAGAAAACAATTACAGAAGTGATGGTGGAAATGAAATTCAAAATTAATTCAACACATATTTACTGAAAGAAAGCTGAGCGCCGAAGAATTAATGCTTTTGAATTGTGGTGTGGGAGAAGGCTCTTGAGAGTGCCTTGGACTGCAAGAAGATCCAATCAGTCCCTTCTAAAGGAGATCAGTCCTGGGTGTTCACTGGAAGGACTGATGTTGAAGCTGAAACGCCAATACTTTGGCCACCTGGTGCGGAGAGCCCACTCATTTGAAAAGACCCTGATGCTGGGAAAGATTGAGGGCAGGAGAAGAAGGGGATGACAGAGGATGAGATGGCTGGATGGCATCACCGACTCAATGGACATGGGTTTGGGTGAGCTCAGGGAGTTGGTGATGGACAGGGAGGCCTGGCGTGCTGTGGTTCATGGGGTCACAAAGAGTTGGACATGACTAGTGACTGGACTGAACTGATATCTACTGAGCAAACCCTCTCTGGCAGGCCATATTCTAAGTGACAGGGATTTGAGGGGGAATAGGAGAGTCAAAGCCCCTGTCCTTGTGGAGACTTTGGTCCAGTGGGGAAAGTGATGAATAATCAAACACAAAATAATGGCATGCCAGGTAGTGTCCTGGATATAATGTAAAGTCAGGTGGAGGCAACATGACTTAAAGAAACACAGCCAGGGAGCAGGAGGGGAGTGAGGCTGGCGGGAGAATACTATTTCCCATAGGCTGTTGAGGGAAACATTTGAACGGGGCTGTGAATGAAGTGGGAAAAGGCAATGGCACCCCACGCCAGTACTCTTGCCTGGAGAATCCCGACGGAGGAGCCTGGTGGGCTGCAGTCCATGCGGTTGCAAAGACTCAGACATGACTGAGCAACTTCACTTTCACTTTTCACTTTCATGCATTGGAGAAGGCAATGGCAACCCACTCCAGTACTCTTGCCTGGAGAATCCCAGGGACGGGAGCCTGGTAGGATGCCGTCTATGGGGTCGCATGGAGTCGGACACGACTGAAGTGACTTAGCAGCATGAATGAAGTGAGAATGTTTTCAACTGGGAGATTTGCAACAAAGGAAAATCCAAGCACCCTGAAACAAGACAAGCCCTCCACATTCCCAGGAACAATAAAGCGATGCAGAGTGAATGATGAAGCAGAGAGTAGGAGAAGATGAGATGGGAGAGGTAGGCAGGGCCAGCTTGCAGATATGAACAGTAATGAACACTAGAGAGCTTACCGTGCACTGGGCACTGTTCTACTGTGTTGCCTTATTAACTCATTGCAACCTCTAACAATCCTTTGAGGTATCATTATGAGATTTTTAACAATAGGGAAACTAAGGCACAAAGTTAAGAAATGCACTACAAATCCCAAAACTAGTACGTGCAGCATGAACCCAGGCTGACTTGCTCCAGAAGCCACACTTCTCAGTGCTATGCCACAACATCTATCTAGACCACAGTGAAGAGTCTGGATTTCACTTGGGGAATAATGGAAAGTCACTGGAGAATTCAAAGCAGCGAAGTGACATGATCTGCATCTAATAAAAAAAAATCCTTCTGGCTGCAATGTACAGAGTACATTGTACAAGGATAAAGAGGATGGTGCACCATGATGTTTTAGGCCCAGGCCCAGCATAAGCGTTGGAGCCATAACCTAAACATGACCTTCCTCCCATCGCCATCTTTCCTGTGCAGACAGAGCCGCCAAAGCTATAAATATCCACCCTAGTGCACAAGGCTCTGAACCAATTCTAGGCTCTTCAATCCAGTGACCCTGGCAGGTGACTCATCTGCCTCTAAACTCTCTCCAAGCCCAACCATCATCCTCACTAAGTTCACCATTCTCCTCCTTTCCCCTTCTTTATTCAGACAACTCCTGAAAATCCAACCATCCCCACATTCAACCTTAATCAGCCAACACAAAAAGTTCTGCTTCTCCATCACTTAGTAACTCAATAAAACCCTTAACGCAGCATATTTAATATGTCACTAGCAGTTAGTCCACAAGGGCCCTCTATTCACCAACAGAAGTATGTTTTTTTGTTGTTTTTAGGTACCTACCATTTATTACAGGTGCAATGAAAGTAGTCTACTGCTTGATAACCTTGTTACCAGGTAGGTGATGCTAAGATCCTAGAACTTCATAAAACAGCAGACCTAAGTTTAAAGTCCATTTTTCTCATGTATGGTATGACCTTGGGTAAGTCTTAAAACTGCAAATACTCCATTTCTTTCTTCCATAAAATGACAGTAGCACTCCTAGCTCAGAACTCTGTAGGGAGGACATATGTATAGAATGTGAAACTGGTACATACTAGGAGCCACATGTCTAGGTTTCTAACTCTATTTCATCTTTTTAAAAAGAGCTACGTCTTTAATACTCAGAAAGCACAATTTCCCAACTTTATTTAGTTTTAACTTTTTAAATGTATTTCCTTTAAAGAAACTATTTTATTCTGATTTTTCAAAAATGCACTTAAAGCAAAAAAGCATACTTATTTATATGTTTTTGGAAATTTTTCTTTCTTAGGCAAAGGATGCCAAATAATCAGGCAGCAAAAGCACAGTGATATTAATAGCACATTATGCCATGTAGCACATTCTCCCACATAGAGTATCTGCCTATTTCTTGGACAGAGGGTCACTCAAAGCTGAAAGCTCTTTCAATAAGCTTTAAGCCTGGCTTTAAAAAAAGTCAGGTAGGGACTTCCCTGGTGGTCCAGTGGCTAATACTCTGTACTCTCAATGCAAGGGGTCCATGTTTGATCTCTGATCAGGGAACTAGTTCCCACAGGCTACAACTAAAAGACCCAGCACAGCCAATTAACTATTAAAAAGAAAAAAGAAAGAAAGAAACAGGGAGAGGCACCCTCATCTCTATACACAGTAAATCCAAGACTGAATACAGTTTCAACTTAGGAATCTCTGTCACCCACTGTGTGCCTAAAATGTCACCAGAAATCGCACTGTTTTGACTACATATCCTCCTTTTCTTTCCTCTGATTATTTTTTATGAACACACTAAGCTCTCACTCATAGATAATTCCTTCTAATACTAAATGAAGTTTAAAAGCAACCTCTAGATACTCCAGGATGTCTCTTTTATACTGGACACGATAACTGAAGATCCTGGGAAATGTACCATCATAAAATATAATGTTTAGTACCAAACCATCCTTTGGTTCAGGGTAAATTACTACTTTAATCTTAAGAAGCTCAGTAAAAAGAACTTATAATAAGGACTGGAAATTGCAACAGATAACTTTATTTAAAGAAGGCTACTGCCCTTATTGAAGGGAACCAGATAACTGTCGCACTTAATCCAAACGAGTTCTGAAAATATGAATTAGAAACACGTGGGAACACTCTTTCTGGAACAGTTACTGCTGCTGATTCTAAAGAATAATTTTGAGGAAGGGGCTACTCCCTTGGGTCCTGCCCCAAAATGGCTTTATCAGAAGATTGATAACCTTCCCAGAAATTAGATTGCTCACCTGAATCTTTACTACATCATCAATTTCCTTTTCATTAAACTGAGCATGTTATTCAGTAAGGATGCTCCTGGCATTCTAGTGGATAATTCTTTGTAAGTATCTGTCCAGTACATTATAGAAATAGTTAAGGATCCCTGGCTCTCAGGCACTAAATGCTAAGTATGCTATATGCCAATAAAAAATAACATCCCCAACCCCTTTAAGAACCATTTTTGGTACATAGCCAAAAAAAAAAAAGATTTTTTTCATTTGAAAAAATTAAAATAGAATTGAAATTTTGCCCTGCCTTCATTTCAGTTTCTAAACAATTAAAGCAGATTCAGAAGGTCTATAGAAACTGGGCCAGTTTGCCACAGATGCCACAAGAAAATTTTTTTTAAAATATGGTTTTATCCTTGAGTTAAAATTTTCTTGTAAGATCGTTAAATCATTACTCTCTAGAATGTGAATTCATATGAATGAATACTTTCCCACAAAAATATTACATTACAAATAAATCGGTTTTAACATCTCATTCCCAGAGAGAACAGTTTTTAAATCCATCAAAAACACTATTATTCCAGAGGCAGATGACCGGTCATGAAACCTATTTTGACTCAATGTAATGCCATTTCCAAAGCATTCTTGTAGGTAGAACCTGTACTTAACATCACAGTAAAATAATTCATCTAAAACCAGTGAAACTCTAGAAACTCACATTGAGGGGACTGTATAAATGTTTGTAAAAGTTTCACAAAAGCTTTAATCCCAGCTCTGATCTCTTATGTCGAGATGTCAAGTGACTAAACGTGATAAATGCACCAGATAATTTGTTAATAATTATTCCTAACCAAGCTGAGAGCGGACAGTATTAAGAATTTTTCAAAGAGAAAGGCAGAGAAAACTGTAAATCCCAAGCAGTTGGACATGGAAATCAGAGAGTGGAATTCATTTCATAGAACTTTCTAATACCTTACCTCAAAAACTTCCAAAGAGTTCATCTCTGATTTCACCAGGGCAGAATCCATCATTTCAAATCAGATTTAGGAAGCAGCACGAAGAAACATTTCATTTCCCTTAAAACAATGCACCTAGCCTAGTCATTGGCAATTCCATTCATAGGAGTGGCCAGAACCGAAGTCTAAGAGGGTCTGGAGTCCTAATGTGGTGGGGAGAGAGCTGCGGGTCCTCTTCCCCCGAAGTTCTAGAAATGAAATACTGAGTGGGACTCAGGCAGGCCGCTAAGGAGACTTCTGTCCAGCTATGAACTGAGAGCTGCCACTGCCTTTCATCAAGACTTATCACTGTTCAGGCGTCCGAAGTGAAAAACAAGCATATACCAGTGTCCCGGAGGCTGAGGCAGCCGTGGCCACACCCCTGTCAAGCACAGGATGCAATCGCCCCATCCTCCCCTCACTTCCTTCCTTTGCTTTTCCATGGGAGAATTCCAAAGAACGAGTTCTGTGGGTACACACACACACACACACACACACACACACTCGTGCACACAGTGGCCTGATGTCAATAAGCTGTTATCACAGAGAGGGGGTTTTCTGTTTGATTTACTCAGAAAAGAGTGGCTACTATATGGGGAACTCTAATTTTCTGTTATCATTAATCAGATACAGCCTTCATTTAAGTTACTGAAATAGGCTCACAGCATCCTAGCCAATCCAGAATGGAGTCTGTGGATTTGTGATTTCAAATTGTAAACAAGTACTAAAACTTTTTCATATATCAAATTGCTTTCATGAAAACCCCTAAATGTGGTTATCAATCCAGAGGTTATTTGCAGACCCTCCTTCTAAAGCAAAAATAGATACAGTCACCAATTTAGCTGGTGCTGCTATCTTACTCTAGGAAGCAGTTGTGGTGGGAGACTCGAGTCAGATGTATTGTTCTTCAGTGGAGAAATGGGCTTCATAAAACTGTGTGCCCACTGGGCTGTTGTTGCAGCTTTGAAGTACTGGCTGAATTGGGTGAATGCAATCAAAGGCTACAAGACCGTCTCTTTCCAGCAAAACTTCCAGGAAAGCAAGATGAGACGCCTCATTTGTCACATGCTTTGCTGTGAAGTGGGACAGGCTAGATTTAAGCTCCATGCTACATTTGGTGGCTGTAATTTCCTTTCCACTGAGACTTTGTTTGCCATGAAGCTCCAGAACTTTGTACTGTTTCTGGAATAGATCGAGTGACCACAGCAAGCTTGGCTTTCCAGAACCGCTACCACCTTGCCCAGGCTCTACTGGACATGCAAATCCAGTCACATCTTAAGGCAAATCATTGTGGACTTCTGGGTGTGTCCTAGAAAACAAGAATAGCAAGCAGGTATGGAATGCCTACTCTGTACCAGGAACCATAGTAAATGCTTTAAAAAATAGTCTCTAATGAATGCTCTAAACCATGCTCTAAAACTGAGGTCAATGGTGTTATTAGGTCCATTTTACAGATCAGGAGGGGCTTTCCTGGTGGCTCTGATGGTAAAGAATCTGTCTGCAATGCAGGAGACCCAGGTTCAATCTCTGGGTCAGGGAAGACCCCTGGAAAAGGGAATGGCTAACCACTCCACTATTCCTGCCTGGAGAATTCCATGGACAGAGAAGACTGACGGACTACAGTCCATGGGGTTGAAAAGAGCTGGACACAACTGAAGTGACTAACTCTTCAGTTTTCACAGATGAGGAAGCTGAGACTCACAGAGAGGAAGTGATAACAGCCAGGATTAAAGTCAGATCTGAATAGACCCAAACCCAAGCTTTTACAATACACCGTCTCCCTCAAATAACACTGTGAAAATGCCAGTGTCCTCACTGATTAATAGGTGGCCCACAGGCCCAAGGCAGCCTCAGTCACCATTAGGAGATTAGAAAAAGTAAGCTAGGAAAGATGAATATGTTTCCTATTGTTGGCATGAAGGATGGCCACAGCCTATGAACAAGTCTTCCCAACAACGTCAGCACTTTTGTTTTCATCCCAAGTCTGTTTAACCTTCACCTCCACTCACTCCCAGGTCCCTGGACCCACCTGATACTCCCCTCACTCTGGCCCTCTAAGCCATTATTCTTCACCTTCCCAGTATTGCAACATTTGCCAGATATGCCACTTTAGCTGAACTCTAGGTTCTGGTCCATCCATGTGTCACATGGGTGATGACAGGCTATTTTCCTACGTAAAGGAAATCTTCCTCACAGCACAAGCCTTTGTCATAATGGAATACAGACCTCCTCCAGTTGATCAAGAAAGAAACTTATAGAGTGGAGCAAGGGAGATAAGATGACTGTTATAGCTTAGTCTTAAGGCCATCACATACACCCTTTCATAGCCACTACCTCTTCACTCACAGTAATCTACTGTAATAAGAAGAAACAACCAAAGGAGAATAGTCTTAGACCTTCATAGTTACATGTGCCATTCTTTCCTCACCATACCTTTGACGAAAACACCAAAAAAAAAAAAAGCAACAAATAAAATGGTAAAGCATATTAATGTCAATTTTGTATCTATATAATACCTTTGCATTTTTGCCTGTTATGTTATCGTATGGCACCAGGCACTGGGAAACATATGTGAACAAGGCAAACACAGCTCTTGCTATTTCTTGCAGAGCTTCTATTTTAGAAAGAGAGAGAAACAAAATAACAAACAAACATTTTTTAGTTGTTATTACAATAAATGCTACTAAGGCAAAAGAGAAGGTGGTAAGGAAATGGCTGAGCTGGGGACATGACCCAGGTTAGAGAGTAAGAGAAAGCTTCCTCAAGGAGCTGGCGTGTGGACTAAATCTTGAAGGATGACTAGGAATGGGAGAGGGGATGGAAGAAGAGAGAGAGCTCTTTCCAGGTAGTCAAGAGTTGTGTAGAAGCTGTCAGATGGGAAGCAACATGACCTTTTCTTTTTCTGCAATTTGCTTATTCGTTTATTTTCTCCTTTTTTCCCCCAAGCTTTAAACTTTTTATTTTGTATTGGGGTATAGCCGGTTAATAATGTTGTGTTAGTTTCAGGTGAGCAGCAAAGGGACTCAGCCATACATATATGTGAGCTTAGTCACTCAGTTGTGTCCGACTCTTTGTGACCCCATGGACTATAGCCAACCAGGCTCCTCTGTCCATAGGGATTCTCCAGGCAAGAATACTGGACTGGGTTGACATGCCCTCCTCCAGGGGACCTTCCCAACCCAGGGATCGAACCCAGGTTTCCCGCATTGCAGGCAGATTCTTTACCATCTGAGCCACCAGGAAAGCCCCAGCCATACATATATATGTACCATTTTCCCCTGCAAACCCTCCTCCCACCAGGCTGGCACATAACATTGAGCAGAGTTTCATGTGCTATACAATAGGTCCTTGTTGGCTATCCATTTTAAATATAGCAGTTTGTACATGAACTTCCCAAAGTCTATCCCTCCCCACCCCTACACTTACAACCATAAGTTCATTTCGAAGTCTGTGAGTCTCTTTCTGTTTTGTAAGAAACTTTCTAGATACCACATATAAGGGATGTCTCATGATATTTCTCCTTTGTCTGACGTACTTCACTCAGTATGAGACTCTCTAGGTCCATCCAACCACATGACCTTTCAAAGACTGAAGGAAGACCGATGTGACTAGAGCACATAGGATGGGGGAAAGATGAGGCCATGGAAAGAGAACAGATGGGACATTTTCAGCATCAGCGTATAGGGAAAGAAAAGGAGGCTTAAGAATAAAGGAAGGGAAACTGTCCCTTTCCCCTTTCCTAAGCTCTCATTCTGAAAGGCCAACTGATGATCACAGTTCTCAGCATTCTAAGCAAGGATGCTGTGGGTGGAACTGTGGTTTGTGGCTGCTGAATGAATTAATCACATAAATTAAGTGATTAAGACATTACTTAACTAAAGTAGCTTACTTCCCCAAAGTTCACAGAATATTTATTAAAAGTAAAGTAGAGAAGAGCAAAACATAATTCTCAGATTATAATACAAATTGGCAATGCAAAAATTGAACAGTGTCTCTGCCAGCTATTTTTATGTTGGCACCAAAGTACAAAACAGAATCCAGGTTAGCACATCGGGAAGCAACAATCCCTTTCCTGAAAAGCCCATTATGATTTTCCTTTGTGTTTATGCCTTTTGCATGCCTGAGTCTGACATCACTTATATGCATTATTGAAGTCTTGCAGCAAGTGTCTGCTATCTGCTACAGTTTGAACTGCCCGCTTTCTCGTCAACATTGTGTTCATAAAGCAGCCAGATGAATGCTCATTTCATCATCATTCTGTTTTCTGATTCCAAAAATCTTCCAATGGAAATACACATTGGCTTGTGTATAAGTCAGAAAGCTTTTGAAAATAAATTTTAAAGTGAGACAGCTGCTAAAAGATCAGGGGGAGAACCCTCAAATCTAAGCTCAAGTAGACACATGTATATGAAACATGTTTTCATATATATATATATATATATTTAAATTTAGCTTAGAAATCGGTAGCAATCAAATACAATAAAAATAATAATGGCTATCATCTGTTATCTATTAAGAAACTTCTATATGCCAGGCACACACTCCCTCATTTAATTCTCAAAATAATCTTCTGGAATTGTCACTACAATCCCTATTTCACAAGTGAAATGGGGGATAGACAGATTGAATTGCTGTTACTTACATGGCAAGAGACCAGCTAAATTTCAAAGCTAGGGTTTACATGACATCAAAGCTTATCCACATATTCTGCACTGCTATATAATTCCCAGCAATAACTACCTACCATTCACCAATGCCAAGAACTGTGCTGATATTTCAGAATCATTAACCGATAGAGTTCTCCCAGCAATTCTGAGAGGTGTTGCTGTCCCTAATACGGGGAAACAGTTTGGAGACGTAGAATAATTTGATCAGGGCACACATGGCAAGGCTGAAAGGCTCAAAGGAAGATTTCCCAATAACCTGCATAATTTCACATCCACAACATTCCTGGGTTACTCATAGTTCAGTAAAGATAAGTATGGGCCTGTTACTTTCTTAGGGTTTTGCAGTTTTACCTGGGAAACTATCATTATGCTTAGGAAAAGAGTAAAGTCCCCAAAGAACTGATTTTCTTATCCTAAATGAATAAGGAAATCTCTTTATCAATGCCCATTCAAGTCAAAATACCAGGATTCTGATTCTCTGCTTTCATAAACAAGAATAAATGACCCTTACTTTTCTGACAAATACATACACACAGTATAATGTGCCTAAAACTCTGAAGATTTCCAAAAACTCTGAAAGAGTACAACTCAAATTCCATTGCGTACAAGAATCACCTGGTGAGGCTCATGTTTAAACTTTAGACTAAATTTCACAGAGCAAATCAGAGAAATTCTGATTCAGTGGACATAGGATGTTAGGAGTCTTCATTGTTATATAATTACTCTAGCTAACTCTGGTACCAGTGGTCCTTAAACCACACTGACCTGTAATCTCAAAATCAAATAGGCCCTATATGTGTGCGTGTATGTGAGGTATGCTGCTGCTGCTGCTACTAAGTCGCTTCAGTCGTGTCCGACTCTGTGCGACCCCAGAGGCGGCAACCCACTAGGCTCCCCTGTCCCTGGGATTCTCCAGGCAAGAACACTATACACGTATGCAAATGTCACATTTGACTTTGTGTATTTGTTTTAATAGAAAACTCAAAAAGAAACATGCTTCTTTGTACCTTTGCAGTGTTCCCTACCCTAACAATCCTCATGTTAATTATTTCCAATCCATCTTAAGAGGAAAACTATATACGAAGAAGACAAACAAGTACAGGGAAAATGAAGAGACAGGAAGGGACACTAACATGAGAAAAGAAAGTTTTTGTCTGTATTCAAATCTAGAACACTGTTCCTCAAAATATGGGCCATGGGTCAGCACTGGATCACAAGCTGGCTGTTAATGATCTGAGAAAAGTACAGAAATCACACATGAGCCTTCAGAAGCTTTTACAGAAATTTGTCAAGAGTAATTCTAAATCTGTTCAATACAATAATAAAAACGTGGGCTTATATTTTGTGGATCTTAATTTTTACTCCATTTCATTCTTCGAGTAGCTTATTTTTATTCTAATTTACAAATGATCAGTGTCTGTGATAGATCTGACTAACCACAGGTAATTTGAGAAACTCTGGTAAACTCTAGATGGAAGAATTGGTCATGTTTGGGAGCCTCCTAGCCCAGGGTTTGATAAAAAAGTGGCTTTTTATAACATCATTTCCAAAGGTTAGGGGTCAGAAACAATTTACTGAATGAATGTCTGAACTAACATCTTTAACTTTTCATAATAACTCACTCTGAGTCTGTCAGCAATGCATCAATCTATGTGTTACATTGAACTGACCATCTTTTCTTTTAGCTTGTACCACCTCTTAGAATAATATTTTAGTAAAATTCCTAGAAGTTTACTTTCAGGAGCAAAAAGCAGTCCTTGTTTCACTCATGGTAAATGTGTATTTTTCAACTTGCAAAGAAACCCTTGAGTTTTAATATTTGAGAATTCAGTGATGAACTTTTATCACTACATCTACTGTGTAGATAGTGTATCTGTGAATCTTTGTTGACATGAAACTATTGTTTCAGGCTGTTCTCAAGAAAGCAGCCTGGTCCTCTTAGCATTGGGTCCCTATCAGCTACCTATCTGATGATATCTAAACAGCTCTCTAATTGCTATTTTTGGCTATGATAACAGTAATAAGAAGCACAAAATATCAGTACATTATTTCAGTAATAAATATTTACATAGACACAGATCTCATTTTGCAGTTTTCCTGACTCCTGGTAAAATCTGAATAATAATTCTCTTATTGAAGACCCACATTCTAAACAGAATTGAACTAAACCCTAGGCATATTCCTACAGTTTCTGTTTCAGGTCAGTATATCTCTTCATGCCCCCCTGAGTTGCTACTTTTGCTCTACGAATGTTGCCAAAAATAACTTTTCCTCTTCCCAGTTAAATATGGTATTTATAAAAGGTGGAATGGAGAATTTGGGAGCATGAATCTGTACACACAACAGACAGACTCACAATAATAGCAATTGCACTCCTAGCTGTCAAGATTTCTAGCCAGGAAGAGTGAAAAATGAGGTTGTTTTTTTTTTTTTTTTTTTTTCTCCAAAGTAATTATGCTCCCTTTTAAAAAGAGAATAAAGCCATCTTTAAATATCTAAGTTTGTTCTGTGTTGCTCAGAAGTTATGTCACACACTAAATTTGTTAATTCTGTTTACTTAACATTTTTAATCCAATTTAAGACACTTTTTCATTTAGTGAGTTTATATGACTGAGAACTTTCTGACAGCTTGAAGGCAGCACAGAAAAGCACTGGCTCCGCTGCCAAAACAGATGCCTGTTAGCTGAGTGACACTGGCCCGTGAGTGGCCTTCCACAAACCTTAGCTCACTCACCCCCATTTATAGAATGGGGATAGTAACAATGTACAACCAGCACAATGCTGAGAGGATGCTAAAGCTATAAAAAGCAAGGAGATAGTGTGCCTGGCACAGAGTACTCACTCACTATTGGCAAATTCTCAGATTCAAGGGTTGCCTTTATTCTCAATAGAGAATATGCTAAATCATTGGATTACTTGAAGAACTTTTCAGAATTTTATTTTGGTGACAAATATGAATATTAAGTAGATTAATGACAATCACTAGGAAAGCAGTTGGCTAGATGAACTAACCTCAGAAGTCACTTGGAGCCAATGTACCTAACATGACTCAACCAGGCTTCAATTTAGTACTTTCATTAAAATTCAAGCAACAATGTTGGAGAAAAAGAATCGCCTTTTACTAAAGAAATTAAAATTATGTCAATTCCTTTTATTGTACTACATACATTTGCTTCAACTTCAGCAATCTGTTTGGGAAAGTAGAGTAGATAAAACTAAAATAAAACTAAAATCACAAGATGTATTTGTAAAAGTAGATGGCATTCATCCAAAATGCCTTTCCTGGAACAAACTGTAACAACCCGATTCACTGCCACCCTTTCCTACCAAACTATATTTAAGGATCTGTAAGCATTTCCTTTATGAATAGCTATCATCAGGATTTGTCTTTTACCTTCTAATCTGTTTTAGAGTTTATGTATACACATCGTAAATAATCTCTTTGAAAAATCTTTTGTTTTTTAAATTTAACAACTTCCTTCAGTAAAGAATACTTTCAGAAAAGCACAGAAGAATTCCTTCAGTACAAGGTGGGGGATATCATAAATAACAGAAAATTACAGATTATTTTATATATGAAAAAATGTTTTAATGAGCAAAAGAAGATGTATGGTCAAGAAATATGTGGCATCAGAGATTATATAAATTCAGTGGTCATTGTCTCATGAACTGCAATAATTTGAAACTAGAAAAGTGTCCAAAAAGATGAATAGGTAAATTATGACACAGCCTTTTTATAGAATATTATGTAGTTATTACACTATGTTCCCAAATAATTTTTAGTGATGTAGGAAGCATTCATAACATATTAATAATATGTGGGAAAACGTACTGCAGTTATATGTATGTGAAAGTCGCTCATTGTGTCAAACTCTTTGCGACCCCATGAACTATATAGTCCATGGAATTCTCCAGGCCAGAATACTGGAGTGGGTACCCTTTCCCTTCTCCAGGGTATCTTTCCAACCCAAGGACTGAAACCAGGTTTCCCATATTGCAGACAGATTCTTTACCAGCTGAGCCACAAGGGAAGCCCAAGAATACTGGAGTGGGTAGCTTATCCCTTCTCCAAAGGATCTTCCCAACCCAGGAATCGAACCGGGGTCTCCTGCTTTGTAGGAAGATTCTTTACCAATTGAGCTATCCAGGAAACCCAGAGTTATATGTATAATATGAGCTTCAGTTCAGTTCAGTTCAGTCGCTCAGTCATGTCTGACTCTGCTCCCCCATGAATTGCAGCACGCCAGGCCTCCCTGTCCATCGCCAACTCCTGGAGTTCACTCAGACTCACGTCCATTGAGTCAGTGATGCCAACCAGCCATCTCATCCTCGGTCGTCCCCTTCTCCTCCTGCCCCCAATCCCTCCCAGCATCAGGGTCTTTTCCAATGAGTCAACTCTTCACATGAGGTGGAGTACTGGAGTTTCAGCTTCAGCATCATTCCCTCCAAAGAAATCCCAGGGCCGATCTCCTTCAGAACGCCTTGCTGTCCAAGGGACTCTCAAGAGTCTTCTCCAGCACCACAGTTCAAAACCATCAATTCTTCGGCGCTCAGCTTTCTTCACAGTCCAACTCTCACTTTCATACATGACCTCTAGAAAAACCATAGCCTTGACTAAACAGACCTTTGTTGGCAAAGTAATGTCTCTGCTTTTCAACAGGCTATCTAGGTTGGTCATAACTTTTCTTCCAACGAGTAAGCATCTTTTGATTTCGTGGCTGCAGTCACCATCTGCAGTGATTTTGGAGCTCAGAAAAATAAAGTCTGACACTGTTCATGAAGTGATGGGACCAGATGCCATGATCTTCGTTTTCTGAATGTTGAGCTTTAAGCCAACTTTTTCACTCTCCACTTTCACTTTCATCAAGAGGCTTTTAGTTCCTGTTGACTTTCTGCCATAACAGTGGTGTCATTTGCATATCTGAGGTTATTGATATTTCTCCCGGCAATCTTGATTCCAGCTTGTGCTTCTTTCAGCCCAGCGTTTCTCATAGTGTACTCTGCATGTAAGTTAAATAAACAATGTGACAATATACAGCCTTGAGGTACTCCTTGTCCTATTTGGAACCAGTCTGTTGTTCCACGTCCAGTTCGAACTGTTGCTTCCTGATCTGCATATAGGTTTCTCAAGAGGCAGGTCAGGTGGTCTGATATTCCCATCTCTTTCAGAATTTTCCCCAGTTTCTTGTGATCCACACAGTCAAAGGCTTTGGCATAGTCACTAAAGCAGAAATAGATGTTTTTCTGGAACTCTTGCTTTTTCGATGATCCAGTGGATGTTGGCAATTTGATCTCTGGTTAATTGACCTTAAACACACACATGAAATTTATAAAAATAAAGTTGTAAAAGCAATATTCAAAATATTCAGAGTAGTTATTGTTTGGCAGGAAGACTTAAGGGGCTACCCAGGTGGCTCAATGGTAAAGAACCCACCTGTCAATACAGGAGAAACAGAAGACTCAAGGTAGATTCCTGGATTGGGAAGACTCCCTATAGGAGGAAATGGCAATTCACTCCAGTATTCTTGCTAGAGAACCCAGACAGAGGAGCCTAGCTGGAGGAGTCGCTAAGAGTCACATACGACCGAGCACATACACATGCATGCAGGCAGACTTAAATGTCCTTGTATTCTTCCATATTTTCTAACTTTTCAGAAGGAACTTGCATTACTTTAATGATTAGAAAAGAGAGGCTTCAATCTGGCCTAATGTGACAGAGAAATACAGAAACAGTAATAAATTTAAAAATGAAGTTTCCCTTACAAAATTTATTAAGTATTCATTCAAAAGGAGTTGTTATTTATCAAATGGACTTGGCCAAAAAAAGTGACCTTGTAGCTAACTCACATTATCCATAAACCTTGTCTCAAGATACTAAAAACCACAAGTATCATCCATCACAAAAACACCTTCAGGAGAAAAAACACAAATTCAAGATATATCTGATAAAGAAACTGTAAAAAAAAAAAATCGACGCAAAAGATGTCACATGAACACTAGTTTTGACTCTGAGTTTAAAATTATATTTAAAACTCCAAGTACTGAATATTCAACAACTCAAAGAAATCTGCTCCGAATGGAATTATGATATCAATTTAAATCAAACATAAATATACTAAAAGAATTCAGATTCCCAGGCTATTTCAGTGCCACTCTACCTTCTACTGTAAATACAGAGGTGTGTGTACACATATAACCCAACAGAAAAATCATAGTAAAATCAGTAACTAAACATTCATGATCATAGATATTTCCAGTTTCTCTTAAAAAAAAAAAACCTAGAATAAATTTTATTGAAAATACAAGTTTTACATTTTTCATCAAGATTACATTTTTTTCATTTATATGGTCCATTATATGCCAACTATTATGCAAAGTATTTTCACTTAAGCTCTGTTTTTCAATATTTCCTCTTTCATCAATGTAGAAAATCTGGTCCATGTGGATACACTGTCATATTCAATCCACTCTATCAGTCTGTATTCTTTGAGATAAGAACACAGAAGATACTTTCTTAATCATCATATTCCAAGAATTATCCAGCCGGGAAACATTCAATATACATTTTTGATTAAATGAATAAGAACTGATTCTCTATCCCAGATAACCACGATAGTGTGATCACTCACCTAGAGCCAATCATCCCGGAATGTNTGAGATAAGAACACAGAAGATACTTTCTTAATCATCATATTCCAAGAATTATCCAGCCGGGAAACATTCAATATACATTTTTGATTAAATGAATAAGAACTGATTCTCTATCCCAGATAACCACGATAGTGTGATCACTCACCTAGAGCCAATCATCCCGGAATGTGAAGTCAAGTGGGCCTTAGGAAGCATCACTACAAACAAAGCTAGTGGAGGTGATGGAATTTCAGTTGAGCTATTTAAAATCCTAAAAGATGATGCTGTAAAAGTCCTGCACTCAATATGTCAGCAACTTTGGAAAACTCAGCAGTGGCCACAGGACTGGAAAAGGTCAGTTTTCATTCCAATCTCAAAGAAAGGCAATGCCAAAGAACGTTCAAACTACCATACAATTGCACTCATCTCACATGCTAGAAAAGTGATGCTCAAAATTCTCCACGCTGGTCTTCAACAGTACATGAACCGAGAACCTGAAGATGTTCAAGATGGATTCAGAAAAGGCAGAGGAACCAGAGATCAAATTACCAACGTCCATTGGATCATAGAAAAGCTCTCCAGAAAAACATCTACTTCTGCTTTATTGCTACATCAAAGCCTTTAACTGTGTGGATCACAACAAACTGTGGAAAATTCTTCAAGAGATGGGAACAGCAGACCACCTTACCTTCCTCCTGAGAAATCTGTATGCAGGTCAAGAAGCAACAGTTAGAACCAGACATGGAACAACAGACCGATTTCAAATCAGGAAAGGAGGATGCCAAGGATGTATATTGTCACCCTACTTATTTAACTTAAATGCAGAGTATATCATGCAAAATGCCAGGCTGGATGAAGCACAAGATGGAATCAAGATTGCCAGGAGAAATATGATATGCAGATATGCAGACGACACCACCCTTACAGCAGAAAGCAGAGGAACTAAAGGACCTCTTGATGAAAGTCAAAGAGGAAAGTGAAAAAGCTGGCTGAAAACTCACCATTCAGAAAACTAAGATCATGGCATCCAGTCCCATCACTTCATGGCAAATAGACGGGGAAACACTGACAGACTTTGTTTTCTTGGGCTCCAAAATCACTGCAGATGGTGACTGCAGCCATGAAATTAAAAAACACTTGCCCCTTGGAAGGAAAACTATGACAAACCTAGACAGCATATTAAAAAGCAGGGACATTATTTTACCAACAAAGGTAAAATAGTCTAGTCAAAGCTATGGTTTTTCCAATAGTCATGTATGGATGTGAGAGGTGGACCATAAAGAAGGCTGAGCACTGAAGAATTGATGGTTTTGACCTGTGGTTTTGGAGAAGACTCTTGAGAGTCCCTTGGACTGCAAGGAGATCCAACCAGTCAATCCTAAAGGAAATCAGTCCTGAATATTCATTGGTAGGACTAATGTTGAAGCTGAAGCCACAGTACGTGGTCACCTGATGCAAAGAGCTGACTCATTAGAAAAGACCCTGATGCTGGGAAAGATTAAAGGAAGGAGGAGAAGGGGACGACAGAGGACAGATGGTTTGATGGCAACACTGACTCAATGGACATGAGTTTGCACAAGCTCAGGGAGATGGTGAAGGACAGGGAAGCCTTGCATGCTGCAGTGCATGAGGTTGCAAAGAGTCGGACACGACTGTGCAACTGAAGTGAACTCTATCCAAGTCTCTTTATTCCCCTCAGACTTTGCTTTAAACACCATAAGTATGAAACATTTTATAAGTTTTTGTTGTCGTTGTTAGTGGCTCAGTCATGTCTGACTCTTTTCAACCCCATGGACCATAGCCAGGCTCCTCTGTCCGTTGGACTTTCCAGGCAAGGATACTGGAGTGGGTTGCCATTTCCTTACCCAGGGGACCTTCCCAACCAAGGATGGAACCTGAGTCTCCTGCATTGCAGGTGGATGGATTTTTTTACCACCTAAGCCACCAGGAAAGCCTCACTTTATACCTGATTGGTCTCCAAATATATGGATTTTGGAGCAACCAGTAAAAATTTGAAGAGATACTAAGAGCTGAACAGACAGAAAGCAACATCTAAATAATTTCCTTATACTGACTGACAAGTAAATAAGAATCTGACAACAAAATATAAATTCTAATAGTTTCTCAGCTTTAGGGGATAACATAAGTTACAAACTCTATAAAAACCACTATTTGGGGATTACCTGATGGTTCAGTGGTAAAGAATCTGCCTGCCAATGCAGGAGACACAGGTTGGATCCCTGATCCAGGAAGATCCCACATGCCTCGAAGCAACTAAGCCCATGAGTCACAACTACTGAACCTAGGCTCTAGAACCCAGGAGTTACAACTACTGAAGCCCACACACCTAACGCCCCTGCTCCACAGCAAAAAAAGAACACTGCAATGAGAAGCCCGTGCACAACCAGAGAGGAGCCCCCACTTTCTGCAACTAGAAAAAAAAAACCCTCATAGGAATGAAGAGCCAGCAGAGCCAAAAATAAATAAAACTATATTAAAAAACTACTCTTTGAAGATGCTCAAATTTATAAGCAGATCAAGGAACTTTTAATAACTTTACTCTCTAAATAAAACAGAAACTAAGTTAGTTGAAGCTATACATTCAGTAGCTTGGACCTTCAGTGCTAAAACACTGAATAAATAATTAAGACCTTAAAGAGAAAGGAGAGTCTCAAACATAACCTAAGAAGAAACATATTATGGCTACTTTTAGTTCTTTACGTGCTTAAGTTTATATATTTGGAAGAATTATATTCCTGATTTGTGGTGCTAAAAATTATCCTGGTGTAAATTCTTCTAAATGGCATAAGAATAGTTAATTCACAAATGAGGGCAAGCTTCCATCTTACAAACTGAGCATGCAACAGCAACTGTAACATCTGAAATGGCTTAGAATAAGCTTTTCTCCCCACTTCTTGACAGCAGAGTAAATCAGTATGGCTAAGTTAAAAGTAGAAAATGTGAACCAAACAAACAAGCAAAATACAAAAGAGAAAATGGAAAAGAAAATGAAATTTTTTCTCTTGGCAAGAGTCTATTCGGATGCATTCTCACATAGCATTTATACAGGTCTCTGAAAACCAGCTTCCATTGCTAATTTGTGTTCAGATTACTTTTCTACTCATTAGTCTGAGAGCAGCAAAGTCAACATATTCCTCCTCTTTGGGGCTATGGGTCAGTGAGACTGATATAAGTATAGCAGAACAGTTAAGAGCCCAATGTCAGGAGTCAGCCTGCTGGGTTTAAATCTGGACTCTGCTATGTCACCTTTTGGTAATTTTGGCTAAGTGCCTTAAGTCCCATTGGTGGTGGTGATGATGGTTTAATTGTGTCCAACTCTTGCGACCCCATGGACTATAGTCCACCAGGCTTCTCTGTCCATCCAACCCAGGTTTCCTGCCTTTCAGAGGGATACTTTATCATAAATCGCATTGCATAGAGTCAAAATAGTATAGTGTGATACAGATAATAGATATGGCATGCTGAATACACACACACATACATTTGTTTTCATTTATGAAAAAAGATACAGATAAAAAAACAAAGCCACCACAAATGGTTACCTACAGAGACAGTGAAGGGATATATAACACTGCTTTTCAAACACTTTCTTACACAGTTTTACCATTGGCCTAACTGGTACTATTTGAATATTTTTTTAAAAGCTGCACCCATTAAAACACATACATTTTTTAAACACATGAGCTCACAACAATATTAAAATATGCATAGACACTCACCAAAAAGAAGTAAACCTCTTAAACACAACTGGAAATAACTAGGCCACTTATGTCATGCATTTTTAAAACAGTCATTGAAATCAAAGAATTAAGCATTTACCTTGACATTTTCAGTATGAACTGTATTTCAGAGTAACAAAGATGCTGAAGCTGATGGGGGAACATGCACCTTACATAAGCATCCCAGGAAATAAATGTGGAAGGAATAAAATTATTAGAAAATATACAATTTTCTAACACCTAAGAAACAAACCTAAGCAAAAATATTATGTGACACATCAATGGGAAACTTTCTAATGAGGACATTAAGGTGTCATATTCTGGACCCGCAAATCGACCTTAGCATCAGGAAGAATGGGAAAACCAGATGTTAAGGATTTAATGTATCTTTTGAATGAATGAAATGTGGAATATTATAGCACCACTAATGACTGAAATCAATGCTAGTCAAGACCTCTGCATAAACTTCAAATTTACAAGAAATGTGGGAGACCATCAAGCAGTTAAAAGGTACTGCTGTTGTTTTCCAGTTGTTAAGTCATGACTAACCCTTTGTGACCCAACAGACTGCAACACACCAGGCTCCTCTGTCCTTCATTATCTCACGGAGTTTGCTCAAACTCATGTCTACTGAGTTGGTCATGCCATCCAACCACCTCATCCTGTTGCCCCCTTCTTTGCCTGCCCTCAATCTTTCCCAGAATCAGGTTCTTTTCCAATGAGCTGGCTCTTCACATCAGGTGGTCAAAGTATTGGCACTTCAGCATCAGTCCTTCTAATGAAGATTCAGGGTTGGTTTTCTTCAGGATTGACTGTTTTGATCTCCTTGCAGTCCAAGGCACTCTCAAAAGCCTCCTTCAACACCACAATTTGAATGCCACAATTTGGAACCAAATCAATTCCTTGGTGATCAGCCTTTTTTATGGTCCAACTATCTCATCAGTACATAGCTACTGGAAAAATCATATCTTTGACTACAGGACTTTTGTCAGCAAAGTGGTATCTCTGTTTTTGAATATACTGCCTAGGTTTGCATAGCTTTCCTTCCAAGGAGCAAGAGTCTTTTAATTTCAAGGCTGAAGTCACTATCCACAGTGATTTCTTGGAGCTCAAGAAAATAAAATCTGTCAATGATTCCACTTTTTCCCTTCCTATTTGCCATGAAGTTATGGAACCAAATGCCATGATCTTAGTTTTTTGAACATTTAGTTTTAAACCAAATTTTTCACTCTCCTCTTTCACCCTCATCAAGAGGCTCTTTAGTTCCACTTCACTTTCTGCCATTAGAGTGGTATCATCTGCATATTTGAGGCTGTTGATATTTCTCCTGGCAATCTTATTCCAGCATGTGATTTATCCCGTCAGGCATTTCCCATGATGTACTCCGCATAGATGTTATATAAGCATGGTGACAATATACAGCCTTGTCAAACTCCTTGCCCAATTTTGAACCAGTAAATGTGAATACACATTTAGTTGGGGGAGTCAGAATGCAATGATAACAAAAATAGTATAGCTAGCATGAGATTGGTTAGGAGGGCTAATATTAGGTTTATTATTCTTTTTCAGATTAGACCGAAACTAACTGATTGGAAGTCAGTTATACTAGTTAATACTAAAAGAATATGAGCCTCATCAATAAATAGATACATAGAGGAAAAGTCATGCTACGTCTATGAAATGTCAATATCAAGAGGCAGCTTCAAAGCTGAAGTGGTGGTTGGAGGTGAAATGGAATTTTAGTTGGCGGAAGAAGAAGACAATCAGGAAAGTAGATCCAATAATGACGTGGAAGCCGTGGAAACCTGTGGCTGTGAAGAAGGTTGAGCCATAAACTCAGTCTGAGATGGTAAAAGGTGCCTCATAGTATTCTGAGGCTGGTAATAATGTGAAATACACACCTAGTGCAATAGTAATAAACAGGGATTGTAACGTGGCTTGATGTCCAGTTCTGTTGCTTCGTGACCCACATATAGGTTTCTCAAGAGACAGTTAAAGTGGTTTAGTACTCACATCTCTAAGAATGTTCCACAGTTTGTTGTGATTCACACAGTCAAAGGCTTTAGCATAGTCGGTGATGGAGATGTTCTTCTGGAATTCCCTTGCTGTCTCTATCATTCAACAAATGCTGGCAATTCGATCTCTGGTTCCTCTGCCTCTTTGAAACTCAGCTTGTACATCTGGAAGTTCTCAGTTCACATACTATTGAAACCAGACTTTGCTAATGGGCTCTATGTATATGATGGATCACACTTTGAGCACTCAAGCCTCTTACCACTCTGCCTCAGCCTTTACTTGCAGTTTGCACAAAGACTCAAGATCAGAGAGATGAGAAAAATGAAAGCCTCTCAGGTCTTTGCTGGGTATAACACAGTCCTGTATAGGCGTGTCCCTAGATATGGTGGGCTTCCGTCTATGGGGTCGCACAGAGTCGGACATGACTGAAGCGACTTAGCAGCAGCAGCAGCAGATATATCATCTAGAATATATGCAGGTTTTTCAAAGTCCTGCGTATTATTCTTTTACATTTTTTTAGGCAGCCATTTGCATGCCCTAGCAGTATCACCAACTCAGGAAGTTATGTTAAACAGTTACCAGTGATTGCTGTGTGCACTTAGTTGCTCAGTCATGTCTGACTCTTTATGACACCACGAGCTGCAGCCCACCTGGCTCCTCTGTCCACAGGAATTCTCCAGGCAAGAATACCGAAGTGGCTTGCCACGCCCTCCTCCCAGGAATCTTTCCAACCCAGGGATCGAACCCAGGTCTCCCACATTACAGGCAGATTCTTTACTGTCTGAGCCACTAGGGAAGCTCAGTGATTATTTTCTGACCAATATCTTGGAGATACCGTGATTTGCTCTGAGTAAGCTCTGAGCTAGGTTAAATAAAGAGAAGTTCCATGAATTGGGCCTTTCCAGAGAGCAGCAGATACATCAAGCAGTGGCAATTCTCTAAGTATGAGGCTTTGCAGGGAGCTGGGAACCCATTTTCCTCGTGTTTATAGCTGTCAAGCTGTTGGTTTTCTAAGTCATCTTGGTCATAAAGCTTTTGGTTTTCAAAGCTACTGTGCAGCTTGGCCTAGGGAGTTTGAAATAAGGTAAATTAAAACATTGGGAAGCCAAAATCTGTTATTCTAGTTGAGATGCAACCCTTTTCTTGAACAAATGCTTCTCTTGTACTTCAAAATATTCAGCTGATTTTCAGAATGCCAGAAAAGTTAATTTTGAAAATTCTCTCCAATGTTCTCATTATATTTTTGAGAAGACTTCTGAAGATCCTTACTCTACCACTCAGAACATTACATTAAGTTATTCCTATTGGCCTTCTCAGTTCAATGAGTAGTCACTTTCAGGAAGCATATATGCTTAAAGCATGATCCTTAGGGAACTAAAAAGTCCTTTATAGACAATGTTCTTTCACCACAGACTTCACTGATAATAACACATGGTTACTGATGAAAGTGAAAGTGGAGACTGAAAAAGTTGGCTTAAAGCTCAACATTCAGAAAACGAAGATCATGGCATCTGGTCCCATCACTTCATGGGAAATAGATGGGGAAACAGTGGAAACAGTGTCAGACTTTATTTTGGGGGGCTCCAAAATCACTGCAGATGGTGACTGCAGCCATGAAATTAAAAGATGCTGACTCCATGGAAGAAAAGTTATGACCAACCTAGATAACATGTTGAAAATCAGAGACATTACTTTGCCAACAAAGGTCCGTCTAGTCAAGGCTATGGTTTTTCCAGTGGTCATGTACGGATGTGAGAGTTGGACTGTGAAGGCTGAGTGCCGAAGAATTGATGGTTTTGAACTGTGGTGTTGGAGAAGACTCTTGAGAGTCCCTTGGACTGCAAGGAGATCCAACCAGTCCATTCTGAAGGAGGTCAGCCCTGGGATTTCTTTGCAGGGAATGATGCTAAAGCTGAAGCTCCAGTACTTTGGCCACCTCATGCGAAGAGTTGACTCATTGGAAAAGACTCTGATGCTGGAGGGATTAGGGGCAGGAGGAGAAGGGGACGACAGAGGATGAGATGGCTGGATAGCATCACTGACTCGATGGATGTGAGTCTGAGTGAACTCCAGGAGTTGGTGATGGACAGAGAGGCCTGGCGTGCTGCAATTCATGGGGTCGCAAAGAGTCAGACACGAATGAGTGACTGAACTGAACTGAACTGAAACTGTCACTGATTGTAAAGATTACTCATCACAAACTCATCCCTCCTAATGAAAAACCAATTAAGTACAACATGCCCTTCTGACCATGGGGACTATGACAGCAGTTTCTATTAAATTGTTATCTTCATTTCATAATGCTTCTTCACCTTTGTTGTTAACAAGTTATAAACCAGTAAAACAAATGTCCATACACAATGTCCACTAAAAATGAATCAACAATGGAATTTTCAAGGTGTTCACTAGCTTATCATGGTATAAGGGATTACCAAGGGACAGATTCCAGTCTATTAATAGGCAGAAAATATTTCTTATGTCAAAATTAGTAAAAGTAAAAGAGATATTCTGGGAAGTCAGGAAGCAGACACTTACCTCCTACCAGGAGGGCAAGAATTTCCCAGAAACCAGACTCAGATGGGGTTAGAGGGGTCACTAGTATGGCAATATCCTTACACTAAGGCTCTAATCCTTACACTAATCCTTACACTAAACCACGATTTGGAGTTTAGTGTGATATTAAAAAGTGAACTTTCCTAAACTGCCAAGAGTGTGCTATCTAATATAGAACACGGCTGACATTAATTTTTAACTAGTTTAAAATGAAATAAAATTAAACATAACCTTAAACAAAACAAAAGAATGAAGTTCCTTAAGAGTTAAGATTAAAAAGAGGTAAATGAATGAACCAGTATTCCCCTTTATGGTTAGGAGCAAACTTGCTTTAGGATCTTAATTCTTCTAAACCTCAAATCCTTGGATCATTAAGGGTAGATTTTTGAAGATACTGAAAGCCATAATAGAAAGGAAACTTTGTATGTATGTATACATTTTATTTTTCCCTGTAGAGAAGGCCCACAGCATTCATCACATTCTCAAAAGATTAATTAAAAGTGGCATGACAGTAAATGTATCATAAATTGCACCTAGCACCATATTAAAAGGATTATACACTGTGGCCAAGTGGGATTTATCTCAGGGATGCAAAAGTAGTTAATATGCAAACATCAATCAATGAACTACACCATATTAAAAAAAATGAAAAGAGGAAAACCACCTGATCATCTCAATTGATATGGTAAAAATATATGTGAAACAATCTAACATTCTTATGATAAACGTACTTAACAAACTAGGAATAGAAAGGCATTTATGAAAAACACAGCTAACATCATATGCACTGATGAAAGACTGAAAACCTTCTCCTTAAGATCAGGAATAAGATAAGGACATCTGATATTGCCACTTCTATTCAATATTGTACTGAAAGTTCTAGACACAGAATTAGGCAAGAAAGAAAAATAAAAGACATCTAAATTGAAAAAGAAATAAAACTATCCATGGTAACATGTTCTTATATAGAAAATCTTAAAGAATCCACAAGAAAAACTAGAGCTAATAAATTCAGCAAAGTTAAAAGAATGAAAAAAGTAAGTTTTATTTCTACATGCTAGCAAGAAACATCTAAAAAATAAGAAAGCAATTTCATTTACAAGAGCATCCAGAAGGATAAAATATCTAAGAATAAGTTTACACAAGTAGGTGAAAGACTTACGTGTACTTACTGAAATATATATAACATTGCTTAAAGAAATTAAAGAAGACATATAGACTCAATGCAGTAACTATCAAAAGTCCAATTGATTTTTCTTAAATAAATGATAAGACTGATTTCAAATTCATTTAGAATTTCAAAGGACCCAGAACAGTCAAAACAATCTAGAAAAAAGACCAAAGTTGGAGACTTTGTACTTCTCAGTTGATAAGTTACTACAAAGCTACAGTAATCAAAACAGCATGGTACCGGCATAAGGATAGATACACAGATGAACAGAAGAGAACTGAGAGTACAGAAATAATCCCATACATTTATGGTCAGTTGGTTTTTAATAAGGTTACTTAAGGACTTCCCTGTAGCTCAAACGGTAAAGAATCTGCCTGCAATGCAGGAGACCAGGGTTTGACCCCTCGGTCAGGAAGATCTTCTGAAGAAGGGAATGACAATTGACTCTAGTATTCTTGCCTGGAGAATTCCATGGACAGAGAAGCCTGGCAGGCTACAGTTCATGGGGTCACAAAGAATCAGACACGACTGAGCAACTAACACACAGAAGGATACTTAAGACTATATAATGGGGAAAGAACAAGAGAAGCCTGGTGGGCTACAGTTTGTGGGGTCACAAAGAACTGGACATGACTGAGCTGCTGACACACACAAGGATACTTAAGACTATATAATGGGGAAAGAACAGTCTTCAACAAATGCTTCTGAGATAGCCAGATATCCACATATAAAAGAATGATAAAGCTAAAACTAATAAACACTGTGCAGGGCCATCAAGACGGATAGGTCATAGTGAATAGTTCTGGCAATATGTGGTCCATGGGAGGAGGAAACAGCAACCCACTCCAGTATTCTTGACTGGAGAACCCCATGAATAGTATGAAACGGCAAAAGACATGACACCATAAGAAAAGTCCCCAGGTCAGAAGGTGTCCTGGGTGCCACTAGGGAAGAGCAGAGGGCTTAAGATTACTAATAGCTCCAGAAAGAATGACACAGTGGGGCCAAAGTGGAAACGATGCTGTTGTGGATGTGTCTGGTGGTGAAAGTTAAGCCTGATGCTGTAAAGAATGATATTGCATAGGAACCTGGAATGTCAGGTCCATGAATCAAGGTAAATTGGTCATGGTCAAGCAGGAGATGGAAAGGTTGAATATCAACATCTTAGCAATCAGTGAAATAAAATGGACGGGATTGTGACTTTAATTCAGATGACCATTGTATCTACTAATGTGGGTAAGAATCTCTTAGAAGAAATGTAGTAGCCCGCAGAGAGTGAAAGTGTCAGTCGCTCAGTAGCATCTCACTTTTTGCAACTCCATGGACGATAGCCCTCCAGGCTCCTCTGTCCACGGAATTCTCCAGGCAAGAATACTGGAGTGGTTAGTCATTCCCTTCTCCAGGGGATCTTCCCAACCCATGGATCAAACCCACATCTCCTGCATTTCAGGCAGATCCTTTACCATCTGAGCCATCAGGGATGCCCTCATAGTCAACAAAAGAATCCAAAATGCATTCCTTAGGTTTGAGTTCAAAAACAACTCTATGATCTCGGCTTGTTTCCAAGGGAAACCATTCAACATGACAGTAATACAAGTCTGTGCCTCAACCACTGATGCCAAAGAAGCTTAAGTTGACTGGTTCTATGAGGTCTTACACCACTTTCTAGAACTAACACCAAAAAAAGATGTCCTTTTCAACACTGGGGATTAGAATGCAAAAATAGGAAGACAAGAGATACCTGTAATAACAAGCAAGTTTGGCCTTGGAGTATAAGATGAAGCAGGGCAAAGGCTAACAGAATTCTGTGTAGAAAATATGCTGGTCATAGCAAACATCCTTTTACAACAACCCAAAAGATGACTATACATGGGCATCACAACATGATTAATATGATTAATTACATTAATTAATATAACTAAAATAGCAACAGGTTATTATTTAACATAACAATTAACAGATTGATTATGTTCTTTGCAACCTAAGTTGAAGAAGCTCTATGCTGCTGCTGCTGCTGCTGCTGCTGCTGCTGCGTCGCTTCACTCGTGTCCGACTCTGTGCGACCCCATAGACGGCAGCCCACCAGACTCCACCGTCCCTGGGATTCTCCAGTCAAGAACACTGGAGTGGGTTTCCATTTCCTTCTCCAATGTGTGAAAGTGAAGTCGCTCAGTCATGTCCAACTCTTAGTGACCCCATGGACTGCAGCCTACTAGGCTCCTCCATCCATGGGATTTTCCAGGCAAGAGTACTGGAGTGGGTTGCCATTGCCTTTTCCATAAAGAAGCTCTATATAATCAGCAAAAACAAGTCCTGGACCTGACTGTGGCTCAGATCATGAGTTCCTTATTGCAAAATTCAGGCTTAAGTTGAAGAAAATAGGGAAAACCACTAGGCCATTCAGGTGTGGCCTAAATCAAATCTCTTATGATTATACACTGGAGGTGGCAAATAGATCCAAGGAATTAGATCTAAAAGATAGAGTGCCTGAAGAACTATGAATGAGGGTTCATAACACTGCATAGGAGGCAGTAACCAAAACCATCCCAAAGAAGAAATGCAGTAAGGCAAAGTGGTTAGAACCAGACATGGTATAACGAGGAGGCTTTACAAATAGCTGAGGAAACAAGAGAAGTGAAAGGCAAAGGAGAAAGAAAAGGCTATACCAACTAAATGCAGAGTTCCAGAGAAAATCAAGGAGAGATAGAAGGCCTTCTTAAATGAACAATGCAAAGGAAAAAGGGAAAACAATGGAATGGGAAATACTAGAGATTACCAAGAAAACTGAAGATATCAAGGGAACATTTCACTAAATGTTGGGCATGATAAAGGACAGAAACAATAAGGACATAACAGAAGCAGAAGAGAAAAAGAAGAGGTGGCAACAATACACAGAAGAAACACTCAAGGTCCTAATGATCCAGATAACCAGCATGGTGTGGTCACTCACCTAAAGCTGAATATCCTGGAGTCTGAAGTCAAGTGGGCCTTGGGGAGTATTACTGTAATCAAAGCTAGTGGAAATGATGGAATTTCAGTTGAGCTATTTCAAATCCTAAAAGTGCTGCACTCAATATGTCAGCAAATTTGAAAAACTTAGCAGTGACCAGAGGACTGGAAAAGTTCAGTTTCCATTTTAATTCCAAAGAAGGGCAATCCCAAAGAATGTTTAAAGTACCATACAATTCCACTCATCTTACATGCTAGTGAGGTTATGCTCAAAATTCTTCAAGTTAGGCTTCAGTAGTTGGGGAACCGAGAACTTCCATATGTACAAGCTGCATTTCGAAGAGGCAGAGGAAAGAAAGAAAGAAAGTGAAGTCACTCAGTCATGTCTGACTCTTTGAGACCCCATGGAATGTAGCCTGCCAGGTTCCTCTGTCCAGGGATTTTCCAAAATCCTTCAAGTGGGTGAACTGAGAACTTCCAGATGTACAAGCTGAGTTTCAAAGAGGCAGAGGAACCAGAGATCAAAGAGCCAACATTTGCTGGATTATACAGAAAGCAAGGGAACTCCAGAAAAACAACTACTTGCTTCACTGACTATGCTAAAGCCTTTGACTGTGTGGATGACAATAAACTGTGGAAAATTCTTAGAGCTATGGGAAGATGAGACTACTTTATCAGTCTCCTGAAAAACCTGTATGTGGGTCAAGAAGAAACATTTAGAACCAGACATGGAACAATGAACCAGTTCAAAATTGGCAAAGGAGTAAGACAAGGTTATATCCTGTCACCCTGTATATTTAACTTATATGTACAGTACATCATGCAAAATATGGGCTGGATGAATCACAAGCTGGAATCAAGATTGCTGGGAGAAATATCAACAACCTCAGATATGCAGATGATAGCAATCTAAAGGCAGAAAGTGAAGTGGAACTAAAGAGCCTCTTGATGAGGGTGGAAAAGGAGAGTGAAAAAGCTGGTTTGAAACTCAGCATTCAAAAAATAAAGATCCTAGCATCTGGTCCCATCAGTTCATACCAAATAGAACTGGAAAAGTAGAAACAGTGACAGATTTTATTTTCAAGGGCTCCAAAATCACTTGGACGGTGACTAGAGCCATGAAATTAAAACATGCTTGTTCCTTAGAAGGAAAGCTGTGACAAACCGAGACAGCATATTCAAAAGCAGCAATATCACATGGTCAACACAGGTCCATATAGTCAAAGCTGTAGGTTTTTCAGTAGTCAGGTACATATGTGAGAGTTGCACCATAAAGCATGCTGAGCACTGAAGAACTAATGCTTTCAAATTGTGGTGCTGGAGAAGATGCTTGAGAGTGCCTTGGCCTCTTGGACTGCAGGGGGTCCAAATTAAACGAAATTAACTCTGAATATTCACAGGAAGGATTGTTACTAAAGCTGAAGCTCAAATACTTTGGCCACCTGATGTGAAGAGCCAACTCACTGGAAAAGACCCTGATGCTGTAAAAGATTGACGGTAAAAGAAGGGGACAGCAGAGGACAAGATGGTTAGACAGCATCACCTACTCATCTTCAGGAGAGAATGGAGGGCAGAGGAGCCCGGTGTGCTAAAGTCCATGAGATCACAAAGAGTTGGACACTATTTAGCAACTGAACAACCACAATACCCATTGGGAGGAAAGGAGACATTTGGAAAAGCAGGAGCAGTTAAAGGGAGACTTTTAATCTATACCCTTTTAAATTTAAAGAAACTTTTGAGCCATATGACTAGTCACTTAATCCAAAGAAGGCCTCTGTTACATGGTCATTCAAATGTGGCAAAATATTTTGTGATAAAATATTTTAACACAACTATTTTAAATAAAATTAAAAACTAGAGATACTTTCAAATTTGGCAAATCACTGTAGTCAAGAGAAAGTTGATGAAGCCCAAAAGGATGGAAGGAGAGTCTATATATTTGATTGGGGGGGTATGTTCTCTGTTGGCAGCAATGAATATTTTGTATTGATTTATAAATAATCTGGCACTAAAAAGAGATCTACAGAGGTTGACTCATATAGAAACTGCACTTCCATCTTGCTTCACTATGATGGTCTTAAGCCAGGGTGGTTGACATGACCATGCCATATTTTAAAAATGTAATTGGCTTCAATATTAAAGAATTCTATCGCAGATGATAGCAGGACTACAAGTAATTTTTATTTTATTCTTTATATTCCCTGTATTTTCTACCTTTTTCCTGAGCTTAACCTTCATGATCAGGAATAAAATTATGTTTTTTATGAGACAGATGACTCTAGAGGCAGTATGGAGGAGGAACTGCAGCAGGAAGAGAATGGTAGTAGGAACATCAGTCAGAGTTCCTGGATGGAAAGTAAGCGGAAAGATGACAAGGATCTGAATAAAAACAGAGGTAGTGGGGGCACACAGTATAAACAGGTAAGAAGAAGAGGTGCTGACCAGGCTAAATGGATAGAATAATGAAGAAAAATTCAAGAATAAGTCCCAAATTTCTGAGTTGAACTAAACTCAGTAATATTATTGCTGAACTGCCACTAGCAATATTAGAGACAAAAAGAGGANGCGGAAAGATGACAAGGATCTGAATAAAAACAGAGGTAGTGGGGGCACACAGTATAAACAGGTAAGAAGAAGAGGTGCTGACCAGGCTAAATGGATAGAATAATGAAGAAAAATTCAAGAATAAGTCCCAAATTTCTGAGTTGAACTAAACTCAGTAATATTATTGCTGAACTGCCACTAGCAATATTAGAGACAAAAAGAGGACCAAGATGGAGGCAAGTTCAGTTCAAGCAAGAGTAAGTTTGAGGGATCTGGGCCCATTCCAGTCAAAATGTCAAATCAACACTGGAAATACAGCAAAAGCACTCAGGACTAAATGGATTGGTGGTCTAAATGTATGGATGTTAGCTGAGGCTATGGAAGAAATGCAAAAGATTGTTCAGAGCTTCAGAGCAAAATTAGAAGAAAATAGCCTAGGATAAAAGACAGAAGAACACCAGTCCTTAAGGTGAAAAGAAGCAGTAAAGGAAGGAACAGAAATAAATGTAAACAGGTAACTAGGGAAGAATGGACTTATTTTCAAGAGAGAAAATATAAGGTCAACATTATCAAATACTGCAAAGATGAAAGGATAAAGCCTGAAAATGTCATTGCACTTGGCAATGACGAGGTCCCCAGTGAGTTTAGTGGGAGCAGAAACAGTCCAGTTGGGTTCAGTCCAGTGAACCCAACAGTCCAGTGTTGGGTTCTGGAGCTAGACTGCTATGGGTTGAAGAGTAAGATGGAAGATGAGTATTCAAGTACTCAGTTTTTAACTGAAGGATAATTGCTTTACAACAAATCTAATCATTGACTATCCAACTTTCATACTGTATATATGCCATTCATTGAAAATCTTTAATAAGTGAGACTAGAAAGTTTATCCTCCTTTTATTTGATGACAAAGGGGAAGAAGTTTAGTTCAATAGTTAAATATATCCCCTGTGTTCAAGTCCTGTTTCTATCACTTATTGCTGTGTGACTTTGGACATATAATTTTACACCTCTGTCCTTCAAAATCCTCAGGGGTAAGAAAGCTCTGGTACATATACACAATGGAGTATTACTCAGCCATCAAAAAGAATACATTTGAATCAGNGGGGGGGGGGGGGGGGGAGCGGGGGGGGGGGGGGGGGGGGGGGGGGGGGAAGGGGGGGGGGGTCCGGATTGGGAACTCAGGTACACTTATGGCTGATTTATGTCAATGTATGGCAAAATGAGTACAGTATAGTAAAGCAAAACAAACTAAAAAATAAAAATTTAAAAAATAAAAAAATAAAAAAAATCCTCAAGGGTAAAATGGAGATGGAAATTATACAATTTCAAGAGATTGATGAGGAATAGAGGATGTAACTCATGCAAAGCAACTAGTTGAGTATGGGCCCACTTAAGATTCAGATGTTGTATTTCCTAATTCTTCTATTTCTATAAAACCAGAAAGAAATTAAACCTGGACCTCCCCAACTGAGGTTCTAATTATTTCATTTAGTACTTTTCATTAAGCTTTCTCATTCACTAGACAAGAAACAGTCACTGAACCTCTTCCATGGACCAAATATGTGATAGATCCAAAGACACAAAAATGATTAAGTTTGGTCCCAACTTTTACAGGCCAGAGGCGGCACTGGCTACATTGAATAAAATCACTGATATATATTTCTTCGTGTTAAAAAAAATTCACAAGTTGACAAGTAGAAAAATGGAAGAGTTCTTATAAGGGTTACTTATAAGGGTTATGAAGAAGCAAAAAGAGAATACAAATTTATATGTACTTACACAATAAAATGATGAAAAGAATACTTGATATACCCTGTACTTTTTACAATGTTTCCTTACAATGTCCCTAGCTAAGATTTAAAAAAATTCTAAGCTGCCAGTTGATTGATTTCTTTTGCATGCTTTATAAAATATTAATCACTTATTCTAAATACCTGTGTTTAATCTGTTTTATTTTTCTCTGCATTTCTCAATAACTTCCTGGCATTAACAATAAATCTCTTGACTCACCTGTTGGTTTCTTTTCTGTAACTCATGAAATAAATCACATGGAATCTCATTAAGATGTAAATGTCTTCTCTGCCTTGCAAACAACAGCTCATTTACTTAATCACAATATAAAAGTTATAGTTAATGAAGAGTATTCCATAAACCACTGAAAATGGAATTGAAGCAAATCTTTTAATATGATCTCAGTAGAGAGAAATAAATATTTCATCCTGTAAAACACCTTCCTGAGATCCTGCATTATTAGTTACCCCTCTCTGTTAAAAGCCTAAAAGCCTATAAGCTGATATAACCTGCTAGAAAAAAAGCACACTGTTCACCTAGGTGGGACTCTAAAGAGCTAGCTTCAGGTCTTAGAAGATCATTTATGAGCTTCCCTGGTGGCTCAGATGGTAAAGAATCCACCTGCAATGCGGAAGACCTGGGTTCATTCCCTGGGTTGGGAAGATTCCCTGGAGGAGGGCATTGCAACCCACTCTAGTATTCTTGCCTGGAGAATCCTCATGGACAGAGGAGCCCAGCAGTCTACAGTCCATGGGGTCACAGAGTCGGACACAACTAAGCATCTAAGCAAACATAACCTGCTAGAAAAAAAGCACACTAATCACCTAAGTA
Source organism: Neotragus moschatus (assembly GCA_006410615.1). NCBI lineage: Eukaryota > Metazoa > Chordata > Mammalia > Artiodactyla > Bovidae > Neotragus > Neotragus moschatus. The sequence goes on along the minus strand of SJYA01000305.1, from coordinate 1,509,769 downwards.
GGACTCTGAAGACCTACCTGCAAGGTCTTAGAAGATCATTTTTCTGATCTAGGGTTAGTTTTTTATTCTGAACTTCAGTGAAGGATTATTGAAAATACCTGCTGAGCCTAGCCATGGTTGTTGGAAAAAAAAAAAAAAAAAACTAGAAAGTTTTATCCAATGCTCTTCAAATTCCCAAGTCCAATACTAATGTGAAGTATTTTATTGAAATGTAACTTACGTGGACTAAAATAACAGGTATAGTAGATGAATTTTGTTTTCTTAATCACTTATTTTAAATTAGTCCAAAGGAAACTAATCTGATGGGAAGTCAATATCTAAATATCTGCCAAATATGTTTCATTTACTATAAAATACCTCACTTAATGTGGAAAATGTCAGGACAATGCAGAGCTGTGTATCCTGAACTTCTTTCCATTAACATATACAAATGTGCTACCCCCATCCTAGAAACTGTTTGGAAAGAAGAAACATGGGCTATAACCTTATGAAGAATTGGACTAAGGAGAAAGTAGAATGACAAAATTCACTGAACAGTTATTTACTGACTGCCTATTTCATGCCAGAAACAATTCTGGAATATATGCATGAACTAAACAATAACAAAAACTCCTGCCTTCATGGAACTTACATTGTAGCAAGAGACAGAAGAGAGTGATAGACAATAAACAACAGACATAACGAAAGTTAGGGAGTGTACTAGAAGGTGTAAAGTGTTTGGGGGAAACAGTAGAACAGGTTAGAGGCTTCAGAACAGGAAAGCAGGATAGAATGCATTCAGGAAGTAACACTGGAGCAAAAGATTGATTAAGACTGGGGAGTTAGTCTCCATGTCCTGGGCACAGAGAAGGAATGTGCAATGGTGCTTATGCAAGAACTTGCCAGAAAATGCTTGCAGAGGAGCAAACAAAAGGAAAATTTTTGATGATTTAAAAGGAGGAGAGAAATTAAGAGTAATATAAAGAAAGATAGCACCTGTCTGAATTAGCTTTTCCTGCAGTCACTTTATAGTGTTGATCTGTCTTTTGTGGTAAGCTGGGTACTCCAGCACTGCAAGTTAGAAAAAGGCAGGAGAAATCTCAGCCTTCTACGTTCTGAATCTCTTTTCAAGAAAAATCAAGTCCTTGGGGCCAAGACCATCTCCTTCCTAGGCAATGTTTTTCAAATACAACTAATGAATGGATTCTTTATATAAAGAGAAAAAAAATTCTGGCATGATTCCTAGCATAGATAAGTTTTTTTATTATAATATTAAATATACACAAATGTATAACTAAACGCCAATAGTGCCAAAATTATAAAACAAAAAATTATGCATTAAATACAAGCAAAACTAGAAAACAAATAAAATTCTAATTAACAAAGCTCATTTACTGCGATGGTGTTTGCTGTAACTATAATGAGATCATAACACTGACTACTAAAGCAAAAGTTATGTTGAGTTAATTGTGAAAATAATGCATGATTCTGGGTGATGACTCAGTTCTTCTCAGTTCTCATTTTTCTTTATTAAAGATACTGTGAAATTTTTGTTTTGGGCCCTTTATTGGCACAAGCACATTAAGCTTACCTTTTATCTTTCTCATAAGTTCAGACAATTAAAGCTGTATTACATGGTGACAGCAACATTACAAGCACAAAAGCTATAAACTGGTGATCCTAAAGAGTCACAATATGTTTAGATATGAATACTTTGGAGAAGGAAATGACAACACACTCCAGTACTCTTGCCTGGAAAATTCCATGGACAAAGGAGCCTGGCAGCCTATACGATCCATGGGGTCACCAAGAGTTGAACACGACCAAGCAACTGAGCACAGGGGTGCTGGGTCCTGAAGAGGCAGATGATCCCAGGAGCAAAAACACAAAGTTTAAAATTCTTTGTAAAAAATAAACCCTTGAGAAGATGCTTCACATCCCCGGGGATCAGTATCTTATGGCCGTATTTCAGCCTACAGCAGAGGAGAGACCACTACAGTGTGTACAGTGTACAACACGGGTAAGAGAATAACAGGTCAGACTAGAGCATCTGTCTTCCTTGTCGTGAGTTTGGGGATATCATTTAGCAACTTTGTTATTTCACTAAAAAGTAGCAGCAGTAGATAATTTTTATCAAAATCAAAGCCTTCATTTGTTTCAATCAAATAGAGTTTATGAATGCTGAGCTATGAAGAAACATTCCTTAAAAACACAATTTCCTTATTCTTATTTACAGAAAAGTCATTTTCTAAAGACTAATTTTTTGCTTCTTCATGACTTTCTTTAGGTATATGGATTTGACACTTTATATAGTGTGCATTATCTGTCATCCACTTAGATGCTATTATTATTCCCATATTATAGATGGTAAAACTGAGGCACAAAGAGATTGCATAATGTGCCCGCGGGCACACAGTTGGTTAGTAGCAGGGTCACACTTCAATTCAGATGCCTGGCTTCAGAGTAAATGGGTTTCACTACCATGCTATATTATCTGATCCTTACCTATGGGCTTTAAACATACACCTATTTTCTTTTTCCTTAATGTATTTAATAGCATCTAATCATATGTATGATATTCAATATATAAGAAACCTAGAAAAATGTAATGAGGATTGAATTTTTCTGTGTATCAAAAGCAAAATATTCTGGCAGTTTTGCAGGAGTGAAACCATTAGGGATACTACTTGTGTTTATTTCTCAGACTCAAGAGTCACCATCCACAGAGCTGCTTTTTGATTATTATATGTTATATGTTGGCCCTTGTGGGCTGGGAAGACTAGCACTGGGGGCATGGCTATTGCCGTGGTGAAAAGCACCCCTGTGAAAAACTCACCAGAAGTATAAACCTTTCTAGGCAGTAGGAAAGCAAGTTCCTAGAACTGGAAGCATGGATAGATTGGTACATAATAAATTATGATTGAAGTGCAATCTGTTATGAATTAGTCACTTCATGGGCCATTCGTGACAAATTTTTCACCTGTCTGGTTTCTCTCTCCATATGGCACAGTGACCTCATGCCACTAACTGAAGAACATTCCATGCATGAAATTAACTATTGTACTGTGGAACTGTCTGTTGCTGGCAAATAGATGACTACCAAGAAGCCTTACAGATAGACATTTCCTTAGTGCAGCATTTTCTAAAGTGCATGTTGAGAAACCTTAGTGCTTTGAGAAGCTACTAGGAAAAGCAGCTTCTGGTCAAATAATATAGACACAACATGCTGCCCCTTGGAAGTTCATAACATTCATTAGCAAATATCAATGTAAATACTCCCAGAAGCCTTCTGACATCTGTGGTATCTTAAACTGACTTGATCAGGGGACTCTTTATTACATATACCTACAAACAGCCTGAAGACTGCAGTTTGAGACTGTGACTTGAAATTCCCACTGTTGTGGATCTTCCTCCTGGCTCTGCAAGAAGTTTGATCTTGTGAGGCTCCTAGAAGTTAGAATCAGAACTGCAGACTAAGTTGACAAAGAAAAAAGCAGCTTGAAGGGGGTCTAATTTCTGCATCTTCTGGTCTTTTAGGAAAACTACACAGAAAGTCAACTTATCACTAGAAGTTTGGTAGCAAGAAATCACAAGTAGGGGAACAATCTCAGATGTTTAAAAGTCTCTGGCTATTCCCATCTGATACATGCACATCTTGGCCCTTGGGACCACACAGCCCTCATCTTGAGCCAGCACATCCTCTCCCTGAACAGTGAATGGATGGACGCTGCCAAGGACTACACTGCTCACTCTACACTTCTGAGAAGCCTTCTGATTTTTCATTATCTCTTTGGATTTTTTAAAACCTTAGTTCTAGCATAGCCAGCACTTGGAATAATACTACTTAATTATTCAGTACTTCCTCGGTGTCAGGTATTTTATGAAGTACTTTTACTCAGTATTTCATGATATTTTCCTTACAACTTCATGAGGTAGACCCCACCATGGCATCCTTTATTTTTCATGAGGTACCTAAGACTCAAAGAAGCCATGAAACTTACCCAATGTGATAGAGAAAATGTGGCCAAGCCAAAATTTAAATCCAGGCCACCAGTTTTTGAAATCTATGCTTTTCAGTAGAAACTTCAGTGATTTAAAGACCTGAGAACTTGATAAGTTCTTTAAGATGACTTGGCATGATCACTATGGCAACTTTATAGTCTAATTCTGAGGGAATTACTTTCACATTCGGGTCAGAATTCCTTCTACTCCCCTAAACTATCACATACCATGACTTCTCAGCAGCCGCTGATCACCTCTCACACTGAGCAGCAAAAGTCACTGCATGGAATACTAAACACACTAGAAGTGACCCTGAGCAGGTTATTAATCTATTCTGTGCCTTGATTTTATCTGTAAAACACATTATACTTCCATTAATTCATAACATGGCAGCGATTACATTTTCCAGTGAATGCATTTTTAGCCTCCTGGGGAAAATAATGCCATCTACAATCTTGTTGTTTTTTTAATTAATACAACACTCTCATACTTAATGCCTATTGGGGCCATTGCATTCACCCTTCTGGAAACAAATACACATTGCTACAAAACCTATCAGTGTAAGAAACAAGATACTTGGACAAAACTGGATTAAGACTTCACAATAGGCAAGAATGTTGTTTTTATTTGTGATGAATGGACCAAGCATTTAGATCAGAGAATTTTCTGATTTGAACTTTGTATGTTGTCTAGAAAATGCCACACTGTGATATTCTTACACGCACTGGCATTGGTGATCGATTATCTTCCATTTGCCTCACTCCTACTCCCATCCATTTTGCACCCTTTCCAATCTACTCTCTGCCCAGGGACACTGACTTGTATTGACTACATCACTGAACTCCACTGCTTTCAAGATTGAAATTGGATTTAGTCAATAGGCAGTATCACCAAGAGACAGAAAGGAGGGAAAAGAGGAGAGTCAGGATATTAAACTCCCAGTCCTAAACATATAGCTCCTCGGCAGGTTATATGGTTCCTACCAGGTGACTGTCTCCACCTGGCTCTCTTTGTCTCCAGGTTCTGGTAATAGCCTCCTCTTCTTGTATCTTCAGGCCTAGTTGGTAATGGTACACACTCCACCGTTACTAACCATATGTCACCACCTGCGATTTCCCTACGCCCTGCTCTTACCCTTGTAAACAGTCCCTGTATCAAAGAATCTTCAAATTACCTAAATGGCCATCTCCATTCTTCATGGACCCTGACTGATACACAACTAGATCAAGAACACCCTTGTGCCATTTTTGTACTGAATGAGTGTTGTTCTCATGATAATATTTAATTCTTATGAATGTATGTTTTAGATTGTCAGATCTCACATTGGAACCCAGTGTAATCCTACAGAGTGTTCATTTTTGAGCTTTAATTCTTATATGCTTTCTCTGTCATAGTGCACTGGACTTCTGAGGACCAGAATCAGTTCAGTTCAGTTCAGTACAGTCACTCAGTCATGTCCGACTCTTTGAAACCCCTTGAATCACAGCACACCAGGCCTCCCTGTCCATCACCAACACCCGGAGTTCACTCAAACTCATGTCCATCGANACAACAGAATGGGAACGACTAGAGATCTCTTCAAGAAAATTAGAGATACCAAGGGAACATTTCATGCAGAGATGGGCTCGATAAAGGACAGAAATGGTATGGACCTAACAGAAGCAGAAGATAGTAAGAAGAGGTGGCAAGAATACACAGAAGAACTGTACAAAAAATAAAAAGAGGACCAGAATAAGAAGATATATATTCTAGCTCCAGATATTATATTAGCTTCCTAGGACTGCTATAAGAAAGCATCACAAACTGAGAGAAAGTTATTCTCTCAGAGTTCCAGAGGCAAAAAGCTTGAAATCAATTTGTTCAAAAAGCCAGACTCCCTTGCCTCTTCTAGCTGTGATAGTTCCTGGCAATACTTGGTGTTCTTTGCATGTGGCTGCACCACCGCAACTTCTGCCTCTGTTTTCACCTGGACATCTTCTCCATGTCTTTGATTGACCTCTCTTCTTCTTTTAAGGACACCAGTCATTGGAGGGAGAGGGAGGGGGGGAAGGTTTGGGAGAATGGCACTGAAACATGTANCTTGCCTCTTCTAGCTGTGATAGTTCCTGGCAATACTTGGTGTTCTTTGCATGTGGCTGCACCACCGCAACTTCTGCCTCTGTTTTCACCTGGACATCTTCTCCATGTCTTTGATTGACCTCTCTTCTTCTTTTAAGGACACCAGTCATTGGAGGGAGAGGGAGGGGGGGAAGGTTTGGGAGAATGGCACTGAAACATGTATGCTGTTGTGTGGGAAACAAATCGTCGGTCTATATTTGGTTCAGGATACAGGATGCTTGGGACTGGTGCACGGGGATGATCCACAGAGTTGATGTGGAGTGGGAGGTGGGGGGGGTTCAAGATTGGGAACTCATGTACGCCTGAGATGTATAAAAATTAAAGTTTAAAAATAAAAAAAAGATCCACCTTAATCCAATATAGTTTTATCTTAATTAATGATATCTAAGATCTAATTTCCAAATAAGGTCATAGTCTGAGGATTCAGGCAGACATGAATTTTGGAAGGACACTCTCTAAGCCATTTATAGATATGATATGTAAATTTGTTCAAATAATTTTCTTTTTCAGATTCAGTTTTTTATGTAAAATAGATTATATTAAGATTGTTAATAGAATATAATAAATGGAATAATATTGTCCTCTCTCTCCTAGTCATGCTAATTGCTTCTATAACTCTTTACAGAATGAAGTCTACATTTCCTAAACATAGTACCTTATGTAACTTCTACTATTCAATCCAGATAGGCACGTAAGATGAAATCTATTTTCTGGGTCAGGGTTACATGATCTTTAAGGATCCTTCTACCTCTTTGATTTTAAATTTTAAACTCATCAATTAAAATGCTATGTATAGAAGCTTAAAGAACTGTACCATATAAAAGAAATTTATTAATAGTAAATGTAAATGTTCAAGTCAAGGACTTGGGAAAAGAGATCTGTTAGTGTTTAGTCTGCAATGAAACACAACATATTCTATCTCTAAAAATCAGAATAGTTTATAAAGCTCAGAATTAGGAAACGTTAATGAAAAAGCATTAATCATTTCCCCTAATGAAATACAAAAATGACAACAGTATGTTTCAGAAATATTTCTGGAAAACATGAAATAAATAAAAGAGCAACAGAAATCAACACTGAAACAACAGTAAATAGTGAAAAGGAAGACATGAAAATATCACTGTTAGCACACAAGACTTACATATCTATGACATGACTTCAGAAAAAAATAATACAGATAATAAGAGTGAGAACTATACAGAATTATTTGTTTTCTATTTCTTTCATTACCTAAGATATAAGACAAATTAATTAGATAAAGGGAACTAAACTTTGCCATAACTTAACTAAGAATAATATACTTTCTTCCATCCTTTACCTAAACTTGGGGCTGGCTTTGTAACTACAGTGAGTCAATAAGCACCATCCTTTAGTCCATGAGAGAGTTCAGACCATCTAAAAGTAGACACAGGAGCCAGACAGATGGATGATCCATCTAATATCCTGGATCGGAAAAATCATCTAACTTACGCCAGATCATATAGTTAGTTAGTAGCAGCGCTAGATCTAAGCTCAGTTTTTATAATTCCAAACTTCAATATACCAAAATAACTTTCTAAGAGAAATAAAAATGGATTTGCAAGTATTCTTTTTCAAATGTTTGCCACTTAATGGAGACAAAACAGTCTTTTGAACAAAAGGGAAAACTGGGTATCTACATATGAAAGAATAAAGTTGGACTATTACCTTATACCACATACAAAAAATAACTCAAAATGGATCAAAGACATAAGCATAAGAGCTAACACTAGAAAATTCTTAGAAAGCCTTGTAATTCATGATATTTCATGTTCAATGTAAACAACACACGAATAATTTCATCCCCGTAGCAGACCACCTTGGGCTATACTTTAGAGGCCAGTGTTACTTATCAACCACCGTCTGAAGGAGAAATTTTCTGGTAAAAAACTCTAAGAAGCCCTATTTTAAGTTTCCACAATTTTAAGTTGCCAACTATAAGAACAGCAACTTATGATCAAGCTCTTCTTTCAAGTCAAGTACAGTGATATATGCACTTTACATTTATTGATTTTTTTCTTCAGTCCCAAAAGACTTATGGTGCTCATCTGACAGATGATGAAAGTGTAATTTACATAATGTGCCCAGGTCCAAGCTGCCAGTAGGTGACAAAGATGACATTCAAATCCAGACTTACTGAACATCAATGCTGATGTTCTAACTGCATAGTCTCCTACGTAAGACTGAAAGATGTTTGAACTTGCAGGCTTAACTGTTCTCAAAAGGATACTTCAAGTCGTAAGCAAATGTTAACACATCTTTGAATAAAAGGTTCAATAGTCTTTTAATGCTGTGTCTACTGACATTTTCAAGACAAGAAAATAGTGGCGCTGGATACTGCCAAGCTTTCAGTACAAGGAAAGTTCCCTGGAGATTTAAATAAACTCCTGGAGAAGACGCTAATACAGTAGGAACTCAATATTATATTATGAATAATTGAACTGCAAGAGTAATGAATAACTGGGAACCACTTAGAATAATAAAGAATGCTAGGATCTGGAAGTATGGAGAATTTGTCTAATAAGAAATTAATTGGCTTTCTCCCTCAGGCCAATTTCTCAGGAACTTTTTCATAAATCTAAGAACCAAATCTCAGATTTTTAACAATCTTTCTAATCACAGTAAATAGTGTTTGTTGCTTTTGTAACCTTCACTGTGGGATTCTTGATGCCTTTCCAAAAAGGATAACCTAATTTTAACTGCCAACATTGCAGGAGAAATTGCATCACTCCTGTTACATACATCAGTCAGGAAATGGGACAGACAGAGGAAGGAACAGATTTTCAAGTTGGGGGGAAGCAGAGTAGAGCATATGACTAATGCCTGCATACCTCTGAAAAAGATACAGCATTTTCGCTGTTGAGTGAAAAGATAAGCTTGTGCATTGTATTAAAATCAAGGCCTTGGGCTGAAACAGGATAGCCTAGAAATAGTTCAGAAGCACGGGATATTTGAAAGTTGAAAATGGACTTTCAAAGACGCTATTTTTATAAACCAAATATGCACAGGAAATTCTGTTATTCTACTTCTATTCCATAGCTTAAAGAGTTGTATTGTCCTAACACAAAGATTTTCTTGGACTCAATCCTGGTCATGTTTACTTAAACATCATGAAAATCTCATTAAATATATCTTATCCCAGATAGCATCTTCCTGACAGATGCCCCCTCCATCATTTTCCAAGGCTGAATGGTAACCCTTTTGCCCTCTCTCTGAGCCACTAACCTTCATTCTCAGGAAATGTAAATACGAAGTTTAAAATAATTTTCTATCCTTATAGTCAACTAGTATCTACTTAAAATACAATTTTAAAATTTCCATGAAACCTAAAAAGGTATACAACTTTACTTGTGATGCACACCTTAATCATTCAGCATACTTGTACCTGCTATCATCTGAGTGATTTCTGATTTCATTTCATAGCTAATAATAGGCTTTAGTAAAATGATACAATGTTTCTGGAAGGATATTTTGCAGTATCCCTCAAATTAAATGTGCACATTCACTGCCTAGCAATTCAATGCCTAAAAAGTAATTTTTTAGAAATACTGATACAGATGCTCAAAAACATAAGTGTAAGAATATTTCTTGCAGTACTATTTGCAATACTAAATTTTGGCACCAACCCAAATAACCCTCAACAGACTAATGATTAAATAAATTATGGTACAAGTATATTATTGAATATTACAAAGAAGTTAAAAACAATACCAAGATTGATGGATGTCCAAGATGCACTGCAAAGTGGAAATAAAAGCAGTTTATAGAATATATCTAGCAAGATACATTTTTTGTTTAAAAGTTTATTTTTGCCTCTATATGTATATGTGTTCATGTGCATTATTACACATAATCCACCATTAATACTTCTTACTTTTGGTGGAGAAAGGGAAAAAATGTGTATTATTTGTAATTTTTACAAAAAATACAATATTCTTGTAGCAGTTTTTAAATAAAATTTCTCTTTAAAAACTCTAGCTTTATATCCACTCTTCTTACCTAATATTTCAAAGTATCACATCAGGTAGCAATATACCTTTCAGGTAACAATAAAAAAATGTTTTATACACACACATATGAATATACATTCACAGATACTTTTAAATGAAATGAACATTTAAAGAGCTTTATTTGTATCTTAGCAAACAAAAATATTTTCTTAATGGCAATACTTATTCATCAATATAATTTCCAATAGAAAATTAAATTGCCCAGATGAGTGAAAATATTGAATCAAAGGATGGTAACTGTTTATGAAATCACCAAATGGAGGGAGTACCAGTGACAACTAGGCAAGCATCCCAAGGAGAGAAACTTGCCACAAAATCCTTAAATTACTAAAAGGAAATAGCAAGCCTTCATCACAAATTCAATAATCAAGCCTCTATATAGTACCTGACCATTTAACAGACCTTGGACTTAATTTGGGAGGGGGTGGTTTGCAGGCAGCATATTTTTTAATTTTATATTCAATAGGAAACTATAACTAGTGCTCAACATGAGAATACAAGTAGAGGCTTTCAGCCATAAAAGTCACGTACAAAGCACCTGCCCAGCGCAGGTTACTTCGGCTACTTCTGCTTTGATTGTTCAGTCCCCCTGAGAGACATTATGCTCCATAATGTTTCCCTGTCAATCATTTAATGGCTTTATACAGAATGAATAAAGCAGCATATTGAATAATGTGTTTTTCATGGTACCAAATACAAATTACCAAGTATACCTTTGACAGTGGCCCAGAACCCCCACCCCAACTCTAGAAAAAGCAAACTGTAACAGAGCAGACAAAATTTCTATGGCTGACAGTGTAACTTGCGAGACCAAATAAATACTTATGAGGGAAACTTAAATATTTGTAAGCCATATAAAGTAAGAATTACCAAGAAATAAGTCTCTTTGCCTTGAGGTTTTTTATTCTTTTGTCACTCTCCCAACTGATAACCAGCTTTAACTGTGCCAGTTTAGGTAGAATCACAGGCAAAGAGACAGCTAGTAAGGACAAAACAGTCACTGGCTACCAAAATGATGCTCAACTAAACGCATTTTCATTCGTTATTTGACAGTTGATGTGCAAGAAAATGTTTCATAAATATGTTTTGAGGAACATTATCATACTAACAATGTAACAGATCACTAAAGGCTTCTGTTTCCCTCACACATTGGGATTACATATAAACTACTTCTAAGGAAAGGTAGACTCTGCCATTAAAAATTCATCTCATGAAGTTAAAGAGTTTCTGTAAGTGTAAACCTTCAAGTCTTCAAGATGCCATAATTTTCTAGATGTCCTTTCCAAAAGACATTTATACTATGCAGTTCATTTCTGCAAATGTGACTTGATTACCAAGTCCTCAGCAACTTACGTGATTTATTTTAGGAGACTGACTCATTTCCCTAAAGCTTTACAGCTATCTCTTGTTAGTGAAAAAACTCTAAAGCTTAAAAGCTCTCAAGGAAATGAACCAAAACATTCTGGAAAATACATTCTTTGCAGGGAAGATAACAATGGCTATATGACCAGAAGGTATAAGGAAGGAACAGGGAAGAAGAATGGTAAAAGGTAATAGGACTCAGATCTTTTCTAGTAAATTTAAAAAATAGGAACAGGTCTGTCTCCCATCTTAATATGTGTAACCAGATTGTAAGCCAGACACTTTTTTAAGTTTTCACAGGTCGTATATCAAGCATGATGTCCTCATTCAGCACCATACTGTCAATATTTTCTATAGCATCTTGTCTTTCTTTTAAAATTATGTTACAACAATATAGTCTGGGCTTTATATTCATCTAAGATTAATGTTTTATGTAGGTGCCATTTGACTTTGATAATGTACAATAGAACCATTTACGGGCTGTGGCTGCCCAACCATGTTATGTTAGGTTTTGGCCACATGCAATTAAGTTTTAGGGAAAGTTTTCTGTTTGCATCCATACAATAAACAGCTCCCTTACAATTGAAGGATCTGCAGCAACTTGCAATATCCACATTAGATAAACATGATTTTTGAAATGTTTGTTGATAGGTGGAGAGGCACATGGTGCTAGAGTAGTCCTGTTGTATGAACCCCAATAGTCGAAAAACATAATTCTCCCTATGACTTTCCTTCACAAATGTTTACTTATCTGCCCAAAGCATTAGTCACGCTTCTTTCTGCCATCTCTGCTAGGGCAATGTAGGAATAGAGAGTCTTCAAAATCTTTTCCTAAGTTTCTCAGTAGTAGAAAATGATGGTCTCATTTCCAAGCACCCACCAAACCTGGCTTGAGCAGGCAGGAAAGTTGGAGGGTCTTTGGAGCCTCTTCTCTTTCCCACAGCACACCTTATCTGAGCCATGAGGATTCTGTTGATACCATCTTCAACGTGCCCTATACACAGTCTGCTTCCATCAGTTTCGCCACTATCAGCCCATACTCTCTGTCACCTTCACTGCTACAAGACTGTGACCTACAATTCATTCTCCACCAGCAGCTAAAGTGATCTAAGAAATCAAACTTGTTTCTTTGCTTCTTAAAATCCCTCACTGGTCTCCCCTATACTTGGAATAAAACCCAAACTCCTTATGCTGGCTTATAAAGTTCTGTGATCCAACTTCTGTCTGTTTGACCCCCATCATGTCTCATGTCCCCCTTATCTACTCCGCTCCAGCCACACTGGCCCTCTTTTTGTTACTGAAACCTGCCAAGCTCACTCCTGTTTACGAATTATGTACAACTATTCCCTCTGCCTATAAACTTCCTATCTCTGACATTGGCATGGCCTTTTCCTTCTTGTCATTCAGCTTATAAGTGTCACTTTTCAGAGAGGCCTTTTTTGACTCCCAGTATAAATCTACCCGATCATTCCTATCAGATTACCCTGATTTTCTATTCACACTGTACTTACTCAATAATACTGATATTTTATTGCTCACTTATTTGCTGTCTTTCCTCTCTAAAATATAAACTCCACAAAAAGAGATCCACTCTGTCTTATTCACTGCTATATCCCAGGATGGAGAAGGATGCCTAGCACCAAGCAGGTGTACAATAAATACTTCATAATGAATGCTTACAAGAAGAGCTCAAACAATCTGAGCTTTCTGGTACCAAAATGTTACATTTCCAAAATGACTATATTGAATTTATGTGGCAGACAGTACTTTTAAACACTTCCACAGTCATTTGTTTAATCCTCCCAATAACCTTTTAGAAGTTCACCATGATTCTTCCTTTCCCTAACACAGACGGAAGATGCTAAGTGATGTAAACCGGGTCATACAGTCAGGCAGTACAGTGCTGTGACTAAAACCTAACTGCTGGACTCCTTGCTCCTTGCTCTTCCCACTAAGCCTACGTTAACACATGAAAGCATATACTGAACTGGAGCCTTCTGCCATCATGTGCTCTGTGTATGTACTGCACGTAGAAGATTATACTGAAATTATTTGTTCACATCCCCTCTCCCACATGCTATACATTCCTATAAAACAAAGCTGATGTTCTATTCATCTTTTTATTCCCAGTGCCTAGCACACTCCTTGGCACATGGTAAGCATTTAAATGCTTGTTGAATTTAACTCAGAGCCAAGTGCTCTTCTCTGTGCAAACCAGACGGGTTATTCTCTATCTCAATACTGAAGGTTTCACTCAGAATACATAAAAACTCTTTAATGGTTCTTTTGAAAAGCCTCAAAGTTCACATCATCCATCACCTTCTGAGTTCTCTGAGTTCTCTTCTTCTGAGTTCTCTCACTGACAACTCACGTACCACAAGTTGTAGGGCTGAACGTGAAAGTTGCTCAGTTGTGTTGACTCTTTGTGACCCCATGGACTGTAGCCTACCAGGCTCCTCTGTCTATGGGATTCTTCCAGGCAAGAACATTGGACTGGGGAGTCATTCCCTTCTCCAGGGGATCTTCCCGACCCAGGGATTGAACCTGGGTCTCCTGCATTGCAGGCAGATCCTTTACTGCCTGAGCCACCAGATAAGTCCAAGATGAAGGGCTTAAATGAGTCCAAATGAGTTCCTCCAAATCAGTACTCCAATGCACTTTCTGTTTCTTAATGTGAACAAAGAGCATATAGAACATTTAAGATTTATTTAATCTGAAGTCAGAGGCTAGTGACATAAACTACATTTTTGTCCATGCTCTGAATGTGAGAAAAAAAAAATAGTCATAATGATTTAATAAGCAGAACACTGAATGGGATATAAAGAATCACAGGTTTCAATCCGAGGCAATGACTCTTAACAGCTATGTGGATATTTACTTGCAGGTTTCCATCAGTGTCTCAGTTTCCTCATCTATAGTTTACAAATTTTCTATTATCTTTAGGGCCCTTTTGGTTCTAAAGGCTTCCCAGGTGGTTCAATGATAAATAATCCGTCTGCTAACGCAGGAGATGCAGAAGACTAGAGTTCGATTTCTGGGTTCAGAAGATCCCCTGGAGAAGGAAATGGCAATCCATTCTAGTATTCTTGCCTGGAGAGTTCTATGGACAGAGAAGCCTGGCGGTCTACAGTCCATGCAGTCACAAAGAGTCAGTCAGCACTGAGCACACATGCCCCCTCCCTGGCTCTACAGAATCTGGTATTCTGTAAGCAGTCCTGATTATCGTGTATTGTCCTCAGTATCTTATCCACATCCCCAGAGCCTCTGAACTCAAAACAGCTAGATGCTATAATTAGAGTTAAAAGTGCTATAATTAAATTGACTGCCATGGTAATAGTAAAATATATGTAATTCAATTAAAAAAAAAATGACTGGGATGGGAGGGGTTCCTCANAAAAAAAAAAAAAAAATTTCCAGAATGCCTCCTGCGCTGATTTAAGGATTTCCTTCAGATTTAAGCTAAAGGCTCAGAAAGGATTCCTGGCCATTTTGTCAAGCATGTGCTACTTCTATATCCTGTTGCCACGGTGAAGTAAAATAAGGAGCCCTCTGGCAAGCGGGCAGGCATGAAAAACTGTCATGCTGCTAGAATGAGATGTAGAAGAAGCACATAACACCAGAGCTAATATCCTAATACAAGAGCTTCTGCCTTGAACCTAAGCCACCATCCCAAGCCCAACATACAATAAATCCCATAAAGGCAAAGACTGTGTATTATCCACAAAATCTGGCATGACAACCATGAAAGATCCGCTACAGTGAATTCCCTGGCTTGGCAGAATTTGAGGTTAATTAACCTGAGGTTGGTATATAGGCAACAAATAACATTTAGTTAAACATTTCTCCCAGAGCAGCAAAGGACTCCTCAAAATAGCTGCTCCCTCTTGAGAAGCCAGCACAGATTTATCCCACAATGTAGGATGGTAGTGTTATCCTGCGTGATTGGATCATGAAGAGATATAAATACTCTTGTTGCTCTTTCCAAGTGTTGTCATTTCTGGAGGCAAGGATTTGTAAATATCATCATCATTCTACTGTCTCACTCTTCAAAATAAAAATGCACATAACACATTTGGGGGGAAATATTTAATTGGTAAATAGCAACAGTACAGTTTGGACATAGTCCTAAAAGTGATAAGAAATATATCATCCAAGAGGACCGATTTGTCAGTGTAGATACTGACAGCCAAAAAAATTTTTTTAACATTCAGTCACAGAGAAAAGAACTTATAAATAGAGAGAGTGGCTTAAATTTAGCCTGGATTCTAGAAAATGATCATAGATATCCAATCTAGCTCATAGAAATAGATTTTTGAGAAATTATGGGAAAAGGCAGGGAATTATTCAATATTTAAGTCCATCTGCTGTGTTTAGGTCCAGATAAGTACCTAAGCCATTGAAAACAATTTCTAAAGTTTCCTAGGAATACAGGAGCCAAAAACTCTTGGAAATCCAGTCCACAACTAAAAGTATTCTCTAAATCAACAATATTCTGAATCTGAATTCTAGAAGAACACCTCAAGTGCAATACATCACTGAATTCAATTGTATGTCAAACTGAAATACAATCTATAGGACACAGAATCCTCAGTTTTTTTCTTTTAAAATGCTCTTTGATTCAACAAACTCACTGAATTTGAATTTGGTACTGGAACTAGGGATCCAAATATGATTAAGGCATGGCCAGTCTGTGACCTCATAGAATAGAGCAGAAGGCACAGACCCACCAACGGTAAAGATACAGGATGCTGAGAACTGTGATAACAACAGCCTATCCAGATAAATACAGACTCTGGAGCTTCAAATGCCATACAAGGCAATAGCTCAGCTGGAGGCAGCAGCATCTTTTAATTAAGGACCAGGCTCTGTGGTGAATTCAAATAGTGTTCTTTCTTTTAAGTGGGTGCTACCGTTTCTAAAGATAACTTTTTTCTGGCTAGAAGAAGAAGAAAAAAACTACAAAGCAGTGGAAGTTTAAAAAAAGCAATCCAGGTTCAATAATAAGGCTCGTGGAAAGGAGGACAGCCCTTTACATTACACAGGGTGCCAAAGTCCAGGCATCTAGGAGACCTTACATAAAAGGAGACACACCAAAGGATGCCCAGACTCATGATATGATGGTGCTGGGGTGGGACTGGAGGGGGACACTGTTGAAGTAGAGAGAGAGAGAAAGGGCAGCCTGAGAAGGCCTTAAAGCTCTTGAGAAGGCATTTTTAATTCAAAACTCACATGTTTGATCAGAATTACATTGGAAGATCATGTTCTTCACTTTAAGAATTCTTGCTTAGTTACATTCCCAGCATTTAAGCAAATACCTACTGTATTCATTTCCTAGGGTCATCATAACAAAGTACCACAAATGGATACGTATTGTCTCACAGTTCTGGAGGCTGGAAGTCCAAAATCAAGGTACTAACAGACTTCTGAGCACTGTGAGGGCAGGATCTGCTCCAGGCCTCCCACCTTGGCTTGTAGATGACTGTCTTCACATTTATATGGCATTCCCCCTGAATAGCATGTCTTTATCCAAATTTATCCTTTTTAAAAGGACAACAGTCATATTAGATCAAGGTCAATCCTAATGACCTTAATTCTAACTTGATTACCTCTGTGAAGACTCTCTCTGTAAATAAAGTCAGTTAGGACCTCGGCATATAAATTTTCAGGAGACATAATTCAACCCTTTTATAACATCTATATTATAAAAGACATGGTCCCTGCCCACAAAGAGTTTATAAGCTAATTGTGAAGTCGGGAATGAGGCACATGAGACAACTCAAGAAAAAAACATTCAGAGAATGTAACCGAATTATAAGCTCTGTGTTTTGGGCAAAAGTCTCTAGGGTGGTGGTTCCTAAACATACATGAGCATTGGGCCCTTCATAATTATTGCCCCATATCGGTAGCACTATTTACTTGGTGCTTTCTAATTTCTACTCTTTTTACCTAAGTAAATGTATCATAGTCCATTAATGAAAAAGCAGTATCCTTGCTAAAAATAGCAAGGCAGACTTAAAAATAAGCACACCATTATTAAAATTTTTAAAACAGTCCATAAATTATATGACATCCTCTCACCTTAGTTGTTAACACAGCAGTAAAGACTGGTACACTGGAGAGAGCTCTTGGAATTGGGAAATCATAAGACAATTTTAATCAAATTTGTTACCATCTATCTCTTGGATAAGCAACTTAACCTACTGCATTTCCTCATCTAGTTTCCACCATCAGGTGGCATAGTTAAAATTAAGTGGTTGGTTGCCATAACAATTATAGGAAACGTGCCCAAAAGAACTCTCTAAATGTAACAGCACTCTAAACATAGTATCATGCATAAACTGGAAGGGAGACTGAAATCTTAGCCTTAATTCTGCCTTCTTTTTCACTCTAATTTGGAGCTCTCCCTTAATCCTTTGAAGTTTACCATCACTACACTGACTGCCCACACCATCCCTCGCTTCTCTCACCTGTCAGTTCATGCTGGTCCCTATAGGAACACTGAGGCTGTTCGGCAACAGGTGGCCTCATGTTAGTCTCCCTGTGCCTTATGCCTTGAGAACAACGGAGGCAGACCTGCCTCAGCTTTTGCTCTGTTGTTGGCGATGATCACTGCTCTGCACTTCACCTCCGCACCCAGCTGTATCTCATCAGTGTTGTCAAAAGCACCAAGAACATGGTCCCCTGATTCTCTCTTCTTTTCTGTTTTTGAGTGAAATGCTTTGCTTTTCCACAAATAGTTCAGAGCCTGATGCCACATGCAGATTTTCTTCAAAAGTGGCTCTCTCCAGGGGACTGGAGCAGAGCTGTCAATCAGCTTGGCTTAGAAGCAAGAGATCAGAGGAAGGCATTTTCCCCAACAGTATCATTTTCCATCCCACTTTACCTGGTTCCAGTCAGCTCAATTTCACCTCTGACCCTCAGCATAAAACCATGCCTATAACATCTCTGTAACCTTCAGCCTTATAACATCACAATTTGCAACTTGAAAATCAAATCTCAAAGTGTCTTCTCCCCCTCAAAGCTATGGTTTTTCCAGTAGTCATATGTGGATGTGAGAGTTGGATCATAAAGAAAACTGAGTGCCAAAGAATTGATGCTTTTGAACTGTGGTGTTAGAGAAGACTCTTGAGAGTCCCTTGGACTACAAGGAGATCCAACCAGTCCATCCTAAAGGAAATGAGTCTTGAATATTCATTGGCAGGACTGATGCTGAAGCTGAAACTCCAATACTTTGGCCACCTGATGCGAAGAATTGACTCACTGGAAAAGACCATGATGCTGGAAAATGATTGAAGGCAAGAAGAGAAGGGGATGACAGAGAAGGGGATGGTTGGATTGCATCATCAACTCAATGGACATGAGTTTGAGCAAGCTCCGGGAGTTGGTGATAGATAGGGAAGCCTGGCGTGCTGCAGTCCATGAGGTCACAAAGAGTCGGACATGATTAAGTGACTGAACTGAACTGAAGCCTGTATTTTTCAACGTAAATTTTATAACTGGGTAGTCAATGAGCTATTACATTGAGCAAGCAAGACTCATTAGGTGCAACTCAGCTCTATTCTTATACCCTGCTGCTTGTCCTCATCTGCTCTGGGGGACTAGTTCTTTGCTCACCACTGGCTGGAATGAGAACAGGCCCCTTCACTTTTCTGATCATCCTGACATGACGGAAAGTTCTTTGGTCACATCAAGTCACAAAAATATTCACTGCTGCAAATAAAATGTCTAGTCCTGTGTCAGAAGCAAAATTCCTAGCTTCAGTTAATTACCTCTTCTCTCTTCACATAAGCCTGCTTCAGGCAAAAAACCTTCAGAGAGAAAAGGAAGCATGGCTAGATTCCACCATGTGGATTGTTTCCTACCAGTTTCTGATTCTCAGGGTAACAGTAAGGTGGAAAGAAGAGAGGACAGGAGGGAAAGGAGGTCTGACTGAGCTGCTATGGCCACAACCTGGTGCTCGTACTCAGCAAACTTGGAGTAGCTCTCTCTCAAGGGGACATTCCTGGGTTCTGAAAAGATACCCTGTTTCTGAAGATGTGTGTGAAAGTCTCCCGGTCATGTCTGACTCTTTGTGACCCCATAGATTGTATAGTCAATAGAATTCTCCAGGCCAGAATACTGGAGTGGGTAGCCGTTCCCTTCTCCGGGGTATCTTCCAAATCCAGGGATCAAACCCAGGTCTCCCGCATTGCAGGTGGATTCTTTACCATCTGAGCCACCAGGGAAACCTGAAGATTCTCACCTGGAATTTCCTTGATGTGGTCACTAACAGTCCTCTTCCTCCCAACGCTGGAACTCCATGAACACAGTTGGCCTTTTCTTGCCAAGGTCTTTGGTCCCATTCTTTTGGGTAGCCCAGGGGAGAGAGCAGCTTTCGATTGAGTTCTTTGAGCAGGTGTGACAATGACCCCACTCCAGCCCTGTTGTGGGCAGACTCCACTCCTGATTCATAAGAAACATGCATTCTTGTGCCAACAACTCAGGCCATGCAGGCCATTGCCAGCAAGCCCTCCCCACTCAGAGGTCCAGCACAGGTTTTTACCTGTAGAGGCCTCAGGAGAGGGCCAAACAACAGTCCACTGTGTCCTTCACACTGCAGAGGACACTTGTGAGCCTCTTAGAGCAGTTCCTCTGACATCCCTCTCAACTGATTTCTGATGGAAGGAAGCACATTACCTGTCAGAGAGAAGGAGCAGGCTCCCCAGTGCATAGACAATGCTCCTAGAAAAAACCCTTCATCAGATTAACAACTCTGAACATCTGGGTGGCCAGGTAAGGGTCATAAGAATGGTTCTAGATCACCTCATTCCCAAGTGCTGTTTGGGTGGTCAAGCATTTCACTTTGGAATGTGGATGTGGCCATCATCTTCCACCTGGGGGCCTCTGCTGAGACTGATACAAAACTAGTTCTGTATTAAGATCCTTGACACTGAGGCTATTCATCTACTGAAGTACAATTGCAATCATCACATTTCCTACATACAGTGCTCAGTTTTATTTTTTATTTCAACAAATACTTTATCCAAAAGTAATGGGAGGTACTTGGCAGTACAGCCAGCAAATGGAAACAGAAAAAATGTGCTCTTTGCCTGGCTCAAATATGCAGTTTCATCATTATCAACATCATTACATTTGATACTTCTTATACTCTTATTAAACCAAGTCCTATGCATAGCACCTTATACATATGCAGAAAAATTCTACTGGGGATTTTATTATTTCCTANCACCTCATTCCCAAGTGCTGTTTGGGTGGTCAAGCATTTCACTTTGGAATGTGGATGTGGCCATCATCTTCCACCTGGGGGCCTCTGCTGAGACTGATACAAAACTAGTTCTGTATTAAGATCCTTGACACTAATGAGGCTATTCATCAACTGAAGTACAATTGCAATCATCACATTTCCTACATACAGTGTTCAGTTTTATTTTTTAATTCAACAAATACTTTATCCAAAAGTAATGGGAGGTACTTGGCAGTACAGCCAGCAAATGGAAACAGAAAAAATGTGCTGTTTGCCTGGCTCAAATATGCAGTTTCATCATTATCAACATCATTACATTTGATACTTCTTATATTCTTATTAAACCAAGTCCTATGCATAGCACCTTATACATATGCAGAAAAATTCTACTGGGGATGTTATTATTTCCTATGAGATTGCTACTGTTCTCAGACAGGGTATGTAATCTGTCCATTACATAGGAAGCAAGTGGTAAAGCAGAGATTTAAACACAAGTCTATTCAACTTCGTAGCCTAAATACTTGATCTCCAGCGTCTATTACGTAAGTTGGGAGGTTTATGACAAAAGATAATAGAGCGTAAGTACAAAGTCAGAAAATTTTAACTCCTCCTTATTCTAATTGAAAACAGTTAGAAAAAGTTAATTAAATTATTGGTCTTTTATTTTGGCTATAAAATGAAAATACTAATAACTGCCTCAACTAGACATCTGCTGCACATCCAACATCCATCTCTCATCCCATTCTCAGCAGGGCAGCTTTTGCAGCACGATCCCACCCCTACCTCCAGGTGGAACCTGGGTGGTTTAGAGGATAATTTCCATATGCCAGTCTCCTGGCTACAGTCATTTGTTCAGGGAAGGGCTAGATTTGTTTGGCACTTCTTAATCATGGACAAATCCCAACTGATACACTTACTCCACAGGGTCGTTTTTAAGAATTAAATGAGGTAAGATGTGTAAAGCACTTAGCTTAATGCTTTGCAAAAATAAACATATTTATNCCAGTCTCCTGGCTACAGTCATTTGTTCAGGGAAGGGCTAGATTTGTTTGGCACTTCTTAATCATGGACAAATCCCAACTGATACACTTACTCCACAGGGTCGTTTTTAAGAATTAAATGAGGTAAGATGTGTAAAGCACTTAGCTTAATGCTTTGCAAAAATAAACATATTTATTAAATGTTTGGTAGTACTATGGAACATGGATTGGACTAGAGAATGTCAAACTGAGCAGATTACTTATGTAGCTAATAATAAAGGCCTAAACAAAATGAAACTCAAGAGGTGACAGTATAGGACCTCCCTGGTGGTCCAGTGGTTAAGACTCTGTGCTTCCAGTGCAAAGGNCAAATTACTGTTTCTCTTACATGCTATACCATCTATAAAATAATAATTTTTAGAAATATTTTTCAAATACATGAATGGATAGAGTTGACTTCTACTAATGAGAAAATAAGAATATAAAATAATTAAACAACACTATGAATACATGTTGAATTTTCTTTAGATTTAGTCACAAAAGCCATCCAAAAAAAGACTAATACTGTATATTATCATCTATATGTGGAATCTAAAAAATGAACCAAATTATTAAAACAAAACAAACTCACAGATATAGAGGACAAACTAGTGGCGATCAGTGGAGAGAGGGAAGCGGGAAATGGCAAAGATATAGGGAGGGGATTGAGACACAAACTACTATGTATAAAATAAATAAGCTTCAAGAATATATTGTACAGTAAAAGGAAATACAGCCACTGTATTGTAATAACTTTGAGTGGTGTGTAACCTATAAAAATATTGAACCACTATGTTATATACCTAAAACTTTATAAATCATTTATTACTTCAATTAAAAATAAAATATTATTTTTTTTAAATACCAATACCCAGGATTTCCATGGTATACAGAATGATATGGAAGAACCAAAAACTTAAATGAATATGTAGTGTGTGGATAAGCAAATAGTTGTATTCAGTATCATGACCCTGCTTATTGATACCAACCAAGCTTAATTTTAATTCAAGTATTAAGATAAAAACTGTTTTGAAACTGTTCCCAAAAGGACTACCTACATTCTCATAGCACTATAGTCTCCAATATTTATTGACAAAGAAAAAAATCCTTTTTACCTAGGTATTCTTTATGCAGGCACACACTATTAAGAAACTGAAGAAGAAAGTAAAAATTTCACAAAACAATAAACTGAAGACTTTTTATATCACTCTCCATTCATTTAAAGTTGATCCCTGCCACTTATCTCTTTCCGTTGGTCCCTCACTGAAATTCAGATGTTCTAACAATAAATTGATGCAAAGAGAAACTTCATGAACTAATAAAAGACTCAGAATTTCATAAAAGCCAATTAAAATTATTTTAAAGAACTAGAATTATATGCTAAACCACTGATAATGAAGGGTCTGGCAAAGTTAGAATAGTTGATAACTGAAGGAGAAAATTTTAAGAGCAATTTGAATGTCATAAGATTAAAAAGAGGCCATGGGAAGGCTGATAGCAGTCTGGCACAGTTCTTATGACATGACTTTCATGATTGGGTCAGTCCCTCAGTACAGTCGCTCAGGCGTCCCCGACTCTTTGAGACACCATAGACTTCAGCACACCAGGCTTCCCTGTCCATCACCAGAGCTTGCTCAAACTTATGTCCATTGAGTTGGTGATGACATCCAACCACCTCATCCTCTGTCACCCCTTCTCCTTCTGCCCTCAATCTTTCCCAACATCAGGGTCTTTTCCAATGAGTCAGTTCTTTGCATCAGGTGATCAAAGTACTGGAGCTTCAGCTTCAGCATCAGTCCTTCTGAAGAATATTTAGGACTGATTTCCTTTAGGATTGACTGGTTTGATTTCTTTGCAGTCCAAGTGACTCTCTAGAGTCTTCTCCAACACTACAGTTCAAAAGCATCAGTTCTTCAGCACTCAGCTTTCTTTATGCTCCAACTCTCACATCTATACACGACTACTGGAAAAATCCATAGCTTTGACTAGACGAGCCTTTGTGGGCAAAGGAGTGTCTCTGTTTTTTCATATGCTGTCTAGGTTGGTCATAGCTTTTCTACCAGGGAGGAAGCACCTTTTAATTTCACGGCTGTAGTCATCATCTGCAATGATTTTGGAGCTCCAAAAATAAAGTCTCTCACTGTTTCCATTGTTTCCCCATCTACTTGCCATTAAGTGACCAGATCGGATGCCATGATCTTAGTTTTCCAAATGTTGAGTTTTAAGTCAACTTTTTCACTCTCCTCTTTCACTTTCATCAAGAGGCTTGACAAATACCATATTATGTATTATACAATTTTTTTTTAAAAATTAACTCCCCCAACCCTCTAAAAATATCAACACTTCACTTTTCCTTTTTTCACTCTAGTAAGTAGGTCATGTTTGTGATTATAGAAAAAACCTGTATTGGATCATGTTGGATCATACAAAAGGCAAGACAATGCCAGAAAAACATCGATTTCTGCTTTATTAATTATGCCAAAGTCTTTGACTGTGTAAATCACAACAAACTACGGAAAATTCTTAAGGAGATGGGAATACCAGACCACCTGACATGCCTCCTGAGAAATCTCTATGCAGGTCAAGAAGCAACAGTTAGAATTGGACATGGAACGACAGACTGTTTCCAAATTGGGAAAGGAGTATGTCAAGGCTGTATACTGTCACCCTACTTATTTAACTTATATGCAGAGTACATCATGCAAAACCCGGGCTGGATGAAGCACAAGCTGGAATCAAGATTGCTGGGAGAAATATCAATAACCTCAGATACGCAGATGACACCACCCATATGGCAGAAAGTGAAGAGGAACTGAAGAGCCTCTTGATGAAAGTGAAAGAGGAGAGTGAAAAAGCCGGCTTAAAACTCAATATTCAAAAAACTAAGATCGTGGCATCTAGTCCCATCACTTCAAGGCAAATGGATGGGGAAACAATGGAAACAGTGAGAGATTTTATAGTTTTGGGGCTCCAAATTCACTGAAGATGATGACTGCAGCCATGAAATTAAAAGACACTCCGTGGAAGGAAAGCTATGACCAACCTAGACAGCATAAGACCTTTGCCCACAAAGGTCCATCTAGTCAAAGCTATGGTGTTTCCAGTAGTCATGTATGGATGTGACAGTTGGATTATAAAGAAAGCTGAGCATGGAAGAATTGATGCTTTTGAACTGTGGTACTGGAGAAGATTCTTGAGAGTCCCTTGGACTGCAAGGAGATCCAACCAGTCCATCCTAAAGGAAATCAGTCCTGAATATTCATTGGAAGGACTGATGGTGAAGCTGAAACTCCAATACTTTGGCCACCTGTTGCGAAGAACTGACTCACTGGAAAAGACCCTGATGCTGGGAAAGATTGAAGGCGGGAGGAGAAGGGGACCACAGAGGATGAGATGGTGGGATGGCATCCCCAACTCAATGGACATGAGTTTAAGCAAGCTCCGTGAGGTGGTGATGACAGGGGAGCCTGGTATCCTGCAGTTCATGGGATGGCAAAGAGTTAGAAACAACTGAGCGACTTAACTGAACTGAACTGTAATTATAAAGTAAATGTTGGGACTTTCCTTGTGGTTCAATAGATAAGAAACTGCCTTGCAATGCAAGGGACAGCAGTTCAACCCCTGGTCCACGACAATCCCATATACTGCAGGGCAACTAAGCCTTTAGGCCACAACTACTAGGGTGTTGGAGAAGACTCTTGAGAGTCCCTTGGACTGCAAGAAGATCCAATCAGTCCATTCTGAAGGAGATCAGCCCTGGGATTTCTTTGGAAGGAATGATGCTAAAGCTGAAACTCCAGTACTTTGGCCATCTCTGATGCTGGGAGGGATTGGGGGCAGGAGGAGAAGGGGACGACAGAGGATGAAATGGCTGGATGGCATCACTGATTCAATGGACGTGAGTCTGAGTGGACTCTGGGAGTTGGTGATGGACAGGGAGGCCTGGTGTGCTGCAATTCATGGGGTCGCAAAGAGTTGGACACGACTGAGCGACTGAACTGAACTGAACTGAACTAAGGCCCATGCACCCTAGAGCCTTTGCTCCAATAAGAAAAGCCACCACAATGAGAAGCCTGCGTGCCACAGCTGGAAAGTAGTCCTCAGGCACCACAACTAGATAGCATGTGGCGCAGCAACAAAAACCCAGCACAGCCAAAAATAATAAATAAATAAATATTTTTTAAAAACCTAAATGTTATACGTGTTTAACTGATTTCCATAATTTGACCTTTTGTTTGTGGAGCTTAAACCCTTTCCCCTAATCACTATGAAATCTGGCTTGCCCAGTGTAAATGGAGTCACTTAAGACTCCTGCTTCTGTGGTATCTCTTGTCTATGCTATGCTACCACACTCACTCTATGTTACCTCCATAACCACCCTATGCTGCTGCTGCTGCTGCTAAGTCACTTCAGTCCTGTCCGACTCTGTGTGACTCCATAGACGGCAGCCCACCAGGCTCCCCCGTCCCTGGGATTCTCCAGGCAAGAACACTGGAGTGGGTTGCCATTTCCCTCTCCATTAACCACCCTATGATGGAGCTGTAAATCCAGATTGCATTTCCAGATGAGAGTACCACGCTAGTGGATGACACAGCTGAGGCCCACACTTAGGTCTTTAAAGCCTGGTTCTCTTCCTATATGTCACAGCTCCCTGTGGCAACTATACCTAAGCTACATNGGGTTGCCATTTCCCTCTCCATTAACCACCCTATGATGGAGCTGTAAATCCAGATTGCATTTCCAGATGAGAGTACCACGCTAGTGGATGACACAGCTGAGGCCCACACTTAGGTCTTTAAAGCCTGGTTCTCTTCCTATATGTCACAGCTCCCTGTGGCAACTATACCTAAGCTACATCACATGGTACCTATGGTTACCCACAAAATTGTTTGGGGGTAGGGAAGAAATCTATTTACAGGATTTAAAATCAGTCCCTTAAATGCAGGCATCAAGGAGCCTCCGGCTGCCAAAGGAGAGTTCCAGAGCTGACCTGTCATGCTTCATAATGCCTTCTCACTCTCATTTTTCGCCCACCTACTATAAGCTTTGCAGACACAGAAGGTCATTATTTACTCATTTGTTATGAGCTACAGATTTATTATAAGTCAACTTCATAAAACCATAATATTGTTAAGGAGCAGCAAGTTCCCTCTCTCAAGACAGTCTCCGTGGACTCTGACAACCATGTAATGTGAAAGCATGAAAAAGAGGCCCCACAGAGCGGCTTTGCTGATAGGAGCCATGCCAGAACAGGGCAAATCAGAAAAATCAGATCCTTTTCGCTCTTTTCCTCTCACCCATTTATTTTTTAAAAGAATAATGAATATGTATTAGGACTGTCCTTAAGCAAGTACATGAAAGTTTGTACATAAAAATTCTGTGGTAAGCAGAGATGTAAGGTTCTAACTCCCATGTCAATGCTGGGATTGGTTTTCATGGCATTTCAATATACGTTAAAAGGAAAACAGTGCTGGCTTCTTACCTTGAATATACAGGGAGGAAGAAGGAAATTTGTGATGTCAAGTCTGGGAAGTTTGCCTGTCTAAAATACCAGCTTTCTTCTTCTCAAATGCCTTGATGTATACAACTAATCCTCAGGGACCGTAACAGCTCTCCAGCCAACTTCAGAATGACATGTCATTAAGTTCTTACACAAAGCAACTTGGTCTTTTCCACTTCTTTTCCTTCCTATTAGTTTCACCAAAATGTCCAGTGCAGTATCAGTGACATGGCAACTATTCAATGGAAGTGAAACAAATACAGAATGAAGCAAGGTTTAAGTTGGTGGAATCCTCTCAGTAGAATAGACAATTCTTACAAAATAATTATAGAATCATTTTAGTTAGGTTACATATCGGATAAAGTTCTATAAATTTAAGTAAAATTGCCAACTTTTTTCTAAAGATGCTGAAAAAATCATTAGTTTCAATGAGTCAAATTATTTTAACTTATTAAATTTTTAGAAAGTGGATTCCTACTCCAAATTCAATATGCTACAAGAAGCTGCATTTTAACTAATAGATGAAAATCTATTCAAAGAAAAATCCATTCAGTTTACAGATATTTACTTTTGCTTAAAATGCTACACTATTAAATTTATAAAAGTATCATGGCCTTATAGTTTCAAACATAAAATCTCATTAAAATGTAAATCAATCATAACTGGTTGTAATTGAGGGAAAATCTCAAAACACTGGGCACTTATTCACTATCTCATTAATCTAATTCTTTTCTTAAAAGAAAGATCCCAGTATAAACCAAAAACTCACTTTCTGCCATGATCAATCTTTCTGTTGTGATATACAAGCAACTGGGATAAAGAAAAGATTTTGAATCACAAGTATCAGCACTTCTCGACTCTTTCTCTCCTACTCAAAGAGGAAAGTATTCCCCTCCTTGCCTTCTGGAGGTATGGAGACATTGGTGGTCAGCTGGGCTGAGACCCAGGGAGATAGCTATGTTTTGACTCCAGTCTCCATCCACTGTGCTTGAGAACAGGCTCCCCCCTGGGCTCTTCTGCCACTTTTCTTTCTTTCTCTTTTTGGTTAGGTAAGAGAGGTTGGGTTTCTGTCACAGACTTCAGTTCAGTTCAGTTTAGTCACTTAGTCATGTCCGACTCTCTGTGACCTCATGGACCATAGCACGCCATAGGGAAAACCACTAGACCATTCAGGTATGACCTAAATCAAATCCCTTACAATTATACAATGGAAGTGANGGATTTATTTCTGGGCTTTCTATTTTGTTCCATTGATCTATATTTCTGTCAAAGTTCATTTTTTTAATTTGCATTTATTTCTTACTGGGATTAAACATAGGCTCTTTAATTTTAATAAACTATTTTTACTTTATTGGTCATTTTTTTAAAGTACTCAATCATATCATTTACAAATAATGATGACTTCTGATATCTTCCTATTTTATTTTTCTGGAATAATTGCATTGGTTAGAATTTGTAAAACAAAGTTGAGTAAAAGTTGTGGTCTTACATATGCTTATATATTTGTATATATATATCCTCATATCCTTCATGACTTTATGGTAACAAAAGCATTTTTAAAGTATTCCAAAATTCAAAAGTATAAAAAAGTGATGGTATAGATAGCTTTTTAAATACAGGATCCTATAAAGTAGCTGTTAAATATAAATTCTGCATTGTTTATAAATTGTGGCATTCCTTTGGGGAAAATGTCTTCTTTGATATTTAAAAACAAATCTTTATTAACTAAATTTGAATACACCTTTAATAAAGATCATAGTAATATTTAACACTGCTGCTGCTGCTGCTGCTGCTGCTAAGTCGCTTCAGTCCTATCTGACTCTGTGCGACCCGGTAGATGCCTATCAGGCTCCCCCGTCCCTGGGATTCTCCGGGCAAGAACACTGGAGTGGGTTGCCATTTCCTTCTCCAATGCATGAGAGTGAAAAGTGAAAGTGAAAGTCTTTCAGTCATGCCCGACCTTTAGCGACCCCATGGACTGCAGCCCACCAGGCTCCTCTGTCCATGGGAGTTTCCAGGCAAGAGTACTGGAGTGGGGTGCCACTGCCTTCTCCGAATATTTAACGCTAGGAACATGAACTATAAAATTTAAAAATTGTTATATTACTCAAATTAGAGAAGTAAAGGAAATTCAAAAAAACAATAATGTAGCTTGCCCAATGATCCCAAATCAACTATATTTTGTTAAAGAAATATATAAATAACAGAAAAATTTTAAACTACCATTTGTAATCAAAAAATATTGAGCCATTTAACTTTAAGTATGTGCATTTAGACTTGGTATTTTTGACTCCTAGTGTTTTTTCATCCTAAAACATCATGTAAATTTCAAAAGAAAGACTCCATTTCTCACAGTTCACACATAACACCCACATTTTTGAGAAGGAGCCTGAATTAGCTCTAGATATCAAAGCCTTCAGTACAAATTAAGCCCCTTAGTTGCTAATCCCCAATTTAGGGCTACTAAAGTCACAGAACATGTTAGTTTTCTTTTTTTAAGTTAAATAACAGAAAAGACACTCTATTAAAACTCAATACTAAGTCAAATATTCTGAAAGTTCTTCTCCAGGTCTTAACAAAATGTATGGGCCTGCTTTCTGTTTAGGCTTCCCCAGTGGCTCAATGGTAAAGACTCTGCCTGCAATGCAGGAGTTGCAGGAGATTCAGTTTCAATCCCTGGGTCAGGAATATCCCCTGGAGAAGGGCATGGCAACCCATTCCAGTATTCTTGCCTGGAATATCTCAAGGACTAAGGAGCCTGGCAGGCTACAGTCCATAGGGTCGCAAGAGTAGGACACGACTGAAGCAACTTCACACAGCACGCTTTCTGATAGCCTGAGAGCTACAAACCTAGAAGCAAAATTATGGAACAGAATGAAAGCATGATTTACTGGGCACTTAAAATGCGCCAGACCCTATGCTATGAGCTTATACTACAGTCATTATCTCCTTCACCTAGTAAGGAAAATATTGTCATCCCACTGGCTTCACATTGGCTTTGCCCCAGAGTCTTTCCAAAGCACCCTGAACACAGACTGCAAATTGTTCTTTGGGAGTCATGACTGACCAGCTGTTCTCTGAGGAAAGAAGAGGAACTATCAGGGCTACAGGCACTGCAGACAATCTTGGAGCTTGGAGTGGTGAAAGACTGATTACTGGAGATCACGACAACCAGCAAGTAACAGTGACCATATCCAGGGCACAGGACAAGGTAAAATGACTCTTAAATACAACCAGACAACCTTCCTTTTACTCTCCTGGAATACTATCTTTGAATAAGAGTGAGCACGGCTAAGAAACACTGGATTTGCTGTCCTACAGAATGTAAAACAAGGGAAGTTTACCAGGCAAAACACACTAATTCAATGAAGCGAAACCCATGGATAAGTTATAGCCCTTTCAATAAAAGATGCTTCAAATTTAAACAACCTAAGTTTTCTTTAATCTTTAATACAACGGCACACCTACCATGTACATGGACTGTTCATTTGGAAGAGCCAAAAGATTTCTAAACAATAAGTTTATTGGTTCCTTTGTGTCTGTTCACAATATTCCTATTCTGGCAACAAGCTCAAAACAAGAGATCCAAATTAAGCCAAAGAAATAGAAATCATCTGGAAAAGCATCAACTGTGCCTAACGAATAGATTTGGTATAGAATCAAGAAATAAATTCTAACGTTGAGCTGCTGACACATTGGGTAAGACATTAGAAATGTCAGTCTTTACTCTGATTTCATAAAGCTTTGATCATGTCAAGTTCCAAGTGCTTGTTTTTGCTTCATTTTACAAGAAATTTAGAAATAAAGGGTTTCCCTGAGGGCTCAGAAGGTAAAGAATCCGCCTGCAATTCAGGAGACCTGAATTCAATTCCTGGGTTGGGAACACCCTCTGGAGAAGAGAATGGCTAGCCACTCCAGTATTCTTGCCTGGAGAATTCCATGGACAGAGAAGCCTGGCAGGCTATAATCCATGGGATTGCAAAGAGTCAGACACAACTGAGTGACTAACACTTTCACTTCACTTTAGAACTGTAAGGGCTCTCAGAGAAAACCTCATCCAATTCTACCATTTTTAAATAACACCAGTAGATTTTCTGAGTGCTGTGTGATTTCTGATCCAAGGTCACCCTGTTTGTAATTAATAGACCTAGAATTAGGACTCAGATTTTTCAACTCCAAGCCCCAGTGCATAGTATTTCTACCTCTCAACTACGTTCTATTTGAGGTCACCTTGTATATAATATTAGCATATGAAAGATCATTTCAAACACTTCATTTAAAAAAAGAA
Source organism: Neotragus moschatus (assembly GCA_006410615.1). Lineage (NCBI taxonomy): Eukaryota > Metazoa > Chordata > Mammalia > Artiodactyla > Bovidae > Neotragus > Neotragus moschatus. Next base: position 1,478,229 of record SJYA01000305.1, on the reverse strand, counting down.
GTACACTTTTAAGAATATATTAGTTTCTCAGTTGTCTATCTCCAGAATAAACTGCATTGGAGAGTCAGAACTAACTTGAGTATCTTAACCTACCCTGACCTATGTTGACTTGCACTAACTGTAAGGAAGTGTAGTCGCTTAGTCATGTCTGACTATTTGCGACCCCATGGACTGTAGGCCACCAGGCTCCTCTGTCCATGGGATTCTCCAGGCAAGAAAACTGGAGCGGGTTGCCATTTCCTTCTCCAGGGGATCTTCCCAACCCAGGGATCGAACCTGGGTCTTTCGCATCACAGGCAGATGCTTTATCCTCTGAGCCAGTAACCTTACCTAAATCACTTAACCACAGTGGTCCTTGATTTATCTTACCTATAAAAGCTAAGACATCTCCTAACTCTGTAAGTGTATATCTGTGTCTCATTTATAAATCAGAATAACCATGTCTGTCTCCCACTGCATTTTCCTTTCCCTCACAACGAACTTTTAAAAAGCACTACTACCACAAAATCTGAAAAGGCCAAGAATAAGAGTCTATGCTTACGAAGCATGCCAGAATAAGCCAAATTGTTTATCAATTAAACATAGAGTATTTGACCCAAAGAATCAAAAGGGATAGTACTCACAATTCTTTAAAGCCTTAACATATTAGGAACTGTTTCCCTTTCCCATGTCTTCTAAAAGTTCTATTATAACTGAGTTACCCAATCTCTGAAGTAAAGGTATTTTAATGCTAGGATACCTGTTACATCAATACTTCATGGCACCAACAATGGATGAAAATCTGTGACCTATATTGCTAGGTACTAAAATAAATGATACATGCCTTTTAAAAACTCCAGAGTGAAAATTATGAAACCAGATGATGAAGAAGACAAGAATGGAAATGTGCTGACCTAATAACCATATATCCAGATGACTAAGTACTAGGTGTTCATTAAGCATTTATTTTATGTCCAGTATACCATGTTAGACACTGTAGAATATATAGAAGAAAAGAAAAGAAACCTTGGTTCATATTCTTTAGAAGCTTACAATCCAGGTAAGCAAACAATACTAAATAACTAACAAGCAGCAACTACAGAAATTAAATGATAAATTCGTCACATGAGTGACTGAAGAATTATTGATACTTAGAAATGATACGCAAAATGCCCAAAGAAAGAATAGAATGAGAGACATCAGACTTTTTCATCAACTTTGGATTCTACTCAACCCACTATATTTTTCTTCAGGGCAAATTCTATTATATAATTCAAGATGACAATGACATTTCTGGATCCATTAATAGTGCTTTCCAGATGGCCAATTCCTGGTTATGTTTTAATCAGGTCTTAGCTGAAGAGAATCATAAAACGTAAGATTTTAAGTTTTCACTTAAAACCAGTTGTTTTAGAACCAGAACAGGTTCTTTTTTATTAATAGGTCTTCCTTTAAGACAATTTATTGATAAAATGGCATACTCGGTGGCTCAGTTGGTAAAGAATTTGCCTGCAATGCAGAACACTGCCTGCAATGCAGGAGACCTGGGTTCAGTCCCTGGGTTAGGAAGATACCCTGGAGAAGAATGTACTGAATTTTTAAGTAAGTGATAAATTTATACGGGCTTTCCTGGTGGCTCAGTAGTAAACAATCTACTTGCAATACAGGAAATGAAGGTTCAATCCCTGGACTGGGAAGATCCCTGGAGAAGGAAATAGCAACCCACTCCAGTATCCTTGCCTGGACAGAGGAGCCTGGTAGGCTACCATCCATGGGGTCACAAGAGTCAGACACAACTTAGCAACTAAACTATTACCACCACCATCAAATTTACATATCTCCAAACCACAACCACCACAAGAAAGAAAAAGAGGCACTGAACAAAATAAAATGATCATTCCTTATGCTTAACAATCCTGAGTATTACTGGAAATAAGTCAGGTCAAAACAACTGTATTCTTTATCTCAACAAAATTAGAAAAGTAGACTCTAAGGAGACCCATGAGTGAACGAATGAAAAGATTCAGAAATAAAACGTAAGGGAAAGCCTTACGGGAGTGACGCAAACAGATGAAACAAATAGGCAAGAGCAGCAGATGGGGAAAGCAGCTCTCACTGCTCTCTATCCTCTGTTCCAGGGAGACTTCCAAACAAAAGAGCGATGCCCCCTACTCGCACTAGCAGAAGAAAAAAACGCAAATTCTCCCATTCTTCCAGTGATACTAAGGCCAAGGCTTCTGAGCCCTGGAAGAAGTTCAGCTTGGAAGTTCCATAGTCACCAAGTAGCAGTTAGTCACAAGGGTATGGAATAACACAATTCTGCCTTCCATAGTTGATCACCAGCAATCACACCAATAGCCCTGTGTGTGCAGAAAGGGTGTCTCACCTCTCTTGTGAGATTAGCACATAAGAAAAGCAGCAGTGGTTCTTGTAAAAGACATCTGTTCTATTAATTACAGTTGTTAGCATGGGTTACTAAGAGATGAAATCTCTAAAAACCAACAGCAATGCCTGAGTGCCTGGGATGTTTGGCAATAGACTGAAATGAATCCGAAGTAGATTCTTCATGCAAGTCAGGCCATATGCTCCTCTCCTTCACAACCACCACCCTGACAGGAAAAAAAGCAAAATGTAAAGTAGATTTTAATAGAAATGAAAGTTCAAAACTGAGGCTGGGCTTCTCCAGAATACTAATATAGACTGACACCAGTCTATGTTATGACTGTAACAGATAATTTGTAAAGAAATAGCTAATATTGTTTACCACTGTTTTAAACTTGCTTATATAATGTCCTATTGTATAAGGTGAAACCATTTTCAAGGTGACTTATTTGAACTTTCAACCTGATCACTTCTCTGAATTCTACCAGACAATGGTTCTTTCCAACAATTCGCCTCACCATAAGACACTGTGCATTTTACACTGCTGCAATTAGGCAGTAGTTCTTGTCCAGTGACCCTCCTCCCCTGAAAGTCCAGAAGCAACTGAGCTACCTGTACCCTGCTTAGTCGCTCCGTTGTATCTAACCCTGCAACCCCGTGGACTGTAGCCCACCAGGCTCCTATGTCCATGGGGATTTCCCAGGCAAGACTGCTGAAGTGGGTTGCCATGCCCTCCTCCAGAAGATTGTCCCAACCCAGGGATCGAACCCAAGTCTCTCTCAATTGCAGCGGATTCTTTACCATCTGAGACACCAGGGAAGCCCAGTGAACCAACTAGCAATATTCATTATCAGCACTTCATTTTGACCCAGAAAATAAAATCAAACTGTGCTGGTAGTTTCATGTAAAGAAACAGAGTACTTCCCCTTCCTCCCTCCTCCACCTATGAGAGGTCAGGTCCTTTTATTTTGCCTTGAAATCTATCTCCCTTCCTTCCTTCTTTCCTTCCTTCTTTTCTCCCTTCCTCCCTCCAGTCCTTCCTTTTTCTTTTTTTCCAGAAGCTCTTTTACCAGTACTTCAGAAGAGGGGTAAATGAAAATTGCCACCCACTTTGGGGGCCCTCACCTTCTCTGCTGCTTCCAACTTCATGCTGGATCTTCCAACATGAAACATTAAGAAAATGGCACCCAAGAAAGCATTCGCTGCCACGGTAGCCCCAGCAGTTATTTGCCTCATTTTTCCCTTTTAAACATCCTTCAGAACTCCCAACTGGAAAATTGTATACATTATATAGAAAAGAAAAAATTTTCATTTAGATTCACAGTAAAATATATTGCTGGGACTTAGAGTTACAGCCTAAGTATCATCAGTGTTTCAGGTGTGTTAAGTTTTAACCGTGAGGGCTCCACCAAAACTAAAGCAGATCCTATTTCCTTGCAAGACATCAAATGATGGGTTATTGATAACTAAGCTCAGGATTTAATCCACTTTCTATTATAAAATTACTCAACAATCAAGAAACGGAAAAAGCCAAAGGAAAACCTGAAGTATTATTCCCAAGATTTTACAAACAAGAGGCAAACACAGTCTGTAATCATCTCCTTGGCCAAGCTCAAAGCCATAAGCATTCTAGGAGGGCAAAAGGTTAATGCCACAATTGTTTATGTGCCAGTTAAGCAAGGGGATGAGAAACCTCCAAAAATAAGATAAGATTACACATTTCTAAAACATTCACTTAAAGGAGGGGGTGGTAATGCATGCATTTGCCTGGAATCCTAACACCCTCCTGCAGAGGTGGTTCTATATACACCTCAATGGAAGGTAAAGGAGTTCACAGCTTTAGGAGTGAACATGTTTTATTTCTAACTAACAAATTAAAGTAGTTGGCAGTAATTTTTTTTAAGCAGATGGATTGGAATATTTTGGGAAATGCTAAGGGGCTGATTTTCTATTGCTTTTTAGAATTTCAAGTTATAAAATAAGATTTTGGCTAATCTAGTCTTCTTCTAAATTCAGCAGTGTTTATTAAAGGCACCAAGCTTTAACTTTCTTATCTGGATTATCAGTGAAGCAGTAATTAGCTTTTGTTAGGAAGGCAAATTCACATGGTCAAAATAATGCTGGGTTTGGTGAATTTATTCTTCCAAAATAAGGAAAGGTTAAAAAAATGACCATGTGCACAGGACAAAATGGGCCCAAACTTATGCCATGATTTTCAGGGTGCTCTTAAATTCACTATTTATTCTTCTGCTTTTAAACCTAACCTTGTCTTCAGGAACCTGCCTTATCTTTTATCTTTCCACAACAAAGATTAGAACACTTTCTTTACAAACATCTATATTTATATTAAGCTCAAACAAACTCATGTTTCCTGTGTCAGGAAAATCCATGGGCCATTCAGGTTGACCACTGATCCAAGAGGACACAAAATAAAAATGAGGCTTTGCAATTTCCTGATTTGCATTACCTTATCTGTGTAATTCTACTGAATATTCTACTGGATACAAAGGAATTATTCCTCTTTCTTTGGCTTCTTCCTTAGATCAATCATCTGGCCAATATTTATTGAACATCTGCTATGCACAGTTTTTCAAAGAATCACTTTTGCAGCCTGTCCAAACAGCTACAAATTTTGCTAAGATCCAATCCCATAACCTCTTCATTGGCTCTCTAACATAGAAGCCTGTAAAAATATTTTTTAGTAACTAGAAATTTCATCTAAAGGATAAGAATTCTCTTCACCACACCTACACACTAAAAGAATCCAATGAACAAGAACAAATGATCCCCCACCTTGTCCATAAATTGGACAGTGAGAGAAAGCATGTTATTCATATCTGCTAATATTTGGCTCCTGAAATTTGGATAATGAGTTGGGTTAATGATTTAAGTTGTGGTCTAAAAGGAGCTGGCTCTCACTGGAGCAGGCTCTCAGAAGCTGACTGCATGCATCTCTTCCAAGCCTCTGGAGACCTCAAGTTGGCAGCCCAAGATAACCAAGAAGAAAATATTTATACCCCTGTGACTATCCTCCAAATATTTCCCTCTCCTGAAAGTTGTCCAAATCTATTCTGCCCCTGGATTCAGACGGTAGGAGTTTAGCTACCAAGGGTTACCTTTTACATCAGGAAACCATCACTTGTGAGAAACAGAAAAAACTAAAAACAGGAAATTATAAGATCCTCAGCCCTCAGGGAACTTGAGGACCCAACACAAAATACTTCTGCAGTTCGCAAGGAGGGGCGAACATTTGAACTCAGGAAGAGCTCACAGAGTAAAGGGAAGATGGATTTGATAGAGTGCTTAATTGATGGCTATGATTTTGGTCAGCTGGAAAGAGGGGAAACAGTCATCCTGGTGAGATTATTGAATGGCCAGAGGAAGAGAGGTAAAAGAGTAAGGTGAAGGACCTCCCTGGTGACCCAGCGGTTAAGGCTCCAAGTTTCCACCACAGGTGGCACCGGTTCCATCTCTGGTTGGAGAACTAAGATCCCACATGTCGGGTGGCACGTCCACAAAACACACACACACACACACACACACACACACACACACACACACAGAAGAGTAAGGTGAGCCAGAAAAGTACTGTGGGCCTGTCTGCTTTGACCTGGAAAGCTAGAGGTAGCGGGAGCTACTAGGAATAGTCTTTCCAATTTTGCTTGACATGTTGTTTTTCTGATCTTTAACTTCTTTCTGACCTCTGATAATGCCAAGTCCATTGGTTTTCAGTCTGGTTAGACTAGCACTCATACTAGTACTGAGCACAGCACACTGTTGTGTCACCTGGTAACTCTGAGCCTCCTGCTGGGACATAACAAATTATAGCTGATGCCAGCTTGACCTCATAAAGTCAGCTTGGCTTCATAAAGCTCACATTAGGGCTTCCCAAGGCAAGGGTTTAGGATAAATTTCAGCCTAGCTCTTGTCTTCAGCAAGTTGCAAATTATTAGAATTTAAATGAAGGTGCTGTTCATCTTCAAGATTTGGAAAAACTATGCATATGTATTCTTTAAGCCATTCACTTGGAGTCTCAAATGTCTCTCCCCTCCTTATCTCTGCACCCTATAAATACTATACCACAACTACTATTCTTAGTACTAACTTGTTAGTATAACCTCTATAGACTCTGGAATCAAACTGCCTGGGATGAGGTGAAAGGGAAGGATGAGAGCTATGGGATGTGGCAGGGAGAGGACGGGAGGAGGATCAAGGCCTTTCTCTGGGCCTTTTTGCAGATCCCATTAAATCCTGACAGCAATCTTGTGAGACAGGAAGACACTGAGGCTCAGTACAATACTTTTATTATTGGACTTCCCATGCTTGTTAAAATTTTGATTTCAATAACTGACCACTCTCTTCCTGGGTGCTATGGGCTCAAAGTGAAGAAACAGCTGTGGTGTATATGTATCGCCAGTCTGCTACATGCCCATAAGGGTAGTCAATATAAAACTGATGAATAGAAATAATGTCAGAATTGGTAATTAACTTTCCAGGTGAAACTTGAAAAATTTAAAATAATAATATTGGGTTTGGGCAATACAAATTATTACAACACAGAAGCAAGAAAAGAGAAGGTCCTTTCCATTTGTGAGCAAATCCTTGATGTTCCTTTTATCCCACCTCCTATGTCTTCTTCTTACTGAATAAATTTCATGGTTCCCTAGACTTCCCCTTACAACCCCTCCAGTCCAAGCCTAAAACTATCCCCTATTCTTCTCTTGCTAAACAAACAAACAAACAAAAAACAACTTTCATTTCCTTATAAAATAGCAGATAGCAACAAAGTCAAATAGTTATCAAGACACAAATGACTGGTAACCCCTTCATTCTCCTAGTTGTTTCTTTAAAGAAGAACATTTGAATTAAGCAAATGAACTAAAAGGAATATCTCATTGGTAGAGCCTCAAGTTGTTTGGCATATGCACAGCTTTATCAATACCCACCCATTCCCAGGCTTCAGCTACTTTAAAAGAAAACTAGAAGGAGAGGGTTCCTTCTGAGGCAGGTCAACCTTTCCCGGAACTCTATTGTTGAAAGCAAAACTTCTCAAACTTCACTTGTCAAGACACAATTTCTGATTCAGTAGGACTGGGGTGGAGCCAGAGTCTGCATTTCTAATCAATCCCCAAGTGTTGGAGGAGCTGCCTGGCTGCACACCGCACTTAGAGTAGACTGCTTGAAGCTATTCCACTTCCCTGCTTGTTCTGAATGCCTCCACTTCGACACCCAGACTTGCAAAATGTATGGAGGTATAAGGCCTTTTTTCAATCTAAATCTCAGGAAGGCAAGATCTGTAACACTGGGAACTGGACTTGGGGAGGAAAGAAACAAGGGAGAGGATGACATGCACAAATTGAGACATACATGTCTAGACCACGCCTGCAGGTATTCAAAAGAGGATCACAAAAAGGCTAGACTGTTGGGTTTTCCTGCACTTATCTGAGTTATCGCCTAGGCAGCCTTTTGGTTGCCTAAAATGTCTTTTAGTAAGTGAATGACAGCTTACTTGCACTGTAATGTTACCTTACAGAAGAAGAAATGAATTTTCTAAATGGGAGGGGTCTGATTTGATTCCAAACCAGGGCCAGATGTGAAAACAAAAACAAAGATCTTTTATTTTTATTGAAGGTCACTGAATCACTCTGTGTGTGTGTGTATATACAAATATGACACCAGCAGAGAAAACTCGGTAAGAAAAAAAAAATAGAAAACTGAATAAAATATGTAAGTACTTTACAAAAATAAAATGTAAATAGCCAATAAACATATGATAAAAAGATAAATATTATTTCACATCCATCAAATTGGCAAAACTTAAATAGTCTAATGATACTAAGTGTTAACAAGTATGAGGAGCAAGAATTCTTTCCATATACTCTGGTTCTGAGTACTATAAATATGAAGGGTGCATGCTTTGCAACGTAGCAATTCTACTCCTAGGTATATCCCAGAAAAATACTAGTGGATTTTCATTTTAAAAATCCCTACCAGTACTGAAACATGTATACTATCATGTAAGAAACAAATTGCCAGTCTATGTTCAATACAGGATACAGGATACTTGGGGCTGGTGCACGGGGATGATCCAGAGAGATGATATGGGGTGGAAGGTGGGAAGGGGTTCAGGATTGGGAACTCATGTACACCCATGGCGGATTCATGTCAATGTACGGCAAAACCAATACAGTAATGTAAAGTAAAATAAAGTAAAAATAAAAATTAAAAAAATAAAAATCCCTACCAGGATTATTTGTAATAGGGGGAAAAAAAACAAACTAAATGTCACTCATAGAAGAATAAACTGTGGTATTTTCAAACTTTAAAATATCATACAGCTGTGGAAATGAACAAACTAGTTATCCAAAATCAACATATATGGGGGAAGCTATAGAGAATACATGCAATATATTATAAGTATGTATTGTAGAAAATTGAAAACAAGCAAAACAATAATTCATTGTTTAGGACCCAAAAAAGGTCTACAGTTTCATGGAAATAAGAAACAACAAATTCAAAAGAGTGGATGGTTCTGCAGGAAGAAGGTAGTGTTTTTTTTCCAAGGTATTCAATAAAAACATGGGCCTTGGTTATACTTTTTGTATGTCTCACATATTTTATAATAAAAATTTAGGACTTTGTCTTCATAAACTGATAACCATATCCCCTTAATAGACAACTAATAGCAAGTGACTGCAAACAAAAGTGATATTCAAGTCATATCATTCTAAAGTCTACTAAAAATCACTAGAATCAGTGCTATGACTCAAAAGGAGCCATGTGAGTACACTGAATAATCTTCTGCTTTCTAAATCAGTGGTCTCCAAAGTGGGGCACACTGGGATCAAGAATAAAATATTCATATTTATTCATAAAAATCCCTCTGATTTCTAGCTCTTGTCCATTTCATAATATACATAATCTTGTTGTTTTTCTTCCGTTGCTAAGTCGTGTCCAACTCTTTACAATCCCATGGACTACAGTCATGGACTATAGTATGACTGATTCCTCTGTCCTCCACTATCTCCTGGAACTTGCTGAAATTCGTATCCATTGAATTGGTGACACTATCTAACCATCTCATCCTCTGCTGTCCCCTTCTCCATTTGCCTTCAATCTTTCCCAGCATCAGGAACTTTTCCTGATGAGTCCACAGGCAACTATTTGTATTAGGTGGCCATAGTACTGGAGCTTGAGTTTCAGCATCAGTCCTTCCAATGAATACTCACAGTTGATTTCCTTTAGTCTCTTTGTAGTCCAAGGGATTTGCAAGAGTCTTCAGCATCACAATTCAAAAGCATCAATTTTTTGGCACTCAGCCCTCCCCATGGTCCAACTCTCATATTGAAAGTGACTACTGGAAAAACTGTAGCTTTAACTATTCAGACCTTTGTCGACAAAGTGATGTCTGTTTTTAATGCTGTCTAGGCTGGTCATGGGGCTTCCCCCATAGCTCAGTCAGTAAGGAATCTGCCTGCAGTGCAGGAGTCCCAGGTTCGATTCCTGGGTCGGGAAGATCCCTTGGAGAAGGAAGTGGCAACCTACTCCAGTGTTCTTGCCTGGAGAATCCCATGGACAGAGGAGCCTGGCAGGCTACAGTCCATAGGGTCGCAAGAGTCAGACATGACTCAGCGACTAAACTAATACTACTAGGTTGGTCATAGGTTTCCTTCCAAGGAGCAAGCGTCTTTTAAGTTCATGGCTGCAGTCATCATCCATAGTCATTTTGGAACCCAAGAATATAAAATCTCTCACTGCTTCCACTTTTCCACTTCTATTTGCCATGAAGTGATGGGACCGGATGCCATGATCTTAGTTTTTTTAATGTTTTTCAAGTCATCTTTTTCACTCTCCTCTTTCACCCTCATCAAGAGGCTCTGTAGTTCCTCTTAACTTTCCACCATTAGAGTAGTATCATCTGCATATCTCAGGTTGTTGATATTTATCCCTGCAATCTTGATTCCAGCTTCTGAGTCATCCAGTCCAGCATTTCGCACAATGTATTCTGCACCAGGATTTCCTGGTGGCTCATATNCTTTCACCCTCATCAAGAGGCTCTGTAGTTCCTCTTAACTTTCCACCATTAGAGTAGTATCATCTGCATATCTCAGGTTGTTGATATTTATCCCTGCAATCTTGATTCCAGCTTCTGAGTCATCCAGTCCAGCATTTCGCACAATGTATTCTGCACCAGGATTTCCTGGCGGCTCATATGGTAAAGCATCTGCCTGCAATGCAGGAGACCTGGGTTCACTCCCTGGGTTGGGAAGATCCCCTGGAGAAGGAAATGGCAATCCACTCCAGCACTCTTGCCTGGAAAATCCCATTGACGGAGGAGCCTAATAGGCTACAGTCCATGTCCGGACATGACTGAGCAACTTCACTTCATTCTGCATAGAAGCTAAGTAAGCAGGGTGACAATATACAACATTGTCATACTCCTTTCCCAATTCTGAACCAGGAGCTCTTCCAGGTCTAGTTCTAACTGTTGGTTCTCAACCCACTGACAGGTTTCTCAAGGGACAAGTAAAAGGTCTGATACTCCCATCTCTTTCAGAATTTTCCAGTTTGTTGTGATCTACACAGCCAATGGCTTTAGCACAATCAATGAAGCAGACATAGATGTTTTTCTGTAACTTTTCTGCTTTCTTCATGACCCAATGAATGTTGCCAATTTGATCTCTAGTACCTCTGCCTTTTCTAAACCCAGCTTGTACAACTGGAAGTTCTCAGTTCATGTACTGCTGAAGCCTAACTTGAAGGATTTTGAGCATAAGCTTACTAGCATGTGAAATGAATACATCTCTATGGTAATTTAAACATTCATCGGCATTGCCTTTCCTCGAGATTAAAGTGAAAACTGACCTTTTCCAATCCTGTGGCCACTTCTGAGTTTTCCAAATTTGTTGACATATTGAGTGCAACACTTTAACAGCATCATCTTTTAGGATTTGAAATAGCTCAGCTGGAATTCCATCACCTCCACTAGCTTTATTCGCTGTAATGCTTCCTAAGGTGGGTCATTAAGATCTTTTGTGTATAGTCCTTCTGTGTATTCTTGTCACCCATTCTTAAAATCTGCTTCTGTTAGGTCCTTACCATTTCTGTCCTTTATCGTGCCCATCCTTCCATGAAATGTTCCTTTGATATCTCTGATTTTCTTGAAGAAATCTCTAGTCTTTCCAATTATATTGTTTTCCTCTATGTCTTTGCAGTGTTCATTAAAGGCTTTCTCATCTCTCCTTGATATTCTCTTGAACTCTGCATTCAGTTGGGTATATCTTTGGCTTTCTCTCTTGCCTTTCACTTCTCCTCTTTCTTCAGCTATTTGTAAGGCCTCCTCAGTCAACCACTTTGCCTTTTTGCATTTCTTTTTCTTGAGAATGGTTTTGGTCATCGCCACTTGTACAATGTTACAAACCTCCATCTATGGTTCTTTGGCACTCTCCCAGATCTAATCCCTTAAAATTTGTCACCTCCACTGTATAATCATAAGGGAGTTTACTTAGGTCATACCTGAACAGCCTAGTGGTTTTCCCTACTTTCTTCAATTTAAGTCTGAATTTTGCAATAAGGAGTCCTTGATCTGAGCCAGTGAGCTCCAGGTCTTGTTTTTGCTGACTTTATAGCGCTTCTCCATCTCTAGCTGCAAAGAATACAGTCAATCTGATTTCAGTATTGACCATCTGATAATGTCCATGTGTAGAGCCGTCTCTTGGGTTGTTGGAAAAGGGTATTTGCTGTGACAAGTGTGTTCTCTTGCCAAACCTCTGTTAGCCTTTACCCTGTTTCATTTTGGACTCCAAGCCCAAACTTACCTGTTACTCCAGGTATCTCTTGACTTCCTACCTTTGCATTCCAATCCCCTATGTTGAAAAGGACATCTTTTTTGGTGTTAGTTCTAGAAGGTGTTGTAGGTTTTCATAGAATTGGTCAACTTCAGCTTCTTTGACATCAGGGATTGGGGCATACACTTGGATAACTGTAATGTTAAATGGTTTGCCTTGGAAATGAAGCAAGATCATTCTATCAATTTAGAGGCTGAAATCAAGTACTGCATTTCAGACTCTTGTTGATTCTATTTCTTCTAAGGGATTCTTGCCCACAGTAGTAGATATAATGGTTATCTGAATTAAATTCCCCCAATCCTGTCCATTTTAGTTCACTGATTCCTAAGATGTTGATGTTCAATCTTGCCATCTCCTGCTTGACTATGCTCAATTTACCTTGATTCACAGACTTAACATTCCAGGTTCCTATGCAATATTGTTCTTTACAGCATCAGACTTTAGTTTCATCCCTAAGACATCCACAACTGTCATTTCAGCCAGCCACGTCATTCTTTCTAGAGCTATTAGTACTTGCCCTCCACTCTTGCCCAGGAGCATAATGGACACCTTCTGACCTGGGGGGCTCATCCTCTGGTGTCATATCTTTTTGCATTTTCATATTGTCTATGGGATTCTCCAGGCAAGAATACTAGAGTGGCTTGCCATTTTCTGCCCCGGTGGACCACATTTTGTCAGGACTCTTCACTCTGACCTTTCCATCTTGGGTGGCCCTGCACAGCATGGCTCATTGCTTCACTGAGTTACACAAGGCCCTTCACCACAACAAGACTGTGATCCACAAAGGAGAATGTACATAATAGAAACGAGCATAAATTAATTTATATATGTGCTTATGCAGTGGTAAGAGTATGTCCCATATAAAATTTCAATTGATCCATGTTCAAAACTTTAAAAGTTTAGAAGCCAGTATTCAAGATGACCACTGACTTCAAAAATCACCCATCCAGGTAACCTATACCCAAACCCTGAAGTTTAAAAATAGAAATTTTGGAAGAGGACCACATTCACGAAAAGTTTTATTAGTGAAAAATACCCTGAAGTAGATGATTAAAACTACAACCTGGTATCAAACCATGTCTGAAAACTTTCTATAGATCAAATTTTACATCAGGCTTTAAAATAAATATTGATACCAATGTCAACCAGTGCAGTATCAAGTCTAGTTGTGTTAGTGTAAAACATTCTGTTTAAAAAAGAAAAAAACAGAAATCATTTGGAAAATTCACATGGAAACAGGACACAATCTAGGAAATTGATTGCCTCTCATTAACACAAGAGCTAAGTTAACATTCTCCAACTACTTTCAGCTATTGATATTTATTTCGGAACAGGCAGGAGACATTTAGAAAATGGCACATCACCACAAAGTGTGGGTGAGGGTGTGCAATTTTGCCTATTCCAATGCAGCCAGAATCTTTCCAGAACCAATTTCTGGAGCCAAAAAAGTAAATTTGTTGCATAAAACCTTTACATTGGAGTGTAATCCTCCTACAAAATAAACTATATAACATTGAGTAGTATCATCTCACTATAAATAGTCATTCATTGAGGATGCATCTTAAAATAAACTTTTGGGCCTTTAAGCTAGTGATTCTGGTTATTGACAACTGAATTCATAATTAAAAACATATAGTTTCACTCAATGTATAATAAAGAATCTACATTTACCTCTTAATAAAAATTAGATGACTAATATTTATTGACATGTACCATTTATCAATGACAGAAAAATGTAAGAACAGACATATAAGCCAGCTACAATAAAGGCTTGACTTTGGAAAGAAGCAGAAACAGAGGTAGGTAGATACTAAAACTATCATTAAGCTATAAATTGAGGGAAATTAATCTATTTACTAGGATTAGTGTGCATTTTAGTTTAATAATATTGTTTTCACACCAAGTCAAGAAAAGCCTTCTCAAAAGCATTTCTTTGGATACTAATTTGGAAAATCTCACTAAAGGGAAGAGGTCTTTAGTAGTACCAATTTATACCGACATCTACTTCATGACTTGTAAAGGAGGTACACATTTCTTAAAAAGATACAAAGTTTATACAGAAAACTATCTGTCATTTCACATCTGAGAATAGAAAAAAGTATCAAAAATTTCTCACCTTTTCCATTGCTGACTATTTGTTAAGGCGCATCACAGGATGAAATAGATCATGCCAAGACAGATAAGTTTTTGATGAAAGCATTTGCTGTGATTTCTTATTTCTTCCCACATGTTCATGAGACAAAGTAACCAACCTAATACCCAGGCTTTTGAAGCAGTGGCCCTTTCTTTAGAGTGTATTTAGTATACAATAAAAAACATGGCCTGCATCATACTCCCAGCCCGTAGCCTCAACCCCATGGCACAAGGAGAAGGGACTCATCACTGATGCATCTCACAGCTGAACGAAGTTCTCTGATGCACAGCAGTGCACTCTGGGTCCACTGCCCCACAGTTCTGCCTTCTGAAGAGCCTCAGTGACCTAAGTCTCTTCTCGGTGCTTTTCTCTGAGAGGCTCAGGAGACCCTGGGCAACACAGCCTCTACCCACCTAGTTTGCTACCCTGATGCAGTGGAACAGCTCCTCCTTCAGGCCAGGGGCAACACTGAGGGGCTGCCCAGGTTGGAGAGGTCCTAAATCTACTCAACTTCTGTGCTAGAACACTCAGCAGTAAATAATGGGAGCAGAGGGGAGGAGTGGAGAAAGGAGGGGGAAGCAGAAGGGAGATGAGAGGGAAAGGGGAAGAAAGGAAGCTCATATAACTGAAAACTCTATGGATGGATATGTCATATGTCATATCTTCAGACAGCTGGATCCACAAGACAGATTAGAGCTTGATCTCTTTTTCTCCATGTCTCACCTCTGCTTTTCTCTCTGATCCTTATTTTCTACCAGGGTCTAATGCCTTCTAGCTGCTCCAAGCTTACATCTTCCAAGTCTTACTCTTTCTAAAGATTCCCAATAAAATTTCCAGAATGAACACTTATCAGTTCCAATCAGCCTCAGTAGGGTTCTCTGCCCATCCCTGAGCCGATCACTGTGGTCGGAGAGGTGCAAGGCCTTCCGTAATTGACCCAGACTGGGTCACATGCCCACCCTGCAACTGGAAGGAGTGTGGTTTCAGAAAGCAAACCCAGGTG
This sequence comes from Neotragus moschatus, assembly GCA_006410615.1. NCBI lineage: Eukaryota > Metazoa > Chordata > Mammalia > Artiodactyla > Bovidae > Neotragus > Neotragus moschatus. The sequence continues at coordinate 1,462,883 of SJYA01000305.1, read as the reverse complement.
CTACTATAGAAAAAAGAGCATTTACGTAAACCCACAGTGGATCTCAGGACCCTCCTCATTCTGCCCTGGTCTTCACACTCCGTCCCACATTCTCCCAACCTAGGACCCTTCATCCCTCACCATGTCTGTCCAGGATAGGACCTCTCAACATATTTTCCTAACGCAGGAAACTCCGTGTGGTATAATGACCCTAAAGTCAAACAACCTGACTTCCAGTTCTGGCTATATCACTTCAGCAAGTTGCATAATGTCTCTGTGCCTCTGCTTCTCCATCAGAGAGAGAAAAAAAGTGGGGGGAGGCAGGCAAGAGTAGTACATCTACTATTAGGTTGATGAGACAAATAAATAAGATGATACAGGCAAAAGAGTTCCTCACATGAAGTTCTCTCTCAAAATATGTTAGGTATGAATATTCAGTGATTGGTTAACATTCCACTAACACTGCCTCACTTTTGCTTATATTTGAGACATCTTATAAATGCAATTTATAAAAATATACCACTGAAGAACACACGTAAGAGAAGCAGGGGGCATATCTGAAGAGTGTTTTCTAAAATTACATTTCCTAATTTATCTTCTCACCATCAATGTATGAATGGAAGCATTTCGCTGCATCCTTATACCAAACTGGGTATTATTTTCTAATCCTCAGAGCCATTATGAAAAAATCCCTTAATAACTATCAATTAGATCTATTTTTAATCCACAAGACATTATAAACACCTAAAATGTCTAAAAATACATTAATTACTTTACATTTCATCCAAAGCTCTCACTGATTTCATATTCTGTCTATTATCTAATTTGGTTACTGATAAACTCAGAAAAGAAGGAACCACAGCCTAAAATTTGAGTGTTTAGGAAACTAGAATCCTGAACCGAAGAAGACTGAGCTTTTTCACCTTAAAAGAAATACTAAAAATCTAGCTAAAAATAATATCATGTCCTCAGCTCATTAAAAGCAAAAGCTAAGTAGATATATGAAAAGAAAAAATTAGTCAATTTTAATGTGTGGAAGAAACTTGTAATGAATATTTTTCCAACAGTTATCTAATGAGCATTTTAGTCTATTCAACTCATCAAATCGCAACCATTAAAAAAAATCAAACTCAATTCCTTATTAAAGTTAAAAATTAATAGGCCATTTATAGGAAATTTTATATGCCTTTTAAAATAAAGAAAACCATGCTCTGCTTTCTCAGCTTTCAAATGTTTCAGGAGGAAAATTCTAAATGGCATGCAAAATGCATTTATCCTCAAAATCCTCTAAAATGTCCCAGGGGATTTCATTTTCAATAGTGTCATATTTTAAAACAAAGTCTATATATGCAATTAATTGATTTTTCTTTAATTGTTTTCAAATGCTTGTTGCAAAAAGAAGAAATCTGAATGAATGCTTCATATTCCTTTGAAGTGAAATTTGAGTAAAACTGATAGATGCTAAGCTCCCACTGCATGGCTGACAGTTTGGAAGAATGGAGAGCTGAGGAACACCCCTGTCTTGCAGGAGCTGAGCACTTCACAGAGCACACAAATCTCCAGTGACTCAGATACTAATCTGCGAGAAACATAAAGAAGTTTAAAAGAGTGAAATCAGAGTTTCCTTGGTGACAAAGAGGTTCCAGACAAAGGGAACACCTGACCTAGGCTAGGCTCTAAAGAGTAGTCAGATTTAGACAGACAGAATGGGGAGGACAAAACATCCCACTGCAATCTCTGGGCAACACACTATGGCTGCCATGAAAATGGATGTACTTCCAAAGACACATCTCCTTCCTGCTGGTATGTAACATCTTCATGTTTCCTACTGTTCAATAATGCACACAGATCTTACATTGCCCAGTAGCTTTGCAGTCACTGTGGTCTGGCCATAAAGTTGATTAAACTAAGACTGAGTATCCTGTTGCTTATACCCGAAAACCAGAATGGGTAAAAAAGGCATGTCAAGGGGAAATAATTATTGTTTTTGTTATTATCACTATCTGTTTTAACTTTACTCTCAACAGTTGCTTTTTATAACTAATTTCCATAAACATTTTCATAGAAGAATAGTATGAAAAAAATTATGCCAGAAGTACCAGAGGAGAGCCAATTCATAACAAAAGAAGTAACTCAGACCTGAAAGGGGAACAGGGCAGTCTCAGACACTAGAAAGCAGGCTTTATTGCCACTTGCTCCATTTTTGGAAAATTCTGTAATGATCTGTATTGCCAAATACTAATTCACAGCATCCTGTAAGAATAGCTAGCAGCCAAGGCTATGGTGAAGACAACCTCTAAACTGTAGTATATAGAAGAGAGGCTCTTTTATAACAAACCTGATGGCTACTAAATTTCATTCCTAGAAAACAGTGGAGTCAAGCAACACCTATTAGAACACATGTTGGAACCCCAGCTGGTGAGAAGCAACACAGCCAATATCAGAGCCAAAAAGAAGGGTACATATAAGCCTCAAATATTGAGAACTGGCCACAACAATAGAGTATAAACTCATTCCACTTGGATACTATTCAGTTCAGTTCAGTTCAGTCGCTCAGTCGCGTCCAACTCCTTGCGACCCCATGAATCGCAGCACGCCAAGCCTCCCTGTCCATCACCAACTCCCAGAGTTCACCCAGACTCACGTCCATCGAGTCAGTGATGCCATCCAGCCATCTCATNTATGTAGTGAATAAAGAAGCAACAGTGCAGAAAATTGACCACTGTGGGCCTAAGGGGGGGAAAAGTGCATACAAGTTGGTGATAGAATAAGGAAGTGAACCCAGAGCTTTTCAGGTCACTTCCAGCTCCATCTCAGCCATATGTCTCCCTCATGTCTCTCAAAAGGAAATCGGGAATAAAATTCCCAAAGTATCAGCACCCCTTGGCATACTATTTGGCCCTCTGTTACAGACAAAAACATGAGAAAGAATTCATGCTTGCCAACAGGATTGCATGCTGACTACAATCATCAGTAAGTTCTCATTCTTCTCAACAAGAAGTGCAACTGACAACCAGGTGGAAAAGCTCTTGCTAGTGCGGGGACGTCTCAAATGTCAGTAGCACAATCACAATTGAAATTGCCCCAATATATTTCTCAGGCTACCTCTGACTGATAGTCACTTAGTCAGGACTTTCCCAGTGGTCCAGTGATTAAGACTCCGCATTCCCAATATACGGGGCACAGGGTCAATCCCTGGTTGGAGAACTAAGATCCCAGATGCCGAACAGAGCGGCCTCAGAGGAAAAAAAAGCCACTGGGTCACTGAGCCATAGCTACTCACTCTGGTCCACTGGCAAGTCTCCATAGAATGCATAGCCAAGTACATTACACTGTATTAACATTGCACTCAATATTTCCAAGGGCAAACTCAGAGTCTGTCTCTTCTTCCTCCACCAGCTCACTCTCTGCTACTGCTGCTGCTAAGTCGCTTCAGTCATGTCTGACTCTGTGTGAACCCATAGACGGCAGCCCACCAGGCGCCCAGAGACCCATAGACGGCAGCCCACCAGGCGCTGCCGTCCCTGGGATTCTCCAGGCAAGAGCGCTGGAGTGAGTTGCCATTTCCTTCTCCAATCCATGAAAGTGAAAAGTGAAAGTGAAGTCGCTCAGTCGTGTCCGACTCTTCGCGACCCCATGGACTGCAGCCTTCCAGGTTCTTCCCTCCATGGGATTTTCCAGGCAAGAGTACTGGAGTGGGTTGCCATTGCCTTCTCCGAGCTCACTCTCTAGACAACCTTATTTATATAAATAGAAACTGCCTTAAGAGCTCTGAGTTATCTTTGACTCTTTCTCCCACTCCAGATTTTCTTCTCAATCTTGCCCTGCCTTTCCATTCCTCTTTCCTGAAGGACTAAGATATTCTCCCATCTCATCTCCCTGTCACTGGACACCCTGATCTCCTCCTAGTCTGTCTTAACGCAGCTCTATTTGCTCATCATTCATGTTTGGAAATACCTGAAGGACTCCCAACTGCCTACCAAACGAAATGCAATGACTCAGCATTGAGAATCTTTCTTAATACGACCCCCAAAAGATTTTCCTGCCACACCAACTATTACTCCCCTCAAAATACCTATCTTCCAATCTGTGCATTCTTCCCCAACCCAGTCCTCACCTCAGCCATGTGCTTTCTGCATTCTTCCCAATGAGAGAGAGGGCTCTTTTTGAAACATCTTTCCACGTTTCTAGCCAAATCAGTCTGGAGGTCCTGCTCACAAAGCTTTCCCAACTTCCCCAACATAAGATTTCCTTCTCCTTCCACCGCCCCTCCTCCACACAGTACTTTGTATTTTATTATCCTCATACACATATTCTGGTACAGATCCACTGAAGTAAGGAATAAATGTTGGTTCCGGACTATTCCATGTATGACAAAAGCTTAATTTCTGTTTAGCGACCCACTGTCTCAATCCACTAGAATTGGATGAGGTCTCCCCCAGGTCCCAAGGGTGGAGCCGAGGGTTCCAGAAGTCATTAACACATCCCATCTGCCAGCCACAGTGAGGGGTTCTGGGATGTACGTGCACATCATACAAGGCCTGGCAATAGCACTCAGTCAGAATCCAGCCCCCAGCTTTTCCTCAGGGAGCAGGAATCACTGAAGAGGGAGGATGGAAAGCTGGATGGGACAGAACTGAAAGGTGAGACACATCACTCAACATCTGCAACGCACCATGCCATGCCTAGTCGTATCCCTGAAGTTTTTAGTTACGAGTAAAAAATACTCTTCTCTTGCTTAAGCAAGTTTGAGGTCCCTCACCACCATAAATCCAACCTAAAACATCCTTTCTACTGTCTGTTGGCTACATAAGCAAAACGTCTAACCCTTAGTCACGCTTCCCCTCCATTCCTAGCTCAACCATGACTCTGCACATTATAGACTTGTACAAAGACAAATGTACATTGTACTAATTTAGTACCTGTACTCAAGAAATCTTTTCCATATGGATTGGAGAGGAAACATTTTAATTAGAAGGAAATAAAGGATTTAATTTCAGCCCTTTGCAGCCTTTCCAGTCATCACCTTATCACCCGTAGGCAGTAAACACTGAAAAGCTTTTATTAACAAGTTTCAGGAAGGTTTTGCATTCATAATTAAACTCTTTTGTAAAAACCCATCTCTGCTCTCAGGATTTCTTAAGTACTCGTGGCATATGGTAAAGCAGGTGTTTGCCAGCAAATGTTTTTTAAAAGATCTTTTCAAGACTACAAACTGGTTTCTCCTTCTAAAACTGGAATATTACGATTTTATCTTGGATTCCCTGACCCTTCCAATTAGATATTAACTTCACCCTATTAAAGAAGCCACAGGCTGATTAGGTGCTGCCGCAAGAGGTGCAGTTATGCTGGTTCTCTGCAAGACCTGAGTAAGCTTCACAGACGTGATTTATGCCAAGAATATATATGCTCCGGAAAAATAAGCACATATGTGCCCAGCCACATTGGGATATTGTGGACCCACTTACAGTGGAAATCAGGAGCAGTGCTGAGTTGCTTCAGTCATGTCTGACTTTCTGCAAACGCCTGGACTGTAGCCCGCCAGGCTCCTCTGTCCATGGGATTATCCTGGCAAGAATACTGGATTGGGTTGCCATTTTCTCCTCCAGGGGATCTTTCCGACTCAAGGATAGAACCCACATCTCCTGCAGCTCCTACATTGGCATGTAGATTCTTTACCACTGAGCCTCCTGGAAAGTCCTCGAACTCAGGAGAACATCTCCTAAAAGACATCCCAGTATCTTGCTCCTTTCCAGGATTAACTGACCCTCAGGTTCAAGTCCCAGCCCTCAGGCTTACAAACTCAAAAACACAGGCAGCACTCACCAAGCTGGATGCATTTTCAAAGATGAACTTTCATAAAACAAGCTTCTAGACCAATACAGAAAATTAAAATGCCAATAAATATGGTTAACAGATAATAATAATAGTAACTATCTTTATTAGATATTAGAAAACTATTGGATATTAGGTACTAAAAAATTTAAAGTTCACCTGATCACTCTATTCTCTCCCATAGCTAAGCTCATGAAAGACAAATCGTAGTCATAAGATTGCTTTGGTAAGCACTGAAATCAAAGCAAAGGGGACTTAGATGTCCTTACAAAATGTACCTCAGACAATACAGCTAAGGAAATGTCATTCCTACAAGAATCCACGTCAACTGGCCACACTCCCTCCCTGTGGAGAGCTAGCTGTGCCATGTCGAAGCCCCCCTCATTCTACATTCTAACTGCCCTTTCAGGCTTAGCTACATAATTCGCAGAGCTCAATCCAAAAGGAAAATGTGCAGCTCATAGTTCAAAAAGTGGGATAAAAGTGCCATGAAGATTCCAAAACACAAAATGTCTCCTTTCTTCCATTCTCTGTCTTTTTCCCTCCTTCTTTCCCTCTTTTCCTCCTTTCCTCCTCAACCCATCAAGGTATTATTTACCACTTAAAATCTGCTTTCATCAGAAAGAGATATTCACAGGGCCAGTACAGACCATCACAGGCACCCAAGAGCCCTGGTCCCATAACTTGGCATAAGTGTGCAGCCCACCAGATAGCAGGTTCCCTCTGCTACCAGGTCCCTCCCTGGATGGACTGAGCCAGGGGCAGAATAGTGAAGTGAAGTGAAGTCAAACAGGCATCTGCCTTTGCAGTGTGGCATGTGGCCAACCCACGGTGGACAGGCCATCCCAAAGAACTGCAACCCCTGAGTCTGAGCACACTCAGCACCTGGCAAGGGGTTCACTCTTGTTGCACTCAATATGCCAGCAAATCTTGAAAACTCAGCAGTGGCCACAGGACTGGAAAAGGTCAGTTTTCATTCCAATCCCAAAGAAAGGCAATGCCAAAAAATGTTGAAACTACCACACAATTGCACTCATCTCACACACTAGCAAAGGAATGCTGAAAATTCTCCAAGCCAGGCTTCAACAGTATGTGAACCATGAACTTCTAGATGTTCAAGCTGGATTTTGAAAAGACAGAGGAACCAGAGATCAAACTGTCAACATCTGCTGGATTATCGAAAAAGCAAGAGAGTTCCAGAAAAACATCTACCTCTGCTTTACTATGCCAAAGCCTTTGACTGTGTGGATCACAACAAACTGTGGAAACTTCTTCAAGAGGTGGGAATACTAGACCTCCTGACCTGTCTCCTATAAAGCTGTATGCAGTCAAGAAGCAACAATTAGAACTGGACATGGAACAANAGTTCCAGAAAAACATCTTCCTCTGCTTTACTATGCCAAAGCCTTTGACTGTGTGGATCACAACAAACTGTGGAAACTTCTTCAAGAGGTGGGAATACTAGACCTCCTGACCTGTCTCCTATAAAGCTGTATGCAGTCAAGAAGCAACAATTAGAACTGGACATGGAACAACAGACTGGTTCCAGTATATTGTCACCCTGTTTATTTAACTTATCTGCAGAGTACATCATATGAAATGCCAGGCTGGATGAAATATAAGATGGAATCAAGACTGGTGAGAGAAATATCAATAACATCAGATATGCAGATGACACCACCCTTATGGCAGAAAGTGAAGAGGAACTAAAGAGCCTCTTGATGAAAGTGAAAGAGGACAGTGAAAAAGTTGGCTTAAAGCTCAACATTCGGAAGATGAAGATCATGGCATCTGGTCCCATCACTTCATGGCAAATAGATGGGGAAATAGCAGTGGAGCAGTGAGAGACTTTAGTTTTTGGGCTACAAAATCATTGCATACAGTGACTGCAGCCATGGAATTAAAAGAAACTTACTCCTTGGAAGAAAAGTTATGACCAACCTAGACAGCATATTAAAAAGCAGAGGCATTACTTTGCCAACAAAGGTCCATCTAGTCAGAGCTATGGTTCTTCCAGTAGTCATGTGAGAGTTGGACTATAAGGAAAGCTGAGCACCGAAGAATTGATGCTTTTGATGTGTGGCATTGGAGAAGACTCTTAAGAGTCCTTGGACTGCCATGAGATCCAACCTGTCAATCCTAAAGGAAATCAGTCCTGAATATTCATTGGAAGGACTGATGCTGAAGCTCAAACTCCAATATTTTGGCCACCTGATGCAAAGAACTAATTCACTGAAAAAGACTCTGATGCTGGGAAAGATTGAAGGCACAAAGAGAAAGGGACAACAGAGAATGAGATGGTTGGATGGCATTACTGATTCAATGGACATGAGTTTGAGCAAGCTCCAAGAATTGGTAATGGACAGGGAAACCTGGCATGCTGCAGTCCATGGGTTTGCAAAGAGTCAGACATGACTGAGCAACTGAACTGACTGAAGGGGTTCAAAACCCCAATGAGTCACTATGGTTCTGCCAGCCCAGGATGGGAATGTCCACCACCATGTTTTATACCAAGACACCAAGGCATGTGTATATTTGGACCCTGACCCTCTCTGCATCTAGACTCCCACCCAGTCAAGACAGAGGCAGGCCTGGACCCCGGTACCAGGAGGTGAAGAAGCAGACACCCAAGCACCTGTCCTAAGGAGGTTGGGCTCCATGCTCTTGGTCATGCTCAGTTGTCCCATCAGACTTCACTTACAAAAACACAAACTCAAAGGTAAATCATCCAGAATTTCAAGACAGCAACTACAGATCACTTCACCCCAAGCACGGAGTCCTTCTGGTGGGACCATCTTATATGACTGTAAAGCCAGCCTGCTTGTCCTAACTTCTGTTTTCTTTTAAATGTCACTGGGTATGCTACAGCTTCAACTAGCAAACACAGTTCGATTTTGCCTATAGCTACAACTTGATAGCTTGCTTCAAGAAAATAAAGGTTTCTCTTTAATTAACCAATTACTTTTTAGACTGGTATTTTAAAGGGTAAGCAACTTCCACAAGACACAGTATTATTTCAAAATCGAACTAAAAGAACCATTCTTATTTTTCTTATTTCCAAGCCCTTCTATAGGCCCAAACACTGACAATATCTACCACTGGCCCAGTGTAGCAATAACCACAGCCTGAAACTGCTTCAAGAATGCATTTACCTCCATTCATTTATTTATTCAATGGACTTAACAAATCTTGTGTGCTTACATACCAGGCATTACGCTCTGTGTTACAAAGTTAAGAAGCACACAGTCCCTTGAAGAGCACATACTGAAACAGAGAAAACTGGCACAGAAGTGGACAATTTCCTCTGATAAGTGCTATGAGACCATTTATCACCGAAGCACAAAGGCCGGGTATTCAACCCAGCCTGGTGGAGAAAGATGAAGGTTTTCCGGACATTTTCCATCAAGGAGTGAGAACATTTTCCCCAAGAATACGGATAGCACCTTGGAGTTACACATTCCACCTCGGAGTTGCTGCTGCTGCTGCTGCTAAGTCGCATNCACCGAAGCACAAAGGCCGGGTATTCAACCCAGCCTGGTGGAGAAAGATGAAGGTTTTCCGGACATTTTCCATCAAGGAGTGAGAACATTTTCCCCAAGAATACGGATAGCACCTTGGAGTTACACATTCCACCTCGGAGTTGCTGCTGCTGCTGCTGCTAAGTCGCATCAGTTATGTCCGACTCTGTGCGACCCCACAGACGGCAGCCCACCAGGTTCCACCATCCCTGGGATTCTCTAGGCAAGAACACTGGAGTGGGTTGCCATTGCCTTCTCCGACCTTGGAGTTACACATTCCTTTTTCCTCAGAATCTGTCATATGAGAACACATCACCTCCTCCAAAGTACCAAGTAGTCTTGCTCCTCACTCCACCCCCTCAAAAATAAATCAACCTAGATCTGTTCAAGACTTCAGAACCAACTACCAATTTACAAGTAATACAGGGCACAGGGGACCATATTAAACTGGTCACAAGGGATGCAGTCAGCAAAATCTTGTGAGAAACTCTTAATAGGGCAAATACCTCGATTTCTTCAAAAAATAAACTACAAGAAAAAAATAGGTAGAAGAGCACTCAGTAGATTAACAGAGACTTAAAGGACATATCCACTAACTGTAATAGGTGGGCCTTGTGTGGAAGTTTTTGAATCCTCTTAGGGGAAAACATTATAACATTTATGAGACCAAGATATTTAATGAAATTAAGGATCCGTTCATTGTCCAAATGTGATCATAACACTGTTGTTACAGTTAAAGAGGCAGGAACGTACAATGGTTAGGGCTCCAAGCTTTGGGATCACATTTCCTGGTTTCAGACATCTCTTCAGAGACAGGGCAACAAACCTTTGAGTAAGATGGCTTACTCAATGGTTGTATGTCCTCATCTCTAACACAGGAAATAATAATGGCAGTTGCTTCATTAAGTTGTTGGAGGATTATGAGATATACCATGAAAAAGCATTCGGTACAGCATCTGGTTCACGATAATCATCCATTCTGTTTTCATTACCACTGAGGTGATGAGGAACCTTTTTTTAACCTTTCTGTTGATTGCCCTCAGCTCAGTTACTCTGGACTAGATTCCTTCTTCTGCCCAACCAGATGCCTGCAGGACATCACTTAAAGGGAGCTCACCATTCACATCTGCGCTCCTCTCTATTCTATGTCTCCCCTCCCAGCTGCCAAACCCACAAACCCATATTCCTTTTCTTTACTGCCCAATGGGCTTGTAAAGTGTAGTTCCCAGGAATCAAGGATTCTCCTGAAAATGGCTCCGGTTCATCTCTTTGGTTAAATCTCTTTGGATAAAATCTCTTTCAATTCATGCATTCATGCCTGAATTCACCCCAGTGGGACCCAGGCAGGGTCCTCCCATCCCCGGCAATGGCAATCTCGTGCTTCTTCCTCCACTCCAGGCTTACATTGTGTGTCCTGGATTCAACAAACAATTTCACTGTTTGCTGCTTATCACTGCCTTTAGGCTACAAAATCAAGTCTGAAAGTTTTCACCCTCTGCTGCAATTGTGATCCTTTCTCCACTTCAGAGTAGAGAAGGGCAAGCCTCCTGGTAAATCCTTAAGACCAGGGATGCCTTACACCTAACCCATTCCTCCAAGGCTACTTACTTGGTGCTTTGTACATGTAGACACCCCAAAATTCCCTCCTGTTTTTTATAATACTTAGAAGAAGGAAATAAAGCTAGTTTATATGTCAGAGTCTGGAGAAAATGGCATACAAAGATGGGATGCTATTGGGAAACCAGTGTAGAGAAAGTGATAGTGTTCTTAAAATCTCCCATTCCAAAAGGAAGAAAAAAAAAAAAAAAACAAAAACCTCTTAATTCTTCCTGACTTCTTAGGAATATACCTGGGCTGTCTATCATAGTTACACTGCTAATTAGCTGTACAGGATTCCTGGTAGATGATTTAACCTCTCTAGGCTCCAGCTTTTTCATCTATAATATGAGGATGTTGGATTATAGGAGCTCTGAAAACTCTCTCAGCTCTAAAGGTATGATTTTAAATATTAGAAATAAAAGTCCCAGATGCAAATGTTGATCCAGTGTTGGAAGCAGGTGGACCCATAGTCACTGACACTATTTCTCAATAACTATTAACCAAAAATGTTTCATGATGACTAAAATGAACACTAAAAGAACTATTAACAGCATTATAAATTCTAATAATAGTATAACATATATCAGGTTGCCGTAAGTTGCATTACTAGAGTCACAGAGTATTAATCTAACACCTTGGGAAGCAGAATCATAATGTTAGTATTAATAACTTACTGGCACAGAGTCCAGTGTATTTTCAAATGCTCAATACATGGTAGCCAGTCTGACAGCTGCTGAGTTCATTCATTTAATTAGGACTTTTGCCCTAGACGATGTTCTGTTCAAGCTTTAGAGACTGCATCATGCTAAGGTGAGATTGTCCAGGCTGAGCTAGAATAATTATTTGGTTTCTCTTCTTTGCTCCACTTTGTTCTCTGGAATTTAGGTATAAAATTGAGCTATCAACCACTTTTGTTCAAGGCTGACCCACCTTAACCACCATGTTGGAATGCAGCCAAAGCTATAAAAATAGAGACAGACATATTTCCAAGAAATTGAACAAGACTGAAATAAACGTTTGTAAATAAAATCACAGACTCACAGTCGGCACAGAAGTAGGATTTCAGCTAAGTATCCTGCCAGCTGGAATCTGTTTGAGGCCTATATTTTTACCTGTCCTGGAAACTCCATTACAATGAATCTAACAGCCACAGTACATAAGGTAAGGGTTTGTTAGCAGCCATAGCAAAAAGCTGCCCCAACTGTATTATGGGCAAAAGGGTGGTCTCAAAAGAAAATCAACTTAACATGTCATCATTTTTCCTCACTGGCTATGGAAACATTATATTAGAAAGGAGGGGATAGGCATAACGTAAAGAAGTAGTATTTTGGTGATGGAGGTCAAATCATTATTTCAGTCTTTCTTAAAGTTTTTGCTACTGAATGGTGAAGTGGAAAAGAAATCTAGACACTTGGGTGCAAGAGCCAGCCACAAGAGCCAACCAACCACTAAAAGGAGGATCAAAACTGACAGAAAGTATAGCTGCTATTAGAGAATATGAAAGATGACCTTATGAGTACTGAGCTTTTTTATTCTTAAAATATCTTATTGTAAGTATAGCATTATCTTGCATGTTCTTCATAAATCCCAATCCAGGTAAGTTTACAAAATGTCTTTAGGTTGGTTGCTTAAGCTTCCAAGTTTGTGTGCTGTACTTAGTTGCTCAGTCATGTCTGACTCTTTGCAACCCCATGGACTGTACCCACCAGGCTCCTCTGTCCATGGCAAAAATACTCCAGGCAAAAATACTGGAGTGGGTTGCCATGCCCTCTTCCAGGGGATCTTCCCTACCCAGGGATCGAACCCAGGTCTCCCGCAACACAGGCAGATTCTTTACCATCTGAGCTGCCAGGGAAGCCAAGAATACTGGAGTGGGTAGCCTAACCTTTCTCCATGGGATCTTCCTGACCCAGGAATCAAACCAGGGTCTCCTGCATTGCAGGCAGATTCTCTGCCTGTTGAGCTACCAAAGAAGCCCTAAACCTTCCAAGCTTAAAGCACCTCATTTTCATCTGACCCTGAAATTATTCCGAGCATCTGCAGTTGTATAACGCTTCTAAACAATTTCAGGCCACTTGGCTAGTCTATAGAATCTTTAAGAACAATTTACAAAGTGACTCACTTTGGTGACCCAGAAGTATTTTCACATCTGGCAAGTACATCATTCACACATTCAAGTGCACAGCAAGCACGTATTACATGCAAGGCACTTGGCAGAGTCAAGGGAGATCTGCAATTTCAACAGGACAACATCCTCACCATCAGGGAGTCCACAGGCCAGTGTATCAGACACAGGAGCACATCAGGTAAGTACCTAACATGGAGATGCTCCCTGAAGCAGAAGAGGACAGCGCAGTCTCAGGGCCCAACACCAACTGAAAAAACATTCAAACACACTGCTGAGGATAGGCACTCTCATATCACTCTCATCTTTTGGAAATGAAGATATAAAAAATTCATAAACAAAGTCAGGAAAAGAAATCAGTGCCTTCACATGTTATTTCAAATGCCTATCATTTCCTTTGTCTAGGTACCTATTTCAGAGTTGTGTTAATGCACATTTTAAATGATCTAAAACATAAGTCAATGCCTTTAAGAATAAAATTAATTCTCATTACATTTCAATTTAAGGTTTCCAAGTTGAAGCCACTAACCTTAGGAAAACAGATTCATAAATAAAAGCAGGCTAGTAGCCAGAAGAAATTCAGGGAGGAAGAAAGTACAAACATATTAATGAAACATATATTGAATTTGAACAGAGGGGAGGGTCTTTGAAGCACAAAGTTCAGCAATCTAAAGCTACGTAGGGCCCTTCTGTGAGAAAGCGTCGGCTTATCTACCGCTTCCTAATTGGATCCCCACTTGTAAGGTTTATTTAAACTTCTATAGAATAAGCAAGGTCATTGCCTCACCATATTGAAAAGTTTTATCAAGAAAATGTCACAACCCAGTTGAAGTCATTCATTAACAATTATAATTTTTTAAAAGTCAGCAGAGGAATTCAAAAGACTACTCTGATGAAGGAAATCAAAGAGGACACTAATAGATGGAGAAATATACCATGTTCATGGATTGGAAGAATCAATATTGTGAAAATGAGTATACTTCCCAAAGCAATCTACAGATTCAATGCAATCCCTATCAAGCTACCAGCAGTATTTTTCACAGAATTAGAACAAACAATTTCAAGATTTGTATGGAAATACAAAAAACCTCGAATAGCCAAAGCAATCTTGAGAAAAAAGAATGGAACTGGAGGAATCAACCTGCCTGACCTCAGGCTCTACTACAAAGCCACAGTCATCACAGTTTGGTACTGGCACAAAGACAGAAATATAGATCAATGGAACAAAATAGAAAGCCCAGAGATAAATCCACTCACCTATGGACACCTTATCTTCGACAAAGGAGGTAAGAATATACAATGGCGTAAAGACAATCTCTTTAACAAGTGGTGCTGGGAAAACTGGTCAACCACTTGTAAAAGAATGAAACTAGATCACTTTCTAACACCACACACAAAAATAAACTCAAAATGGATTAAAGACCTAAACGTAAGAACAGAAACTATAAAACTCCTAGAGGAGAACATAGGCAAAACACTCTCTGATATATATCAAAGCAGGATCCTCTATGATCCACCTCCCAGAATACTGGAAATAAAAGCAAAAATAAACAAATGGGATCTAATTAAAATTAAAAGCTTCTGCACAACAAAGGAAACTCTAAGCAAGGTGAAAAGACAGCCTTCAGAATGGGAGAAAATAATAGCAAATGAAACCACTGACAAACAACTAATCTCAAAAATTTACAAGCAACTTACGCAGCTCAATTCCAGAAAAATAAACGACCCAATCAAAAAATGGGCCAAAGAACTAAACAGACATTTCTCCAAAGAAGACATACGGATGGCTAACAAACACATGAAAAGATGCTCAACTTCACTTATTATCAGGGAAATGCAAATCAAGACCACAATGAGATACCATTTCACACCAGTCAGAATGGCTGCAATCCAAAAGACTGCAAGCAATAAATGCTGGAGAGGGTGTGGAGAAAAGGGAACCCTCTTACACTGTTGGTGGGAATGCAAACTAGTACAGCCACTATGGAGAACAGTGTGGAGATTCCTTAAAAAATTGCAAATAGAACTGCCATATGACCCAGCAATCCCGCTGCTGGGCATACACACCGAGGAAACCAGAATTGAAAGAGACACATGTACCCCAATGTTCATAGCAGCACTGTTTATAATAGCCAGGACGTGGAAACAACCTAGATGTCCATCAACAGATGAATGGATAAGAAAGCTGTGGTACATATACACGATGGAGTATTACTCAGCCATTAAAAAGAATACATTTGAATCAGTTCTAATGAGATGGATGAAACTGGAGCCAATTATACAGAGTGAAGTAAGCCAGAAAGAAAAGCACCAATACAGTATACTAACTCATATTTATGGAATCTAGAAACATGGTGATGATAACCCTGTATACGAGACAGCAAAAGAGACACAGATGCATGGAATGGACTTTTGGACTTTGAGGGAGAGGGAGGGGGGGGGAAGGTTTGGGAGAATGGCACTGAAACATGTGTGCTGTCGTGTGGGAAACGAAGCCTCGGTCTATGTTCAGTTCAGGATGCAGGATGCTTGGGACTGGTGCACGGGGATGATCCGGAGAGTTGATGTGGAGTGCGAGGTGGGGGGGGTTTTCAAGATTGGGACTCATGTACACCTGAGATGAAAAAATAAAAATTTAAAATTTAAAAAAAGAAAAAAAAAAGACTATCATTAATTCAACAAATGTTTATGATATACTGTATTAGTTTGCTTGGCTGCTGCAACAAAATACCACAGACGAAGTGGCTTAAACAACAGAAATTTATCTTCTCACAGTTTTGGAAGGCAGAAAACTGAGATCGAGAGCAGCAGCTTTCGCTCTTGCAGGCCAGCCTCCTTGGCTTATAGATGGTCACCTTCTCCGTCTTCACACGGTCTTTCCTTTGTGTGTATTTGCATCCTAATCTCCTCTTATTATAAGGACACTATTCATATGGGTCAAGGTCCACCTTAACAACCTCATTTGAATTTAATTATCTCTTTTAAAACCCTAACTCCAAATACATTTTATTCTGAGGTAATGAAGGTTAGAACTTCACCTGTAAATTTTGAAGGGGCATAATTCAGTCCATAACATACCTAATCTGTGCTTAAGAGAACAGCATTGAAACATGTATGTTACCATATGTAAAACAGAGGGCCAGCGCAAGTTCGATGCATGAAGCAGGGCACCCGAAGTCAGTGCTCTGGGACAACACAGAAGGATAGGGTGGGGAGGGATTTGGGATGGGGGGTTCAGGATGAGGGGGACACGTGTATATCTATGGCCGACTCATATTGAAAAAAAAAAAAAGAGCAGAACATCAGTGTTTCACTTATCTTGACAGTACTTAATTTTTCATTAGTATCTTTCACATGTTAGTTACACATATGTAGTAATTTAAAGACCGATAATTAACAGGCATCAAACGTAATGAACCATGGACTATAACTGATAAATCACGCAACCACACTGAAAGAAAGAGTAGGAAACTGGAATGAAAAAGAGGTACAGAAAAAGGAATGAGCTACTTCCCACGACTAGATGCTGGAGCTTTCGTACAGCACAGAGCATGGGTGACCTTCACTCCAGTCACAGTGCCTACAGGTTCCCAGCTGCCCACCCAGAAGCTCATTTGCTTCAGTTGCAGTGAAGTTGTTGAACAGCACTGGACACATACAATTTAAATCAATCCAAGCAGGCTTTCCATACTTTAAATCTACTATAATATTGCTGTTTCCCTCTCTTTAACTGCTTGGTCCTGCAACTATCTTTACCAAGTATAGATTTCCAGGATCCAGGAAGAGTCATGTCAGTAATCACCACATTACCAGTCCGTCCAGATCATAAAAATCATGTTAGGTACCTTCCAATCATCCTCCCAGACTTGCAATCCAAAGCCTTGATCTTCATTTCTTTGGTTCCTCCATTTTGGAGCATGAGTTGTATTAATTGCAGGATCAGAACAGAAAAAAAAATAACTTATTTCAGGCCAGAGCTTAAATTAACTCCATGAAAACAATGAGTTAAGTAGTTTTAAAATATCAGTAACAGCAGGAATGAAGGGCAGGAAAACAGTACACCATTTCTGAAGGGGAATTTAGAAATAAATGTCAAATTCTTTGCCTTAAAATTATATATTTTTGACCCCAAATTCCATAAATAGAAAATTTCCCCAAAGATGTGCATTAAATGTGAGTGCCTTTATATTCATTACATGATACATAGCATCAAAATCTGGAAACAACCTTAACACTTAAGGTAAAGAAATTATGGAACATTCAAAACAGAACACTAAAAATGTCGACTAAAAATATTTATGGATATGGAAAATGTTTCAACTATAATTAAGTTTAAAAATTTTAAACTGTGCCAAACAGTGCTATAGCATGACCCCAGAGTTTTCAAATATACCACATTTATTTTGGGTATGTACTATATACGAATTTATTTATGTCCTGATTTTAGAATTCAATTTTTTCTTAAGATTAAATTACACACAATAAATCTGTTAAAATATACAAAAGCAACACAATATTGATAGTAAAACAAAAATGAGTGAATCCTGGAGGTCAACCAGAACATTTTAAAATTCTCCACATAGGAGCACCAGATGCCACAGCAGATACATATCTTCCTTTCATCCAGCTNCACCTTCACAATATACACAAAAATAAACTCAAAATTGATTAAAGACTTAAATGTAAGACTTGATACCATAAAAACTCTGGAAGAAAACACCAGCAAATATTCTCTGACATATCAATGTTTTCTTAGGTCAGTCTACTAAGACAATGGAAATAAAAGCAACAATAAACATGACCTAATCAAATGTATAAGCTTTTCCACAGCAAAGGAAGCCATCAACAAAAAGAAAGGACAGCCTATAGACTAAGAAATATTAGTGAAGATGTCACCAATAGGGCTTAATTTCCAACATATACAAATAGCTCATATAACTCAATAACAAAACAACAACCCAGTAGAAAAATGGGCAGAAGACCTAAATAGACATTTCTCCAAAGAAAACATACATATGGCCAATAGGCACATGAAAAGATGCTGATCATTGCTAACTATTAGAGAAATGCAAACCAAAACTATTGTATAGTACCACCTCACACTAGTCGTAATGCCCATCATTATAAAGTCTGCAAACAATAAATGCTGGAAAGGGTGTGGAGTAAAGGGAAACCTACACATTTGGTGGGTATGTAAGTTGGTACAGCCACTTAGAAAACAGTATGGAGGGTTCCTCAAAAAATGAAAAATAGGGTTGCCATATGACTCAGTAATCCCACTCCTGTTCATATATCCAGAAAAAACTATAACTCAAAAAGATACATGTACCCCTAAATGTTGACAGATGAATGGATAAAGATGTGGTATATACAATGGAATACTACTCAGCCATAAAAAGGAATGGAATAATGCAATTTGTGGTAACATGAATGCAGCTAGAGATTATCATACTCCTGTTGCTGCTGCTAAGTCACTTCAGCAATCGTTTCCGACTCTGTGCAACCCCATAGATGGCAGCATACCAGGCTCCCCTGTCCCTGGGATTCTCCAGGCAAGAACACTGGAGTGGATTGCCATTTCCTTCTCTTATGCATAAAGGTGAAAGTGAAAGTGAAGTTGTTCAGTCGTGTCCAACCCTCAGCAACCCCATGGACTGCAGCCTTGCAGGCTCCTCTGTTCATGGGATTCTCCAGGCAAGAGTACTGGAGTGGGGTGCCATTGACTAAATGAAGTTAAGTCAGAAAGAGAAAAATGTCATATGACATCACTTATAGGTGGAATATAAAATCAACACAAATGAACATATCTATAAACCAGTTTTGACCAGTGTGAACAGTATGTCTGAACCTATAGATGCAACACTGGAACAAGTCTGGGCTGAGCTGTGCCATCAGACCCAATGGCTGCTTATTCCTGGGATGATTGTGTCACAGAACATAAAACTTCCTCTCAGAGACTCAGCTGTGTTACTCAGCCAGAATGACTATTCTTCAGCTTAATTTTCCTGACTAGTATGACCTTTCTCAAGAACATGTTACTAGTGACTGTGATCTACTTGGCTGGTTTCCTGTCCAGGACTTTCTGTGTCCTTTGCCTTAGAAGTTGTTCTTTCCCAGTCCTCCCAGATATTCATTTTACTAGATACGTGTGTGTGCTCAATCATGTTTGACTCTTTGCGACCACATGGACTATAGCCCACAAGGCTCCTCTACCCATGGGATTTTCCAGGCAAGAATACTGGAGTGGGTTGCCATTGCCTTCTCCAGGGGATTTTCCTAACTCAGGAATCAAACCCGAGTCTCTTCAGTCTCCTGCATTGGCAGATGGATTCTTTATTGCTAGGCTACTTGCAAAGCACCTCCTTGATATAAGATAAACAGAATAGACCTCCTCACTGTGTTAAACCTTGAACAAAGCACCCATCTGATTTTGAATCACCATTACTTTGATTCTTCTCATGCCTTAACCTAAGAGGAGACCTGGGTCAGTCTGGCTCTTGAACTTTCTTGGATAATGTCTAGTGGTCTTGGGATCCTGTTCTCAGGGGTTGACTCTAATCCATAGCTCTAGCTTGGTCTTTCACAAAAGGTCATTTAGGAAAACTTAGAATGTCATAGAATACTCATGAGTTTAAATAAATTTTGTCTTAGATTTCTTCATTGCAGATATTCTCTGATGAATACAGAAATTGCCCAGTGCCACTGTTCAAATCAGCACAAGGGCTCTATTCTCACATGGCAGGAAACAGCTTTGGATAAGTCTAAGACTTCACAAGAGGTACCATCCCAGTATATTTATTGCAGAGTTAATCTATGTTCACCCACTGATTCTGGACTTCTGCATCAGTTTCCATCTTCTCTCCTCAAATTTGATTGACCTCCTTGTGGTGTTCCTCTCTTATTTGGACATCTGAATCCCATATGGAATCTTCAGCCTCTAGATACTTTGTTACCAGTCACCTCTTACCTTCCTGAGCCAACTTCTTACCTCCAAGGTCTCCCAGAGACTTTCTAAATGTCACTAGGGATTTAAAAAAATAAGTAGCACTGCTTAGGAAATCATGGACATGGAACAACAGACTGGTTCCAAATTGGGAAAGGAGTACATCAAGGTTGTATATTGTCTCCCTGCTTATTTAACTTATATGCAGAGTACATAGTGAGAAATGCTGGACTGGAAGAAACACAAGCTGGAATCAAGATTGCCGGGAGAAATATCAATAACCTCAGATACACAGATGACACCACCCCTATGGCAGAAAGCGAAGAAGAAATAAAGAGTCTCTTGATGAAAATGAAAGAGGAGAGTGAAAAAGCTGGCTTAAAACTCAACATTCAGAAAACTAAGATCATGACATCTGGTCCCATCACTTCATGGCAAATAGATAGGGAAACAATGGAAACAATGACAGACTTTATTTTTGGGGCTCCAAAATTACTGCAGATGGTGACTCTAACCATGAAATTAAAAGACGCTTGCTCCTTTGAAGAAAAGTTATGACCAACCTAGACAGCATATTAAAAACCAGAGGCATTACTTTGCTACAAAGGTCTGTCTGGTCAAGGCTATGGTTTTTCCAGTAGCCATGTATAGGTGTGAGAGTTGGACTGTAAAGAAAGCTGAGTGCCGAAGAACTGATGCTTTTGAACTGTGGTGTTGGAGAAGACACTTGATAGTTACTTGAACTGCAAGGAGATCAAACCAGTCCATCCTAAAGGAAATAAGTCCTGAATATTCATTGAAAGGACTGATGCTGAAGCTGAAACTCCAATAGTTTGGGCCACCTTGTGCAAAGAACTGACTCATTGAAAAAGATCCTGATGCTGGGAAAGATTGAAGGTGGGAGAAGACGGGGATGACAGAGGATGAGATGGTTCGATAGCATCACTGATGTGATGGATATGAGTTTGAGGAGACTCTAGGGGTTGGTGATGGACTGGGAGGCCTGGTGTGCTGCAGTCCATGGGGTTACAAAGGGTCAGACACTACTGAACTGAAAACTAGTGTGGTAGGAATAATCAAATGGGTGGTTTCAGTGTACAATCAAGGTAAGAAGCTACTGCTCTACTTTCTTAGAATTCAGTGGAAATTGTTTTATAGAGAGAAGGGTAGGTATGAATGATACTAGGTCCGTAGAGAAATAAGTGGGGAAAGTGATAGCTTAGTAGGGAAAGTGTCAATTGAGAGGCTGGGGGAGACCAAGTAAAACAGAGAAGAGCCAGCCCTGGAAACTATGCCCTAGGGCAACATAGGAAAAGTACTCAGGAGACAAATGAGTGAATCTAACCTAATCTCCTGGATGAAGCCATTGATACGAGCAGCACTTACTCGACCCAGTGAAGTCACACTTAGTTCACACAACCAGAACACATAGGTATGTAAATATCCCTGGAATCCACACAATCTACCTTCTGCCTTTTCATGGCTTCTCTGAGCCCTGCTCAGGAAATTGTTGCCTGGTAAACTAGCGTGGTGGGAATAATCAAATGGGTGGTTTCCCTGATGGCTCAGCAATAAAGAATCTGCCTGCAATGCAGGAGAGAGGTAGGTGCGATCCCTGACTCAGGAAGACCTCCTGGAGAAGGAAAAAGCAACCCACTCCAATATTGTTGCCTATAAACTTCCATGGTCAGAGGAGCTTGGTAGGCCACAGTCCATGGGGTCGCAAAGAGTCTGACATGACTGAGCAAATGAGTACACACATAGCCACTGAGCATGAAGAATTACTGCAAAGTTCTCACAGCCAACAAGATGGCAAAATCAGGTCATACGTTGGTTTTGATTTTCTTGGCCATCCTCTGAGGTAGGCAGGAGTGTTATTATTTTTACCACAGTTTCATTTTTATTGATCAGGGTCATGAGATTCCAAATGTAGGAGTAACTTGCCCAGGGTCATGTAGTGACTAAACTGAAAGCAAAATTATGATTGAAACCTGAACTGTTTCATTTCAAATCCACATTTTCCTTCACTTTACCCCTTTGTCCAAAAGGATTGAAAATTCCCTCAAAATACAGAGATGAGTTAAGGTTGTAATGTTGTGCTTTGCAGCTCTGGGTGGATTGCTGTCATTAAGTACGTGGGAGAGTTGTTTGTTTCCTCATCAGTTGAATCAGTGATCCTTAAGGGGAACGGTACCACTTCTTTAGACGCATTTGGAAATTCCTGGGGCAAGGTTTTCGGTTGTCACTATGATGAGTCCCTGCTGGCATTTAGTGGGTGGAGGGCAAGGATTCTGTAAAAGTCTTTGTCTTTTTTGCAGAAATGATTTATTATTTATTTTTCGCTCTCCTGGGTCTCTAGTTGTGCTGCTCGGCTTCTCTTTGAGGTGGCTTTTCTTGCAGAGCAGGTGCTAGGGTGTGTGGGCTTCTGTTGTCATGCCTCCCTGGCTCTGGCGCACAGGATCAGTAGATGTGATGCACAGCATGGGGATATTCCTGGATCAGGTATTGAACCCTGAACTGGCAGGAAGATTCTTTACCACTGAGCTACGAGGGAAGCCCTGTAAAAGTCTTGTGTTACATTCTTACCCAGGAAAGAATTGTAGCATCACAAGTGATGTTGAGAGCCCTGTGGATATCGTGTAGCAAGAAAATTTGTATAATTACCTGAGTCAAGAACTTAACTCAGTTTTACATATAAACACAAAGTAACGTACATGGCTTTGTTACCAAATTTTCAGAAATGTGACTTTCAGATAAATTCAGAGAAAAATTGTTTATGGTTTGGTCATAACTTCACAAAGAGTTGCTCATCATTTTCAGAAAGTTATAATGCGTGTGATTTTACCTTAACTTTACTTGATACCTTTATAATCTTGCCCCANTTGTTACCAAATTTTCAGAAATGTGACTTTCAGATAAATTCAGAGAAAAATTGTTTATGGTTTGGTCATAACTTCACAAAGAGTTGCTCATCATTTTCAGAAAGTTATAATGCGTGTGATTTTACCTTAACTTTACTTGATACCTTTATAATCTTGCCCCAGAATAGGAGTGGAATTGGTGGGGATCCTTTTATTGTGTAGTTTCCAGAAATTTACTCATACTCTAACTTGATAATTTCTGATGCTTAACAAACTAAGGCCANACCTCATGTGAAGAGTTGACTCATTGGAAAAGACTCTGATGCTAGGAGGGACTGGGGGCAGGAGGAGAAGTGGAAGACAGAGGATGAGATGGCTGGATGGTATCACTGACTCGATGGCCGTGAGTTTAAGTGAACTCCAGGAGTTGGTGATGGACAGGGAGGCCTGGCGTGCTGCAATTCAGGGGGTCACAAAGAGTAGGACACGACTGAGTGACTGAACTGAACTGAATCTTAGTTGCATCACACAGGATCTTCAGTCCTCATTGTGGCACATGGGGTCTTTGGTTGTGGCATGTGAGTTCTTAGTTGTAACATGTGGGATCTACTTTCCTGGCCAGGGGAGGAACCCAGTCTTCCTGCATTAGGAGCATGGGGCTTAGCCACTGGATCACCAGAGAAGTCCCGCAAAGTATCTTCTTAATTCAAAAGCCGGCCTTCTCAGAAAAAGCTGGAGGAGGAATTAAAGGAAGGTGAACAACTCTGGTTCTCCATCCCTTCAGAGCCGTGCGTGGGCAGTGGACTATCCAGGTGGCCTTTCGCGGCTCAGGACCCTCCAATCAAGCCAGGTGTGTTTCCCATCCTCCCTTCCTTTTTCATATGGACAAGATTAATTGAATGAAAGGATGAGACTAATTGATAGAGAAAACATACTAAAATGATTATCTAGAACAGAAAAACAGGTCAACATGGCAGGAGTATATGAATGAGGAAAAGACATTTCACCTGTTTACCTTAGTGGTGAAGTGACTGAAAGCAGACAGTACAGGATTGAGTCTTGGGGCATTTTTGTNGGGTTTTTGGATTGAAACACTCTTTCAAATGCAGAAGACTAAAGCCCTTAGTTGACTTTTCCCAGAGAATGCCAGAAGAGTGGAAAAGCAGGCAGATTCTTAGTTTTGGGGGGGTACATGCCCAGGAAATGCCAGGGAGAAAAACCCTGAGATTTGACTCGTCCTTGCCCATCAAAATCTCCTGCCGCGTGACCTTGTCACGGGTGGGATTCCTCACGCTGGCTCCCGGCACCAAGGACAACTCAATCTGAAGGATTCTTCCCTAGACATGACTCTATCTCTATGTTATCTGTCCCTCAGTTCCCTCCTAAAAGAGATAAGGGAAAAGTGCTCAGTAGCTTAGTCGTGTCCAAATCTTTGCAACCCTGAGAGCTGTAGCCCACTAGGTGTCACAGTCTAAGGGGGTTCCCAGGCAAGAGTACTGGAGTGGGTTGCAATATCCTACTCTAGGGGATCTTCCTGACCCAGGGATCAAACCTGCGTCTCGTGCATTGAGGCTTTACCATTGAGCCATGGGGGAAGCCCCAAATGAACAAGATATGGCACTAAAAACTATTCATTTCTAATTAAACGTTACATATGTTATTTCCCCTGGTGGCTCAGATGGTAAAGAATCTGTCTGCCATGTGGGAGACCTGGGTTCCATTTCTGGGTTGGGAAGATCCACTGGAGAAGAGAATAGCAACCCACTCCAGTATTCTTGCCTGGAAAATTCCCATGAACAGAGGAGCCTGATGGGGTGCAATTGTGGGGGATCTCAAAGAGTCAGACACAACTGAGCAACTAAGTACATGTCATTTCCTAGCATGCTTTGGATAGATTCTCTTTTAGTTCTGAGTCTTTGAATAAGTCTATTTAGGATCCCAAGGGAATTTTCCTTCATTATATGAAATTAAATTCTGACTCTTTGAAGACATATAGCCCCTACTTGTGTGTGTGTGTATGTATGTGTGTTTGTGTATGTGTGATTATTGGTTTTTCACTAGAAGAAATTTATGAAAATATAATAGACTATTAGTCGTAGAAGGGACTATAGAGATTTTTATTCCGAGGTTTATTAAATTCATTTTGGCTTATTAAATTCATTTTGGCAAAGGACCCTTACCTAAAATTGCATCTTACAGCTAAATATATAAAATGATGCCATCCTGGCTGGTTGAAGAGAAAAGTAAGTTCTGGTTTCTTGGTCTTTCTTTCAACCTATTACCTTACCCTCCATCAAGTTATCCTTAAAGCTTGTCCCTGGAATTGTACCAGTTCCCGGAAAGATATTGTAAGCAGTATAAACCTAGTGGATGCCTCCTCATTTTATGAAAGAAGCTGAGATTCAAAGCAGAAGAGGCCCTTGCTTAAGTCCTCACACACAGTTGTGATTCACATACTGGATTGCAAGTACAGTTCACTTGTATTGGCATGACATCATCTTTCAATTAACTGTGATCATTGCCTCACGGTATATTTAATAGCATTCCGGAGGAAGCAAGATGAACACATTTCCAAATCAGCAAGGGTTTCTGTGAATAAGAAGAAAGTTCATGGGAGACTTATGGGAGGTGTCTATCTTCATACTCTCCTCTTGCTATCACTTTCTCTGTCTCAGGGGGCCCATTTCCAAATGGTGATCCCTTGGCATGAGCAAAAATCAAATATGTTTAATTTAGATTTTCTTCAGGCTCCTAAACTTGCAATCAGAACATCTTTGTATGCTTACCTCTCCAGCTGTTCTCTGTGTGAAACCAAACTAACCAAGACGGCTGAAAATGCAGAGCCACTTAGTGTCAAGGTATTTCCCTAACGGCTTCAATATTCTTAAAGCAACTAATTTAATTGGAGTTGTAAGGCATCAGATAGTAATGATATCCTTTGGCTATATTCTTGGTGGGTTATATACCTATAATGAAACCTATAATGAAAAGGAAAGTGGAAGTATATTTGGAAAGCAAATCCACTGAATTTCTGTGCAGCAGATAAAAATGTGGCAGCTTCTGTAATGCCTTAACTTTGGTCTTATCCTCAGAGACTCGAGTCTGGTTGTAGGGTGTGGACATTAGATTAATATTGGCATTGGAAATTCTTGCTAAATTCTAAATTCACACAATGTTTCTCTAACTGGGGACCCAGTTCCTTAGTCACCTGTCTTGGAAAGCTATGATTGTAATGTGGGCTGCTAACTTTATTTACTGTGATTATTTTTGTATCCTAGACTTATCCCAGCTATATTCTGGGTTCCTTTCTGCTATCCCCATTTTCCTTGAGCTGGCAGTAACTTACCATGGGATTTTATACCTCTTTTGACTATTTCTAAGAATGTTTACATAGCCCATGTTCTTGGAAGACAGAGGTATTATCTTCCTTCAGGCCTGAGGACATTATTATAATGATAATGCCTTCCTTAGGGAAAATGTTGGATGGGGCTGCTTGCAACCTTCATCAAAGATTGAGTGTTTTCTAATCTCAGGGCTCCTCGGCTATAGAACAAGCCTACTATACATGCAGCAACCCCCAGCCCAGCTCTGCATGACCCCCACTCACCCTCCTTGTGGAACTGAGGGTCAAAAGCAACAAGATGGGGAACACGTGTATACCGGTGGTGAATTCATGTTGATGTATGGCAAAACCAATACAATATTGTAAAGTAATTAGCCTCCAATTAAAATAAATAAATTTATATTTAAAAAAAAGCAACCGGTGAAAGCATGAAACTCATGCTGCTTCCTGTGCTGTCAGTAGCAGAGCCCTTTGTTTCTGATCTAGGAATCTCTGATCTTTGAGCATCTATGAAACTTGCAAGTTAATCAGTAAATCTCAGATTGGTAAATCTCAAACTCTCCACGGTTAGTGGCACTTGGTTTCTACTTTCTGGAAACTTGTAAATATAAATTACTAATAATTGCTGCACAACTTCCACCCCAGGTTTCTTCCCCTGTCTCAGGGGTTCAGCCTGTANGGTGGTGAATTCATGTTGATGTATGGCAAAACCAATACAATATTGTAAAGTAATTAGCCTCCAATTAAAATAAATAAATTTATATTTAAAAAAAAGCAACCGGTGAAAGCATGAAACTCATGCTGCTTCCTGTGCTGTCAGTAGCAGAGCCCTTTGTTTCTGATCTAGGAATCTCTGATCTTTGAGCATCTATGAAACTTGCAAGTTAATCAGTAAATCTCAGATTGGTAAATCTCAAACTCTCCACGGTTAGTGGCTCTTGGTTTCTACTTTCTGGAAACTTGTAAATATAAATTACTAATAATTGCTGCACAACTTCCACCCCAGGTTTCTTCCCCTGTCTCAGGGGTTCAGCCTGTACTTCTGGTATCTTTCCCACTGGGTTACTCCTCTAAGTGTGGCTCCCTCTCTTTGTTCACATTGAAATAGAAAATTCCTGTAGGCCTATTTCAACTTATATGTCCATTCTAACTATTTGAAAGTGACAGCCTGAATCTGATGATAGAAAGATTCAGAAGTTATGTTTAAGCTCATGGTGGAAGGATTGCATGATCCTTAGGACTAGGAAGAAGAAATGGTCTAGATACTTGAAGCCTAAAACTCTTATGTCAAGATTGTGGTTTCAGGCTGCTCAGTGCTGAATGACATGGAAAACTGGTGAAAAGAACAGTACATGCACATACCATGGAGTGAGTGAGTGAGTGAAAGTTGCTCAGTTGTGTCCGACTCTTTGCGACCCCATGGACTATACAGTCCATGAAACTCCCCAGGCCAGAATACTGGAGTGGGTAGCCTTTCCCTTATCCAGCAGATCTTCCCAACCTAGGGATCGAACCCAGGTCTCCTGCATTGCTTGTGGGTTCCTTTACCAGCTCAGCCACAGGGAAGCCCAAGAATACTGGAGTGGGTAGCTTTTCCCTTCTCCAGGGGATCTTCCCGACCCAGGAACTGAAGTGGAGTCGCCTACATAGTAGGTGGATTCTTTACCAATTGAGCTATGAGGGAAGCCCAGAGCTATTTGTAATCATGGCAAAGCCATTGTCCATCCAAATAGGTAACTACTATGGCTATTTACAGAGGATAAATATGCTGAGTTCTCTATAATCCTTTCCCTGACTCCTCCACAGCCAAGCAGTTAAAATCCTGACTAGTTTTAAGACTGGAATACAATAGAGTATTATGATAGTTAGGTGATCAAGTTCTGTCTCAGTTGTATTATTTTTAAAACACCTCTTGGCTATGTTTTACATGTTCTGTTGAAAAAAACTTTTGGAATAAAACCCTCAAATTCCACAGTCTTGTGTGGCATCAGTGATGCCATCCAGCCATCTCATCCTTTGACACCTTATTACATATTGTGTAATATATAGCAACAATTTGAAAGGAATTATTTTATGGGATTTTCCATTTTGCACATTAAACTATCCAGANGGAGTGAGTGAGTGAGTGAAAGTTGCTCAGTTGTGTCCGACTCTTTGCGACCCCATGGACTATACAGTCCGTGAAACTCCCCAGGCCAGAATACTGGAGTGGGTAGCCTTTCCCTTATCCAGGAGATCTTCCCAACCTAGGGATCGAACCCAGGTCTCCTGCATTGCACGTGGGTTCCTTTACCAGCTCAGCCACAGGGAAGCCCAAGAATACTGGAGTGGGTAGCCTTTCCCTTCTCCAGGGGATCTTCCCGACCCAGGAACTGAAGTGGAGTTGCCTGCATAGTAGGTGGATTCTTTACCAATTGAGCTATGAGGGAAGCCCAGAGCTATTTATAATCATGGCAAAGCCACTGTCCATCCAAATAGGTAACTACTATGGCTATTTATAGAGGATAAATATGCTGAGTTCTCTATAATCCTTTCCCTGACTCCTCCACAGCCAAGCAATTAAAATCCTGACTAGTTTTAAGACTGGAATACAACAGAGTATTATGATAGTTAGGTGATCAAGTTCTGTCTCAGTTGTATTATTTTTAAAACATCTCTTGGCTATGTTTTACATGTTCTGTTGAAAAAAACTTTTGGAATAAAACCCTCAAATTCCACAATCTTGTGTGGCATCAGTGATGCCATCCAGCCATCTCATCCTTTGACACCTTATTACATATTGTGCAATATATAGCAACAATTTGAAAGGAATTATTTTATGGGATTTTCCATTTTGCACATTAAACTATCCAGAATTCAGTTTTGGACTGGGACTTAGTAGAATTCTAAAGTTTGGAATCAAGATTGCCGGGAGAAATATCAATAACCTCAGATATGCAGATGACACCACCCTTNGGGGGGGGGAAGGTTTGGGAGAATGGCACTGAAACATGTGTGCTGTCGTGTGGGAAACGAAGCCTCGGTCTATGTTCAGTTCAGGATGCAGGATGCTTGGGACTGGTGCACGGGGATGATCCGGAGAGTTGATGTGGAGTGCGAGGTGGGGGGGGTTTTCAAGATTGGGACTCATGTACACCTGAGATGAAAAAATAAAAATTTAAAATTTAAAAAAAGAAAAAAAAAAGACTATCATTAATTCAACAAATGTTTATGATATACTGTATTAGTTTGCTTGGCTGCTGCAACAAAATACCACAGACGAAGTGGCTTAAACAACAGAAATTTATCTTCTCACAGTTTTGGAAGGCAGAAAACTGAGATCGAGAGCAGCAGCTTTCGCTCTTGCAGGCCAGCCTCCTTGGCTTATAGATGGTCACCTTCTCCGTCTTCACACGGTCTTTCCTTTGTGTGTATTTGCATCCTAATCTCCTCTTATTATAAGGACACTATTCATATGGGTCAAGGTCCACCTTAACAACCTCATTTGAATTTAATTATCTCTTTTAAAACCCTAACTCCAAATACATTTTATTCTGAGGTAATGAAGGTTAGAACTTCACCTGTAAATTTTGAAGGGGCATAATTCAGTCCATAACATACCTAATCTGTGCTTAAGAGAACAGCATTGAAACATGTATGTTACCATATGTAAAACAGAGGGCCAGCGCAAGTTCGATGCATGAAGCAGGGCACCCGAAGTCAGTGCTCTGGGACAACACAGAAGGATAGGGTGGGGAGGGATTTGGGATGGGGGGTTCAGGATGAGGGGGACACGTGTATATCTATGGCCGACTCATATTGAAAAAAAAAAAAAGAGCAGAACATCAGTGTTTCACTTATCTTGACAGTACTTAATTTTTCATTAGTATCTTTCACATGTTAGTTACACATATGTAGTAATTTAAAGACCGATAATTAACAGGCATCAAACGTAATGAACCATGGACTATAACTGATAAATCACGCAACCACACCGAAAGAAAGAGTAGGAAACTGGAATGAAAAAGAGGTACAGAAAAAGGAATGAGCTACTTCCCACGACTAGATGCTGGAGCTTTCGTACAGCACAGAGCATGGGTGACCTTCACTCCAGTCACAGTGCCTACAGGTTCCCAGCTGCCCACCCAGAAGCTCATTTGCTTCAGTTGCAGTGAAGTTGTTGAACAGCACTGGACACATACAATTTAAATCAATCCAAGCAGGCTTTCCATACTTTAAATCTACTATAATATTGCTGTTTCCCTCTCTTTAACTGCTTGGTCCTGCAACTATCTTTACCAAGTATAGATTTCCAGGATCCAGGAAGAGTCATGTCAGTAATCACCACATTACCAGTCCGTCCAGATCATAAAAATCATGTTAGGTACCTTCCAATCATCCTCCCAGACTTGCAATCCAAAGCCTTGATCTTCATTTCTTTGGTTCCTCCATTTTGGAGCATGAGTTGTATTAATTGCAGGATCAGAACAGAAAAAAAAATAACTTATTTCAGGCCAGAGCTTAAATTAACTCCATGAAAACAATGAGTTAAGTAGTTTTAAAATATCAGTAACAGCAGGAATGAAGGGCAGGAAAACAGTACACCATTTCTGAAGGGGAATTTAGAAATAAATGTCAAATTCTTTGCCTTAAAATTATATATTTTTGACCCCAAATTCCATAAATAGAAAATTTCCCCAAAGATGTGCATTAAATGTGAGTGCCTTTATATTCATTACATGATACATAGCATCAAAATCTGGAAACAACCTTAACACTTAAGGTAAAGAAATTATGGAACATTCAAAACAGAACACTAAAAATGTCGACTAAAAATATTTATGGATATGGAAAATGTTTCAACTATAATTAAGTTTAAAAATTTTAAACTGTGCCAAACAGTGCTATAGCATGACCCCAGAGTTTTCAAATATACCACATTTATTTTGGGTATGTACTATATACGAATTTATTTATGTCCTGATTTTAGAATTCAATTTTTTCTTAAGATTAAATTACACACAATAAATCTGTTAAAATATACAAAAGCAACACAATATTGATAGTAAAACAAAAATGAGTGAATCCTGGAGGTCAACCAGAACATTTTAAAATTCTCCACATAGGAGCACCAGATGCCACAGCAGATACATATCTTCCTTTCATCCAGCTCAGTAGTTCTCCAGATTTC
This sequence comes from Neotragus moschatus, assembly GCA_006410615.1. Lineage (NCBI taxonomy): Eukaryota > Metazoa > Chordata > Mammalia > Artiodactyla > Bovidae > Neotragus > Neotragus moschatus. The sequence goes on along the minus strand of SJYA01000305.1, from coordinate 1,431,510 downwards.
ATCTGCATAAAAACCTCTGCCCCACGTAACACACAAAACTCTTCTGCACTCTTCTTTATAATTGAGTCAAAGGATTTTTTTTATGGGTGCTTTGACTTTAACCTCCAGTGACTACTATATGTATATACATATGTATATATATATATTTCTTTTTAAAAGTATATTTTATATGCATACATATAAAATATGCATTATGAGTTCATTAAATATATATTTATATATTATATATTTTTCTAATTATATATGTATGTATGTTTCTGAAAATGTGTATTTTATATATACATTAGTATGTATATATATTCATAAAATATATTTTGTAATTTAAATCTATTTTATATGTATAATATATGTGGATATGTGTACATATATCCTTCATGTATATTTTATATACATACACATATAGCATATATGGTATAGCATAGAATGGTAGGTTAATTTGTTATTCTCTTGTACTTTTAATTAACCTGCAATCAGAAGAAAGTATTACTATTTCAAGAAGATAACAGACAAGGCTTTTTCTTTTCCTTTCCTACATACCTGATCATGTTACAAGGAAATCAGAAAAAACAATGTCTCTTATCTAGCACTTCCCAAGTTAATGATCCAGAACTACTCTACCTAAAATTCGGTCCTTCAACCTCAGCAGGTGTTAACTCCTGTCTCTCTTAAGAGGCCTACACAGAATTGCTTGTCCATACATTAGATAACCTCAAATTATTTTGCTTCTGGAATTCCTTCACTTCTTATTTTTCTGGTCTGCTGCCTCTGAGCCTGTGTTCAGTCAACCAGCCACTTCGTCTTCTAGCATGCTGTTTCTATCTGCTTTTCAGTGAGAAACCAGATAATTATGTCATCACTGTTCCAAATTTAGACGCGCCAGTGGATGGGGGTTAGCATCGCACCTATTGCCTCAACACACGTGCTTTTATTTTAATGCATAAACTCGGACACACACTTTCCTTTCACAAAGGCCTTCTTTGTCCTCCACGTTCTTTAAAAGTTGAGTGTGTTGAGGATGAACTGTGTGCCTCGAACTGTCCTAATGCTCTACAAGACTAACCCTGTGAACTCTCACAACAGCCTTAAGGGGTAAGGAAAAGAACCCCCATTCTACAGCGTGGATTCAGGGTATAAACCCAGGCATGCTGCCTCTCAGATACGTTATCAGATAACTGGCCTCAGAGTAAGCGAGGTACTTTTAAAGAAAATGATCTGCCCAGATTTTCTTATCATCGTGCAAATAATAACCTTGTATATTCACTAGGACTCAATTTTCATAAAATCTTAGCAATCATAAAGACCTTCAAAGCTATCTCAGTCACAGAGTCAAATCCTTTTGTAAATAATAGATAATTTCCACTTTTCACATTATAAAAATTAACCACTTCTTTCAAAAAGGAAGAGACCCAGTGAGTTTAAAATTCTGTTCTCCATTCCCACACTCAAGGCTTTCTTAACATATGAATATATGTTGAATTAATATAATGGTTTAAAACATGTGTTTTGAAGACTGGCAGCCCTGGTTTGAGTTCCAACTCAGCAATTTATGAGCTCTGTGGCTGTAGGCAAAGCTCTCACATTGCTGAGTCCCAGCTTTCTTACTGGCCAAACAGAAGTAACTGTACCCACAACCTCTGAGTCTTTGTATGGATGAATTAAATAATACATGTGAAGTACACAGTACCTGTCACGTAGTAAACACTTAATAGATGTTCTTAACATTTATAAAGTTTCATGCCAATTCAGCATTCAGCCAGATGTTCAGTTTCACAAAATAGGCCTTGTATGCAAATCAAGAGTTCATTATAAAAAGCCCTTCAACTACAAACCCCTTCAGAATTACCTATTAGGAAGCAAAATGCAGAATGCTACTAATTACTCTTCTGAAATCAGTAAGTGCTTAACTGAAGATATTTTTTAAGGTAGGCTAATTTTAGCCTCAAAAGATAATTTTTTCTTTGAAGCAAAAATGAGATACTAGGCCTGTTACTCTTGTTAACCTAGTTTTTCAAAAAATATACACAAATTCTAACTTTTGAAAATCCTACTGTTCTAATTTTTGACTCTACAGTTTCCTAATAGCATCATCCTACATTTGACTGCACACACACTGAGAGCCTGGGACTCAGCATGGGTCATAGGGTCTTGTAGCTATTACATGAGATATCCTAAGGTGCTTCACGTAATGCTTTTAAACAGTATACAGAAAGCACCTGCTGGATGTAGCAGTTATTCATTAATTATATAAATCTTTCTTTATAAATTGAATAGCAGAGACCAACTGTTCACATCTGGTAGTCTATGCAATTGTGGAAAGCACAAATCCTGAACTGGGTAATGATTATGAAGAATTATAGATATCACTGTTAAGCAAGTTATCAATATTTCTTAGCAACAAACTTGCACTCCTTCTGGATAAAATATCACAGGGATTCTAGTAAGAAGGCCAATCACATTATAACTTTGAAATGGCATTTGGAGGCTTTGCATTTCCCTAACAGACACTTGCAATTACTAATCTCCGAATTTTGGAGTGGTGATTATCTGATGTTTGATCAATGTTTGAGTTCAAAGAAGTATAAGACATTCCTTCTTGTACAAAGCACAGGATGTGTGTAAGGCAGTGGTTCTCATCCTGGCTGCATATAAAAATCAGCTGGGGGATTGAGGAACAGGTGATCCCAAGGAGGGCAATCCCCTGAAGAAACTCAAGCCAATAAAAACTGGGTCCTGGAATGGGGCCTCAGCATCTGTAGTGTTGTTTTAAAGTTTCCCAGATAATTCTAATACACAGTGAAGAATGAGAACCATATGTGTGAGGAAAAACAAGAGAAGCAGGCAAGAAAATTCTGGAAAAAGAGATCAGGCTATTTTACCCTATTTTGTAGATGGCCTTTTTACTCCGCTGTTTTCTTTGCTGCACGTATGTTTCTAAGTTTGGTATCGTCCCACTTGTCTATTTTTGCTTCTGTTGTCTGTGCTTTTGGTGTCCTACCCAAAAAAACAAAAAAATCATTGCCAAATCCAATGTCAGGAAGCTTTCCCGCTATGTTTTCTTCTGGGAGCTTCATAGTTTTAGGACTTTACATTTAAGACTTTAATCCATTTTGAGTTAATTTTGGTATATGGTATAAGGTGAGGGTCCATCTTCATCTTTTTGAATGTGGATATCTAGTTTTCTCAACATTGTTCATTAAAAAAAAAAAAAAAAAAGACTGTCCTTTCCCTCATGTGTAGCCTTGGCACCCGTGTTGAAGATCATTTGACTAAATACTTGATGATTAATTACTAAGGCCTCTTTTTCAACATACATAAAGCAAAACTGTGCTCCTTTTGTATATATTATTTTGTAATCTACTTCCTTCATTTAAAATAAATAATTAATGATTACTTTCCCTTATAATATTGTTTTTTCCTATTATTTTAAAGGCTTTACTCTGAAAGTAACACATGCTTAATGCAAATAAGAAAGGTAAAGAAAAAAGTATAAGATTTCTTTGGAAGGAATGATGCTGAAGCTGAAGCTCCAGTACTTTGGCCACCTCATGCAAAGAGTTGACTCATTAGAAAAGACTCTGATGCTGGGAGAGATTGGGGGCAGGAGAAGGGGACACCAGAGGAGGAGATGGCTGGATGGCGTCACTGACTCGATGGGCATGAGTCTGAGTGAACTCCGGGAGTTGGTGATGGACAGGGAGGCCTGGTGTGCTTCGATTCATGGGGTCGCAAAGAGTCGGACATGACTGAGCGACTGAACTGAGCTGAATCAGTAATCCCACAGCCAAAGTTAGCCACTGCTAACAGTTTAGTACATTTATCCAGAACATTTTACATTTTGAAAATGAAAATCATTTTTCCAGATGGTAGTCTCGCATCCTACTATTTTCCACCCACTACACTTTTGGTACCTGACCTAGAGCTACAAATGCCGCAGCATCTAGACCAGTGCCTCACACACAGAAGGCGCTCAAATACTTGTTGAATGAATGGAATGAATGAAGAGATGTGTGACCTCAATGAACTTAGTTAGTCCAGTTAAGAAGCAAACAAGTACAAAAATAACTACAGGACAGAATGGTAAATGCTACAACAGAGCTGTGACAGGGGCACCAAAGCACAGAATAACAGGTCACTTCCTCCAAAAGAGATGGTGCCTACTTTGAGTCTTAGAGAAGGACCACAAGAAGACATGCAGGTGAACAAGCAAGGAAGAACAAGCAGGAAGGGCACCAAAGCAACAAGCAAAGGGAAGGAACAAGAGAACAGCATAAGGGGGAAACAGCAGAGTTCATCTCCGAGGGAAGATAAGAGAGAGTGTACGTTTGTGCACCTCTGTTTGTGCACATATGTGTGGGCCTGTGTGATCCTGTTTGAGGGACTAAGACGTGTGTGGCAGAATACCAACTCAGGAAGCTGACAAAGCATGACGAAGGCAAATCATAGAGGGCTTTGAATGTACCCTCAAGAATTTCAACTTCATCTTGAAAACCACGGGAGCAACTAAGGCATTCAAGAATGAAAGTTATCTGCTCAATGTGGTACACAGTTCTCTGGCTGTCCTTTGGGTGGGAGACAAGACTGGAAGCTGTGAGCAGTTCTACGGCATGATTCTAAGTCAAAACTAATGTGGCTCTGACTCACCCAGCACAGCGGTGTGAGAGGGGAGAGGACAGGGGTCAGCTATCGGTTATTAAGGAGGAAGAGTCATTAGGGCCAAGTCAGTAATTAGGTTTGGTTACTATGAGGAGGAAGAGTCCAGACAACCCCCAGTTTTCTAAAAAGCAGGGTCACAAGAGAAAAAGCAGCTGAAAAACAAAAAAATGTTGAGTTCCACTGGGTACATGTGGAGTGTGAAGTGTCTGTGACGCAAGGAAGAGGAGGGCCCCAGAAGAGGAGGTGCAGAGAGACTGAACCGGGGGCAGAGCACAGAGTTGAGAGCAGGGAGGAAAACGAGATGAGGCCGAGGACCGAGAGCAGGGAACGTGAGCACAAGACAGGGGAAGGAGGAAGAGGTATCTGGGAAACAGCCTGGGAAGGGCAGTGGCCACGGAGTGACATCCAGGAAAGGAAGGAGGCGGCTCACTACCACAACAGCAGAGGTTGCAAAAACGAATCTTAAAAAGAAAAAAGGAGTTTTAAGAAGAAAAAAGGTGATTAAAACAATATGACAGAGGGAGATACTTAGAAAAAGAAGAAACTATAAGGTCAGTAAAGAGTAGAAAGTAGAAACTCTCTAAACATAGGGAAGACAAATCCCTGAATTACCTAAGAACTGGATGTCTCTCATCATACCACTCTATCCTGTCTCTTACCAATACCGAATACAGCATCTATAATTTCCCCGTGTGTCACACAAAACATGACAAAACTTGTAAATTTCATAGAAGGTGCGATTGTATTCTAGATTTGGATTCTGGCACCATTGTCCCCATGATGATTTGACTTCATTGATGGGCAGAATCCACTCAGATCTCAGGTACTGCAGCCTTTCGTTATCTTGTAAAGGGGAGGGTAGGGGGAGAAAGAAGGAAGAAAGGAAGGAAGAGAAGGGGAAGGAAAGAATGAAGGAAGGAAGGAAGAGAAAGAGAAAAGAAGGGAGAAAGCAAAAAAGAAAGAAAAATAAAAGAGGAGGGGAAAAAAGGAGAGAAAGAAAGATAAAGAAACAAAAAGAAGGGCAAAGAGAAATGCAGAAAGTGAGAAAATGCTCTTGAAGCTCTACCTGAAGACCTCACACGGGATCAAACATTTCTGTTAGCAAACTACATGGTATTTTCAGAGCTCTCCAGAGCCTCCCTCTGAGTTGCTTGCCTGTTTCCCGACTTTAATGTTGGCCAGCAGGATTGAGCAGTCAGACAGAGCTTCTCATTATGTCAGAGTACAGGGAGGGTGGCCAAGCTTCGCACCATCATACACTGCAGATGCAATCCCCCTAGGCTCAGAGAAAACCTATGATTCTGGAAAAGCCTCAAGCCTGTGCACTCTGCCAGCATTACACAAATGAGTGTTCATAAAAGAAAAATAAACTCAGCAGCAACACTGAGCATCCTCTCAGGGCCCAGGGTGTGGGTGGCAGCCTTCCTCTGGAAGGGACAGAAATGGGAAGAAAACACATGGGATGAAGCACCCTTAATTATTAACACATACTCTGCCCTATTTTTAGACAGGTTTAATGAATGGAATGATATTTTAACTTGGTAACAAAGACTGCGACCCAGCATCCAAAGTAATTATTAAATAAGAATAGAAAGCTCAGTGTCCACCCTGGTCCATGTGACTCCAAATATAAGTTCAGAGAAATTTAGCAGCTTTACTTCTACTTGTTTCCTCATTAGGAAAGCAGAGCTAATATTAAATCCTCAAACAGAAGATTTAAATAAACTGCTATTATTGCCGAAGTGGTGCCATGAAAGATGGGTAACTATTATTACATCATCAGTCTCTGGTGATAATGTTCAGATTAGCTCATGAACAAAGGCCACATGTTTATTCTTAGAAAAATTTAACACTATAAAGATTTTGCTTATTAATGTACCAATATGCTAATGTTGAGACGTTAGCCCTAAAGTAGAATTACATACCACCCACCAGGGAAAGAAAGTGACCTATTCCATCATAGCACCTGCAGAAACGGTCTCCAAATAACTGTTTTAAAATTACAATCCCATGCTAGGCAACATCTTGTCAGAGAATTTGACATAAATGTCTTCTAAGATACAGACCAAATGTTGGATGAATTTAGTCACCTCAAAACTGTAGTATAACCATAAATGCGTGGCTTAAATAATTTGATATTGTTAGGAGATAAAAATGTTCATATAAAACCACAATTCTATTAGATCAGTGTATTTACTAGGTGGTATTCTCAGGAGTACAGAGCAGTAACATCTATCCAAAATGCACCAGCTTCAACAGAAGTCCTTGGGTCTTCCACGACACTTGTATTTTTATATTAGCTGGCTAGTAAAATGTAAACAAGACTTAGATTTTTTTTTGTTTTTTAAAAAAGGTATAGTCTTAGAACTACAAATTAACAAATGGAATAGTTTCAAGGACCATAATATTTGTGAAACCCCATTTACTATGTTTTGTCTTTAAAATGGGAAAGTGCACGTACACATTCTAAGATTGGGAAATATCCACTAAGACTACCATTACCACATTGAGCAACAGTGCTATATGCATGAAAGTCAGTTTGCTCATGTTCTCTAATATAATCCCATCTCTCAAGGGTGTATTATAAGGAACAGAATCAAATCCCTTCTTCCATTCAAAACAACAAAACATCCAATTCCCTGCTTAGAATAAACACCAGGAAGAGTTAAGGCATGTCAGATCATAATTCTGACAAATATTTCCTCCCACATTCAAAAAAAAAAAAAAAAAGAGCCACATGTAAAAATAGCTCTTTTAAAGATCAAGAAAGGAAAAAAGCCTCAAAACATAAACACAAAACCATGATTCTGTTTCTTTATGTTTCTGAATTGATGGACTAAATAACAATGAGCATTATTCCCTTTACAATAAGCAGGGGGAACTATTAAAATGATATTACAGAAGAATGTAATGGCATGGGGAAGTGTTCATAACACTACAGATTATTAAAATAATAAAATGCTTATTTCAAGGTAACATATACATTAAGGTCCTAAGTTTATCACAAAGAATACACATACACACACCACATTAAAAAAACTCGTGCACCCATATAAACCCCAGAGGAAAAAGGAGCAAAGTTAATTTTTCTAATATGTTACCTCTAAATGGCTGGATTGCTAATACATTTTTCCTCTTTATTTTTCAAGATTTTCCTATTTTCTACAATAACCATGACATTTAAAGTCAAAGTAGCATCTAACCCGTTTCAAAGATTGTGAAAACTAAATTATATCATTCTCAGGGTATAGCACAAAACTAAGTACCTACACATAGTAAGGAAGCTAAGCACCAAAAAATTGATGCTTTTGAACTGCAGAGTTGGAGAAGACTTTTGAGAGTCCCCTGGACTACAAGGAGATCCAATCTGTCAATCCTAAAGGAAATTAGTCCTGAATATTCATTGGAAGGACTGATGCTGAAGATGAAACTCCAATATGTTGGCCACCTGATATGAAGAACCAACTCATTGGAAAAGGCCCTGATGCTGGGAAAGATTGAAGGCAGGAGGAGAAGGGGACAACAGAGGATAAAATGGTTGGATGGCAGCACTGACGCAATGGACAGGAGTTTGAGTAGTCTCCAAGAGTTGGTGATGGACAGGGAAGCCTGGCATGCTGAAGTTCCCGGGGTCTCAAAGAGTCAGACACTACTGAACAACTGAACAGAACTGAACTGAAACATTAGTTTAAATTTTTATGTAAAATAAAGGTAGTAACTTTTATTCTTATAATCTTATTTAAATTTTTTTTTTCTTAAGGTGTAATTATACCGGGAGTTGTCCTCAAGAAACATGAAATTGACAGAGACAGTGAGTCCCTGGTATTGTCTTGCTTTGTTAATCAGAAGACAGTATAATATTATAAATTAGTAGGCTCCTAGAAGGGTATACTAAACATACTTTTCAAAATGGTGCTTTGTTTTCATGCTTTGTGAGAAGTTATAAGAAGGTTTCTCAAGGGCTGAAAGAGGGAGATATAATCACCCTATCATCTATGATCCTCAAAGCTATTTATTCTCAAAGACACTGTTATAATTCAGTGGTGTTAGATTTCAACACGACTGAGCGACTTCACTTTCACTTTTCACTTTGATGCACTGGAGAAGGAAAATAGCAACCCATTCCAGTGTTCTTGCCTGCAGAATCCCAGGGATGGGGGAGCCCGGTGGGCTGCCATCTATGGGGTCGCACAGAGTTGGACACGACTGAAGCGACTTGGCGGCGGCAGCAGCAGAAAGATACAGCTAATTTCAACAGGGACTAATAAGTGATCAGAAGAGAGAGCACAAGAACTCACTTCATGGAATCACACAGTAAAGAAAGTCCCACAGAACTGACCTATTTAATCCAAATCCTTTCTTTCAAACCAATAACCTAAAAAGATTCCAAAAGAAAATAGCCTTGGGATGTACAGGAGCAGACCAAAAAGCCAGTGAACACTTTACACACTCACGTTTGCCACTGCCCTTTCAGGAGTCCAGGAGGACCCACCCACTTGGCCTCCAACCTTGGGAAGTGGGTCTTGTAAACTAGCAAATAATCCAGAGAAACACTGGCGAGATGGCAGAGCAAAAGGTAAAGAACAGAAATGTACTGTTTCCTTCTTCTAATAGTTGAGTGATACTCTAACCTTTGTTACTGTAACTGAAGTTCATCTGCAGAGAAGATTACAAGGAAAGAAGAGCTAGGCAGTCCGGGAGAAGGAGGCGGCTGAGAATTAAGAGAGCCAAAGGATTTACAAGTAAGGGTAGAGACATACTTCACAGCCAGGGCTGACTCCACATAAGAGATCTTACTCTCACACTGTCGCCTCCACACTCCACTACAACCACCGCAGAGCAGGAGGAGTTAGCAGCAGCCCTTCTTGCTCACACTCAGCCCACTGAGGAAGATGCCAAATAAGTAAGTAAACAAACACAGGTAGATCAAGATGGTCAAAATGTATAAACTTCCAGATATAAGATAAGAAAGTACCATGGATATAATGTCCAACATTTAATATAATTAACACTGCTGTATAGTATGGAGAAGGCAATGGCACCCCACTCCAGTGCTCTTGCCTGGAAAATCCCATGGATGGAGGAGCCTGGTAGGCTGCAGTCCATGGGGTCGTTGAGGGTCGGGCACGACTGAGTGACTTCCCTTTCACTTCTCACTTTCATGCATTGGAGAAGGAAATGGCAGCCCACTCCAGTGTTCTTGCCTGGAGAATCTCAAGGACGGGCGAGCCTGGTGGGCTACCGTCTATGGGGTTGCACAGAGTCGGACCTGACTGAAGCGATGCAGCAGCAGCAACAGCAGCTGTACAGTATATATGAAAGTTGTTAAGAGAATACATCAAGCTAATCAAACCAGTCAATCCTAAGGCAAATCAACCCTGAATAATCATTGGAAGGATTGATGCTGCGTCTGAAGCTCCAACACTTTGGCCACCTAATGTGAAGACCCAACTCATTGGAAAAAGATTCTGATGTTGGGAAAGACTGAGAGCAGGAGGACAGGGGGTGACAGAGAATGAGATGGTTGGATGGCATCATCGACTCAATGAACCTGAATTTGAGCAAACTCCAGGAGATGGTGAAGGACAGGGAAGCCAGACGTGCTGCAGTCCATGGGGTCGCAAAGAGTAGGACACAACTGAGCGACTGAACAACAACAAAGAGAATAAATCCTAGGAGTTCTCATTACAAAGAAAAAGTTTTTTTCTTGTTTTTTTATTTTTTATCTATATGAGATGATGGATGTTCACTAAACTTATTGAACTTATTATGGTAATCATTTGATGATTGTCAAATCATTATGTTGTACATCTTAAACTTACACAGTGTTGTATATCAATTACATCTCAATAAAACTGAAGAAAAAAGACATACAAATAAACACACAAAAGACATAGGTATCCAACTGCCTGGAACATCCCATTCACTCTCTAGACTAGGTCCTTCTCACAAGGATTTTATTTAACTACTCTTGAAAAGCTCTAAGAATTCTTCAGCCAAAACCAAATAAAACAAACAAAATTAAACAGTATTTAAAAGCTGGGGGCATCCATCTCTCTCTTTATTATTTTTGCTCTTTCTTCCCTGTTTCATACTCCCTTGCCTGTTGCCCGGGTTTCCCAAGAGGCTCAGTGGAAAAGAACCCACCTGCCAATCCAAGGGACAGGTTCAATCCCTGGATCAGGAAGATTTTCTGGAGGAGGAAATGGCAAACCCACTCCAGTATTCTTGCCTGGAAAGTCCCATGGACAGAGGAGCCTAATGGGCTACAGTTCATGGGGTTGCAAAGAGTCAGACATGACTGAGGTGCATGACACACGCACCAGCTGCCCAGCAATGACAGGTGATAAACGTGCCCACAAACTAAATTTATTCACAAATCTGCTCTCATTCAATGCAGAATTCTCTTCAAAGCATTTATTCCAATAAGAACCTTCATATGCAGCTGGTGGGAATGCAAAATGGTGCAGCCACTTTGACAAATAGTCTAAATTTTAAATATAAGTATTCATTTACTATATAACCCAGCAAGAGCACACCTAGGTGTCAACCCAACAGCAATTAAAATATATGTCCATATAAAAGCTGTATAGGAATGTTCATAACAGCATTATTCATAATAGCCAAAAAGTGGAAAACAACTCAAACGTCCATGCTGGTGAATAGTTAATATATGATATGCCATACAACAGAATACTATTCAGCAATATAAGGAATAAAGTACTGATTTATACTGCAACATGCTGCTGCTGCTGCTGCTGCTGCTNGAACTTGCATCTCCTTTTGCCTGAGAATTGGTTATTTTGAAGGAACTTCTTTCCACTGGTAGACCCAAGACCCTACATATTCTAGTACAACTAGATTTTGTTTGTTTTCCTCCTTTCATAATAAACCACTCATTCTCTCTCAATGATGCTATTAAATCTAACTCTTTGCCCCAAGTAACAGTCCAAGTCCTGTCCACTGTCCTTTTGATTCCCTGTGCACAGCATTTTCACACTACAAGGGCAGAAAACCCCTAAGATTTCTGGTGCTTTCTGAGATGCCCCTCTAGGAAGCAGTGCTGTTCTCTTTTGCAGGAGTTTCTAGATTAAAAGGCAGGAAAGGTCCATTGAAAATTAAGTAATGATATGTGTTAACTTACAAAAAAAAAAATCATGTCAGAGATGGGATAGGGTGATACAGATGCAACTGGGCTTGAGGAGGGAACACATATAAAAGTGGGAAGGATTTAGGGGAGTTAACAACTACCATGAACTTCAGAAATCGGGGAAATAGGAAACAGTGATCACAAAGGACAGATAACAACTCACTGGTTGGAAAGGAAGGATAATCGTTTTCTTTGGAGGAAGACTTGAACATACTCAGGGAGAAAGAATTTGACCACGAAAAGCACAAGACCAGAAGGCTGAGAGTCAATGATTAGACCATTCAATGGACTGGACTGGATTTAACTGGAAATTTGCATAGTGAAGCAGTGTAACATTGAGGTTACAGGTAATGTTGGGGTTGCAAGTGGATGATATTGAAAATATTAATACATGGCATGCTAAAAATACCATTTCAGCAATGGAAATCTTACAGGAATGTACAGAATGGATTGACTAGTTCAAGACTGTAGTCACAGACATCACTTATGGTTATTTAATGCATAAGATGACAAGGACTATCACAAAGAGGGTAATCTTAGGAGTATAAAGTGAAAGATGGCTAAGAGTGACACAGAAAGACCCAGTCACTGGAACATGGCAACTAAAAAATGGGGCAGGAGTGATGGAGGAGCCCAGGGTGACTCAGAGTTTTAGCCAAGTGGTTGAGAAGCTTGGTCCCACAGAGAAAAATGGCAAATCAGTCAGGAGTCATTTTCCTCTTTCCACCTAGAATCTGGGGGATTATTCTCACAGTAAAGCTTATCTTCTAAGTAGAAAGAACTCTATAGTTCACAAAAATCTTCCAGACAGAGTAATTAATTTCATCTTTACGACACCATAATCAGGCAAGATGGCTGCTTCTGTTCCCATTGTACAGAGGAATTAACCAATGCTCTGTGAGGTTAAATAACCTATGCAAATCACACTGCATAGAGGAAAAACAAAGAGTGTTTTCTAGCACATTTTAAAGAACAGGTCAAAGAAGTGAAAAGGATTCTAACATCTGAAACTGAAAACAGAAACTGACATGTCCTTCTGACCTTTTCCTGCTCACATAGAAACATGTTACCTACAGTGTTGTTGCTCAACTGTGCTATTCTGCACTGTGCAGAATAGCCCCTCAGTTGTGTCCGACTCTGGCAACTCTATGGTCTGAAACCTACCAGGCTCCTCTGTGCATGGAGATTCTCCAGGCAAGAATGCTGGAGTGGGTTGCCATGCACTCCTCCAGGAGATCTTCCCAAACCAGGGATTGAACCCAGGTCTGCCACATTAGAGGCAGATTCTTTACCATCTGAGCCACCAGGGAAGCCCAAGAATACTGGAGTGGGTATCCTATCCCTTCTCCAGAGGATCTTCCTGACCCAGGAATCAAACCAGAGTCTCCTGTATTCCAGGCTGATTCTTTACCAGCTGAGTTACCAGGGTAGCCCTCTGGTCAACTGACCATCCCTTAACAGTGGCTAGTAATGGGACCTTACTAATTCACATGTAGCAGCTTCAACTTTTAAGGTACACTTATTATAAAATATTTTCTTTATATCAAACCAGTATCTGCTTCCCAAGTGCTTCTAATTATAAATTGGTTCTCCTTCTACCCTTTAAAACTACTGTAAAATAGTTCCATTTCCTTTTCTATGTCTTTCCCTTTAAAATGCCTTTCAGACATTAAAATTATCATGCTGCCCCAAGTTATCTGCAGCTGTTGATTGAATAAGATGCCTTCTAGAGCTTACAAAGTTCTGGTCATATACCTTGAGGCGATTTATATTTTATATTTCTCATAAAATGGTGATGCCAAGGAACCACCCTCATATTCCAGATATGTTCAAATCAGCAGAAAATGCTGTTGCTCTATCACACCGTGTCTTGATCTATCTATGATATTAATACATGATCAGATTTCATTAGCTTTGATCACTGCCTCACTAATTAATAAATCATGTTAAACTTGAGCACGAGTAAAGCTTTAAGACTCTAAAATTTTAATTTTACTGATGTTAAGCCATGTCACCCCCATTCTTTACTTTGCAATAAAAATTTTATTGGGAATATAGACCGTTTCCTTTTCTCCTTGTCATCAGGTTGGCATTTGCATAACCATAGAAATCATTTCCTTTTCTCTGTGAATGAGGACCCCATGGCATGTGTTATTTATCTGTGTTCACTGAACCACTGAACAGAGGCTTTGGTGCTTCGCTTCCTGCAGCTTGTTTTCTCTCCTAACATTGCTACCTTCTGGCCTGAGTTTGTCTTACAACATCTTCTATTATACAATGCGCTTAAAAGACAAAGGCACCGTTTCTGCCTTTACAGATCTTCTGTTCACTTACTGTGCTGCTAGAGCTTTTACCGAACGACTCAAAATGCTCCATGGCTCAAAAGAAACAAGTCAGCTCTGGATCATAACCTGAAACTCTACAGAGACCCTCAGACTTTACGCAGGAACAAGCTCATACCTTATTTATGTTTTCATTATATGATTAGTTCCCCAGGTACCGAAAGCCTACAAAATAATGCCTTTTAAATTAAAACATGTCTTCCTATAACGTTATTAGAGAGTTTCAAGACAAATACTGCACATAGTTTATGCTCTTATAGCCTAACTCTAGTTCAGCATTTACATAAAGTCTTCTGCTGCTGCTGCTAAGTCGCTTCAGTCATGTCCGACTCTGTACGACCCCATAGATGGCAGCCCACCATCCCTAGGCTCCCCCATCCCTAGGATTCTCCAGGCAAGAATACTGGAGTGGGTTGCCATTTCCTTCTCCAGTGCATGAAAGTGAAAAGCGAAAGTGAAGTCACTCAGTTGTGTCCGACTCTTCCCCATCCCATGGACTGCAGCTACCTCAATTATATTAAGTCCAGTTACATTCTTCTATCTTAGAGTTTCCTAAACAGTATTCCATGGAACACTTGTGTATCCCTGAGATTTAGTAGATGTCCTGTGTGATGGGTGTCCTATAGCCTAACAATTTTAAGAACAGATATATGTTAGTGAAAGATCAGTTTTCCCTACCACCGTGAATCACACAGACTTTAATGTATTAAAAAGCATTGTGAATCTTTAAGAGTATATGAAATCTCTTAATTTCTGTAGATTTTCTACTTCCTAAAGGCAACTTGTAACTTTCAGGACGTTAGTAATGACAATATAGTGACAGTAGTAAAACAGTATATTTTAAACTATACCAAAGAAATATGAGAACTACAACTGCAGGTTTCCCCCACTATAGGAAAGGGGAGCATTCCTATGAAACCTTTTATTAGCTGAAATGACATAGGCAAGAAGCAATTACCTTAGGACTCATTCTACTCAGGGATGCACAAAAGAAATTGGGATCAAGCACAAATACAGTCCAAAATCATGGCCGCTTGATGCTCAGATGCTGGATGTAATTCCTGGGTTAGGTGCTGGGTGGGACCACTCTCACTACTCAAGGTATACACTGCCTCTGTAAGAGCTCACTGCTGTTTTAACATCTGTTTTTTCACAAAAGTGAAAATCGTTTTCATGTCTTTTTTTGGTTAGAGAAAACAGTACTAATGTAGGTCATCTACAAAAGTGAAGTAGCATAAAGCCAATTTTCAAAGCAAGAATGGGGAATACCTGTACTTCAATTCTTCTCAAGCAGTTCCTCTCAGTTACCTAGTGGGATTTTCCCCTTTCTTTAGTCCATCGTGGTAAATTATCTGGTGGGGGCTGAAGTGGAAAATGGCAGTGCTAATAAACAAGACACCATAGGTGTCACCTCTTTGAAAGTCTTTATTGATTCCTTTAGCAACAGCATTATTTCCCAGTCCTATTGTCTGTCTTTTTAAATTCTGTTTATTACGCCTCCAACATATCATTGGAGTCATTCCCTGACTATAACATTTCCTACTTGATCACAGTCCTTTTGGGAACAATCTCTAGCCCTCTTTTGCTTCATATCCTTAGTGTAAGTTCTGGTTCTCAACACAGATTTAGTAAATATTTGTTAAGGGAGAAGAGGAAGAGAGAACAGCCAGGGAGGTCACCCCATCACTGATGCTCTTTAGGGTAAGCCACAGGCGAAGGCCCTTCCTCAAAAATTAGACTAATCTATTTAAGGTTGTCACCATGCTACTTTACATACACTGTGAAAGGTTATATGTTTTAAAGGAATATCTGATCACTGAAGAAATCGAAGGGAAATTTTTTTTAAATGCCTAGAGACAAAATGACAGTGAAAATATGATAACCCAAAACCTATGGGATAGCAAAAGCAGTTCCAAGGGGGAAGTTTATAGTAATACAATTCTACCTCAGGAAGAAAGAAAACTCTCAAGTAAACCTAATCTTACACCTAAAGCAACTAGAGAAAAAAAAGAATTAAACCCAAAGTTAGGAGAAAGGAGGAAATCATAAAGATTGGAGCAGATATAAGTGAAATAGAGACAAAGAAAACAATGGCAAAAATCAATGAACCTAACAGCTGGTTCTTTGAAAAGAAGAAGGAAATGCATAAACCTTTAGCCAGACTCACCAAGAAAAAAGAGAGAGGACTCAAATCAATAAAGTTAGAAATGAAAAAGGAGAAGCTGTTACAACTGACATCACAGAAATATAAAATACTACAAACAACTATAAACCAATAAAATGGACAACCTAGAAAAAAAATGGACAAATTCTTAGAAAGGCACAACCTTCCAAGACTGAACCAAGAATAACTAAAAAATATGAACAGACCAATCACAAGTTATGAAATTGAAACAGTGATTAAAAAAAAAAACACAGAAAAGGGATCCCCTCACACAATTGTTGGGAATGTAAATTGGTACCACTACAGAGAATTGTATGGATGTTTCTTAAAAAACTACAAATGTATCTTCCATATGATCTAGAAATCCCATTCCTGGGCATATATCTGAAGAAAGTCATAATTTGGAAAGACACATGTACCCCAGTGTTCACTGCAACCTTATTTACAATAGCCAAGACATGGAAGCAACCTAAATGTCCATCAACAGAGGAATGGATAAAGAAGATGTAATATGTATATATATATACAGACACACACACACACATGCACACTATGAAATCATACTCAGCCATAAAAAGAATGAAAAAATGCCATTTGCAGCAACACATTTGGCCTAGGAGATTGTCATGCTGAGTCAAGTAAGTTAGAGAAAGACAAATATCATATGATATTGCTTATACGTGAAATCTAAGAAAATGGTAAAAGTGAACCTATTTACAAAACAGAAACAGAGAAATAGTCACAGATGTAGAAAACAAACTTAGGGTTACAAAGGAAGAAGGGAGGAAGGGATAAACTGGGAGTTCGGATTGACAATATAAACACTACTATATATAAAATAACTCATACAAATCTACTGTGTAACACAGAGAACTCTACTCAGTGCTCTTTAATGACCTAGATGGGAATAGAATATAGAAGAGTGGATATGCATATATGTCTAATTGATTTACTTTGCTCTACAGCAGAAACTAGCAACATTGTAAATCAGCTATACCCCAATAAAAATTAATTAAAAAAATAAGAGTCTAACTGTGACATTCATGCAGTTATAAAACATGTCAAATAATATTATCTAACTCATCAACTAATGAGACAACCAGTAAGATCTTACAATTGGCTCAAAGAAGAATTCCAAGAACTTCACATAAAGACAAGCAATGAGGAAAGCTGAAATAAATTTGAATAGAAGCAAAACAGATCTGGCCACAAAATGGTGATCAGTTGGATCCCACCAGAAATAAATAATTTGCATCTCTTTGGACAGGAGTCATAGGCATTATTATCCATTTTCTACAATTTACAGAGTTTTACATAGCCCAGGTGACCCTAGTGGTAAAGAGTCCATCAGCAAGGCAAGAGATACAAGAGACTTGGGTGCAATCCCTTGGTCAGGAAGATTCCCCTGGAGGAGGAAATGGCAATCCACTCCAGTACTCTTGCTTGGAAAATTCCATGGGCAGAGGAGCCTGGCAGGCTACAGTCCATGAGGGTGCAGAGAGTTAGACACAACTGAGCACACACACATAGCTCCAAGTGAAGATAACTCAGATAGGTCTCATAGATGAAGCACTCATTAAACATTTTTGTCCATTTCAAAGTTTTTCACAATTTTTTCTGACAACTACATATAGTCCCAAGAGATCATGAAACATCACCTTAGTTGCTGCTCATTACTCTTCCTGTACTTTACCAACTTAAGCCTCCAGCACTTACGATCAGGTATGATAAGATTGGAGCTTGTCTGGGAAACAATGAAATGGGAGGATGCTTTCCCCTCCTGAGAAGCCACGAAGTCCTGGTTCAGTCTACCCCACAGCTCTTTGCAAGTAGGGTGTGTTATTTCATCTGATGCTTCCCTGGTTCATTATGTAAACAGAGCTCCGGAGCTCACCCCACCACTCTTCCAGGAAAAGCAGTCAATTCCAGGCAAAACTCCCCTCTCAAT
Source organism: Neotragus moschatus (assembly GCA_006410615.1). Taxonomy (NCBI): domain Eukaryota; kingdom Metazoa; phylum Chordata; class Mammalia; order Artiodactyla; family Bovidae; genus Neotragus; species Neotragus moschatus. The sequence goes on along the minus strand of SJYA01000305.1, from coordinate 1,413,253 downwards.
ACATTCATTAATACTTTTCCACTTAAGTATCATATCACATTTCCTGAAGAAAGGAATTCTGATATCTTTTCATCCCCCAAGGCACCTGAAACAACTCTGGACTCTAACTCCACAATAAATACTTTCTATATGTCATAATATCTAATATTTATATAAGATCAAGGTATAGAAAATGTTTAAATATTGTATCTTTGTCATCCCTTCAAAAATAAGAAAAGGCTTTCCGCATTTTTCTCTGCCCCCTCTTCATAAGCATTAGTGGATTTAGGTTCATTTTGTGTTTTCACAGTGCACTCAGCTAAATGGAATGGGATTGTAAGTGACCATGGGTTTTTCTTTTTGAGGAAGGAGTTTGTAATTGTAGCACACTCTCTTCAATTTATATCCCCATTGCCTACTTTCTCAGGCCTGTGCCCTGAATTTTCTCTATATTATAGTCTCTAAAATTACAACCAAATGCCTACAAATGTTCAGAATATGTTTCTGCAGAGGGAAGAAAACTGAAGTAATTTTGAATTTTCAGTTGACATCTTTTACCTTGGAAACCTTTTAAGTAGGCTAGACCGATGACACACAGGAGAGTGTATCAGAATCGTTTGTTGAGTTTTTCAAAACATGCCATCCTGTGAGAATCCCAGATCCTAGTGAGCCGGGTTGCAGTGCGGGTGAAGTTTAGCGTTGGTACAGGGAGAGAAAGACAGACCCATTTATCTAACCTTAACAGAATACAATGAACATGTTATCTATAGATTGCTGGGAAATAACATCCTTAGCTCTATCATATATCTTGAGATAGATAGTCTGCCCTCTGAAGTGAAGTCTGTGCTTAATACTTGCAACATTAGAAACTCTAACATCCCTCAATGACCATATTTATTGTCAAATATATATCTTCTCTATTATTTAACCTATAAATATGGTGATGTTCTGAGTTGTTGGATGAAAGAAAAATAAGAAGAAAGAAACTGTAGCAAAGAAAAATAAGAAGAAAGAAACTGCTTTATTACATTTCTCAGACACAGTCCAGGGGACGTTGGGTTTCTAAGGACCACTCTGCATCCTCGGGGTGGCCTGTGTGTGTGGACCACTGAGTGATTAGACCACAGCGAAGGTGGGAGCAGTGGGCACTTGGCCTAGAATTGCAAATAAGTATCTGGAAAACATGTGACCGGAAGATACTTTATTTGTGAAATCTGACAACCCTGGATATTTTTCTCATGCTCTGGAAACAGAAGTCAACAATCGAGTTGACACATTATCTTAAACCTAGCATTCTGTGAGCATTCAGCCTCTGCATCTTCATGATCCCATTTAACTAAAGTTTTAAATGAGAGCAACACTTGGATATGAAGGTAAGCTGAACTACACGGCGATGACTTGGCAATGGCCATGTGGTACTATGTCTTTGTATCTATCTCATGTTAATCACACTGTATTATTCCATCTGAACCTCATGATTATGGCCATAAAATCCCTCATCTAATACTTTTTTCTAAATGCCTCTGCTTACATTGTTTTTCTTTTCTTTCTAGCAATACTTTCATGCAGGAGGAAATGGCCTAAAAAAGAATTTCTTGGAGAAAAGCCCAGATCTTCAGTCTCTGAGATATGCTCTCAGTCTTTATACCCAAACGACTGATGCCTTGATAAAGAAATTCATAGACACCCAAACCTCACAGAGTAAGTAACACACTGGACATGAACAGAGGTAAACTGAATACAACTAAACTTCAACATAGAAATCACTATAAATAATATCTGTAATTTAACTAATAAATTAAAGCATCAATAAGAATGGATGATTATGATTTGTAAAAAAATTATTCAACTTTTAGAAACTTATTTTATAAATAATTTCAATTATATTGAGATATGCTTAATACTAAGATTGTATGGAATAGTTAACCTTTGCTGTTGATTTTAATTTCAGAAAATTTAGCAAACCCTAGTTGTGAATAACCATAACTGTGATATTCTCAAATCAGTACAAAATAATCAGTGTTTATTGGTCTCAGTAACTTCTAAAATACAATAATAATTCCTCAGATCCTAACTTCAAATGAAAACAGTCTCCTGCTCTTGGGTTTTCAGGAGAGAAATCTCATTTAATCTTAATTTTATAGGAGAAAATTCTAAGTCTTTGAAAAGAGCCAAGTATGTTAGTGGAAACTCAGATCTATTTCATATGTCAAAGTTCCCACCTCATAAGCTTCTAGGATATTTCTGTTAAACAAACTTTCCTTCAAGTTGCTTTGTGATTTATTATGTCTTGGTAATTACATGCATTTAAAATCTGGCATTTCTGAGTGATTACTAAAAATGTCACTCTAAGTAAAAAACATAAAATAAAATACAGGCTCAAATTCTAGAACATAATAAATTGCACCCCACTATAATTAAAATAAGGAGGACACAACTTCTTTCATGAGAGATCCTTCCAAAGGAAGCACACAGATTTTTTTTTTTCTTGATAAAAATCCTTCAGACGTATCTATGTTTCATCATGGATATTTTCACTTTTCTAACTACATTTGAAGATAATACCAAAATAGTTGCTAGGTAGCTGCTTGACCTGTCTAATACTTTGTGCTTTCTTACAATGTCCAATAAATGCTACAAACACTCCTTATAATGCAATCTTCAAACCCAGATTACATCTTAGGATGGTTCCAAAGAGAAGAGAGTTGAGTGTAAGGCCTTGTCAAGAGATACATTACTCCTTGAATCATGATCTCTCAAGGTTTTCTAAACTATAAATATGAATGCAATTCTAACACAACTCATCATAATAGTGTTGTTGCTTTATTCTCAAGAGAATGTGAGTGTTTAAAAACTTAGGTTTGCTTTTGTAGGTATACATTATGTGTATATATATACAACCCATGTTTCAGCATAGATGTCAAACCAAAAAGCTACATATGAATTTCAGCTTTGGTGTATGGAATTTGGTACACGTTTGTTTTGTATGAATTGTATGGCAACATTAAAAATATATGGGGAGTGGGGGAATAAGAGGATTCATTATCCCAATAATCCCTAACTATATTAATTATTTTAGTCTTGGTCTTTTTCTTTTTTACTTCCCTTTTCTGGCTTTTTCTAAGTAACACAATTTTTTCTGCATAATTTAAATTGGTAAGCTTTAGATATGAAATGGCTTTGCCTTTTTTTCTGATAGTACCTTCAAGCATGCTCCATGGAAACTATTCCCATCTCCTCCTCCGTCCCTCCCTTGGCATCCCTCCAGCTGGTCCCAGCCCACCGTGATCAGGTCCACAGGACCTGAGGTGTGGGGGGAGTTTGATGTGCCCTCTGCTCCCCTTCCCTATCATATTCTAGATCCTTCTCTGCTTCAGGGTATTGGGGGCAGAGATTGAAAGGGAGGGGGAGATATCTTTAAAGTCCCCCTACAGTTGAATCCATATGCTAACTTTCCCAGGGGCCCAAAGCTAGGGAACCTCCTATCCGTTGAACTTTATGATGAATGCAGTCTGCCCCAGGTCCCTATAGGGACCCCTCAGTTGCTGCTTCCTGAAGCACATGCCATGGCTTCTTGCTCCTTAAATATCTTCTTCTAGTGTCCAGCCCTCTGTAATGAGGTCCCAGCAAGAAGGTCCCAGCAAGAAGACTGATGACCAGCTTCTTCCCATGGGGCCCAGTGGAGCTCATATATTCTTTCCACATTTTAGATGATCATGAGGACTTCCTCACTGTCATACCTGCCATCGCTCTATAGCTCTCCTCTTTACCTGCTCAGATAGTTGTTTATACTTTTAAATTGGAGGAGAAGGGGAAGGAAGAAACACTCTGCCTAATATAGCACAAACCTTGTTCAGTCAAAAATGAGACAAGCCAGTCTCAGCAATTAATGGCTACAGTGTTTCTGAGTCTCTATTCATCTTTTATTCTATCACAATCCTATCTCAATATTCATTACCACAGACTGAATAATAAAGTGAGCAACAATACCATATCCTTCATAAAATATGGAAAGGAGAGATAAGAGGAAAATTCACTGGATATTAGAATTCTTCATAACACAACCAAAAATAGAACAGATGAAAGAACACAATCTCCATTTTCTGTAACAGACCCTAAATGACTTCCAAATGCCTGGGGCCAGTCCATGCTTTCTTTGTCTTCTAAAGAACCTCAGCTTCCTCAGGTTCTTTAAATGACAAACATGGAAAAGTTGAGTTCTCAAGAGTCTTATTTAAATAGACTAGTCTACTGTTCTATGAATGCTTGACCTGGGCTGTACTAAAAGAGAGGAACTTGGGTGCCACTCTTATATCACTGCAGATGAGTATTTACAATAACAGTAGGATCAATTCTCCCCCTTTTTGTATTTCTTATCCTAGTACAAGGAAGAGTCCAAAATGATCAGATGAGGTCTCAGTTTCCAGTTTAAATACTGTTGCAATTACCCAAATAATTTTCTAGGATTTGGCACAGTATCAAATACCCATGAAGATTTATTATATTTAGTTTTTGCTAATCTTATATTTTATTAATACAATTTAGAAAGACCATGCTGGTGTTATGGTGTCTTTCAAATATAAAATATGAAATGGGAGCTAATGCTACACACTGAGAACCCCTTCCACCCTCTGCCCGAGGCGCCCCATCCAGGGTAAGCTAGGGTGTCAGACAGTTCATATCCCAGGAAGCAGCCCTCGGCCAATGGAAGATAGGAAGTTGGCAGATAAGAAAACAAATAAAACTTTAACTTCCTCAGTTGGGAAAACTCTAACATGAGTTCTACACAAACTCCAAAATTCCCCTGTGATGTGAAGCTCCATCCTCTCTGAGAGGACGCCTTCCCGGGTGGATCCTTAACCATGGAATGCTTGTCTCAGCTTTCACTCCCAGGGTAACCCAAATCCAAGGTCACACTACTAGAAAGTAGGGAGCCAGGTTCCAGTTCAGCTATTCTAGATCTATATCCTGTGCTCTTAACCACCATGCCTGCATCTTCTTGATAATAATTAAATTATAAAGGTCAAATACCCTGAATGAATTTTTCCCCTTTACTTGAACATTTTCTCTTATAAATTCGCAAGTTAGGAATACAGAACTAATTAGAGAAACAACTTAAAACACAGTGAACATTATTTGAAAAATATTTTACATTATGATTGATAAAATGCAAACTGATTTTTTGTCTCCTTAATTTCTAACTCATACATGTGCAAGTATTAATGAATTATCATTCAAGTGTTAACATGCTGTGTAAAAGAAATTGGAATCCTTTAGAAATTTAACTGTGCTTTTTAAAGTATCCATATTTTGTTCTCATATTCTCATAAACTCTTACTTAGTCCATTTTCTTCTCTCCTTTTCTTTTGTTAAAATGTTCTTTTGAATCTCTTTCTCCTTTCTGCATTATCCTTGTCTGTGTTAGAAAATTAATTGTAACATTAAATATAAGGAAAAATGAATNGTAAAAGAAATTGGAATCCTTTAGAAATTTAACTGTGCTTTTTAAAGTATCCATATTTTGTTCTCATATTCTCATAAACTCTTACTTAGTCCATTTTCTTCTCTCCTTTTCTTTTGTTAAAATGTTCTTTTGAATCTCTTTCTCCTTTCTGCATTATCCTTGTCTGTGTTAGAAAATTAATTGTAACATTAAATATAAGGAAAAATGAATAATTAATTGGGTTATATTTTTTACTGTCTTCAAACTGAAGAGATACTTTCCTTTGAAAATATTTTTAATTCAGCTTTTACATAAATGGGTTTGTGGCATAGAAAAACACTCTATATCTTGCTCACTTATTCTTTATTTTGTCTTTTTCAATTCTCTGTTTTCACCTTCTCTTCCTCTTTCTTTGGTCTCTTTTTAGAATAGATTTAGATGTCCTCTTTTTCCAGTAATAATAATAAGAAAAACATGACAAGAGGTAGAGTTTCATTAGAAATTTATGACCCAAAGAGTTCAATTGAAATCTATAAATTTGGAAAAACACTCTTCTTTCGGTTCCAAATACTGGAAAATAAACAAATTCAAAATGGAGAGATAAGTATTCTTAAGTCCTCAAGTGAGGCTGATAGGTCAGTTTATAAGAGTAACACATTTATTAGTCTAGCAATGTACTGCAGCAATGAAATACCACTATACTCTGTTAAAGTGCTGCACTCAATATGCCAGCAAATTTGGAAAACTCAGCAGTGGCAGAACTGGAAACGGTCAGTTTTCATTCCAATCCCAAAGAAAGGCAATGCCAAAGAATGTTCAAGCCACTGCGCAATCACACTCATCTCACTTGCCAGCAAAGTAATGCTCAAAATTCTCCAAGTCAAGCTTCAACAATATGTAAATCGAGAACATCCAGATGTTCAAGCTGAATTTAGGAAAGGCAGAGGAAACAAAGATCAAATTGCCAACATCCATTGGGCCATCAAAAAAGCAAGAGAATTCCAGGAAAACATCAACTTCTGTGTCATTGACTACGCCAAAGCCTTTGACTGTGTGGATTACAATAAACTGTGGAAAATTCTTAAAGATGGGAATACCAGACCACCTGACCTGCCTCCTAGGAAACCTGTATGCAGGTCAAGAAGCAACAGTTAGAACCAGACATGAAACAATGGACTGGTTCCAAATTGGGAAAGGAATGCATCAAGGCTATATGGAATCAAGATCACCAGCAGAAATATCAATAACCTCACATATGCAGATGACACCACTTGTCAGAAAGTGAAGAGGAACTGAAGAGCCTCTTGATGAAAGTGAAACAGGAGAGTGAAAAAGCTGGCTTAAAACTCAATATTCAAAAAACTAAGATCATGGCATTCAGTCTCATCATTTCATAGCAAATAGATGGGGAAACAGTGACAGACTTCATTTTCTTGGGCTCCAAAATCACTGTAGATGGTGACTGCAGCCACGAGATTAAAAGATGCTTGCTGCTTGGGAAGAAAACTATGACAAACCTAGACAGCATATTCAAAAACAGAGACATTACTTTGTTGACAAAAGTCTGTCTAGTCAAAACTATGTTTTTTCCAGTTGTCATGTATGGATGTGAGAGTTGGACCATAAAGAAGGCTAAAGACTGAAGAACCGATGCTTTTGAGCTGTGGTATTGGAGAAGACTCTTGAGAATCCCTTGGACTGCAAGGAGATCAAACCAGTCAATCCTAAAGGAGATCAATCATGAATATTCATTGGAAGGACTGATGCTGAAGCTGAAGCTCCAATACTTTGGCCACCTGATGTGAAGAGTCAGCTCACTAGAAGGGGCCCTGATGCTGGCAAAGATTGAAGGCAGGAGGAGAACGGGATGATAGAGGATGAGATGGTTGGATGGCATCACTGATTCAATGTACATGAATTTGAGCAAGCTCTGGGACATGGTGAAGGACAGGGAAGCCTGGCATGCTGCAGTCCATGGGGTTGCAGAGTTGGACATGACTGAGCAACAACAAATACCCTGCATTCACTTTGAACAACAACAAATTCCCTGCATTCACTTAGCAAATATTTACTGAGTATCACCTCTGAGATCACGTACCATAGGGTAATTATTCAAAGCTGAACCTAGTGCTATGTACACCAGGTGCTCTACTATGGAGGTTCTCGAGCAGAGGTGATTTTGTCCCCCTGGGGTATCTGTCAGTGTCTGAGGAGCTTTGATCCTTTTATCTGGGAGTGGTGTTTGCTACTGGTATGTAATGGATGGAGACCAGGGAGGTTGCTGAACATCATACAGGGTACAGGACAGCTTTCTACAATAGGAAGTTATCTTTAAGTCTCCAGATGGCAGTAGTGCTGAGGCTGGGACACCCTACACTGACACTAGACTGAAACAGTGTAAGAAGTGATGTAACATAAATTGTGTTAGAAGAGGGGACAATTTGACTTAGGAAGACAAATAAAGATAGAACGGTCAGTGGAAAAACTGACTTATGAAAGTAAAAAAGAGAAAGGTATTTTGGATGCAGAAACTGTCCAGGAAAGAATATACTTGCATTCTTAATTTTAAAATCCCTATATGTCAAGCATATCCTCAGTATATTTTTATGAGGAAACAATGTTTATTTTGCTTTTAAAGCAAAATTCACTGTATCACTACTTATATTTGACACTTATGACAGTGTAAGGAACTCTAAGGCACTTTTTAACACTGTTTTTTGTAACATTAGTAGAACTTATATTAATATTTTTAATAATTACCAAACTCTTCCTCTTGAAGTTGACCCTAAGGTTTAAATTGGGTAGTTTCCTTGAAAATTTATACTTTCTCCTTGTTGTTTCTCAAAGATGTGCTACTTACAGTTTTAGAAGCTGGTACAAAATTCATTTCTTGCATCTTAATTACATTATTCATCATCATTAACAAAAAAGCTTCTCTAACAGCTATTTCATTATACCAAGGGCTCTTCGAATATTTCATACAGTAGAAGACAGTGAAAAATGTACAAAACTTTAACATATTAAGTAGAATTTTTTTCAATGGATAACAATTTGGAATGAGGCACAGAATGATTAATTTCTGGGCTAGCCTAGGTCATATTCTGTTTCCTTACCTGAGCATTTATCACAGTTTGAGGAACTTAAATCTAAAAATCTTTCCAAAGGGAATTTTTGTATGTCTAAGTTACAACTGGCTCACAAAGCAAAAAGAAATGACTATAAATTAAAGTATATGAAATGAAATGTTTTTATTCTATACTCTATCCTCTTTTTAACTCTTTATGAGCAATATCTTTGAGTCTTTGCTTACTTGAAATTTCTTAAAATTTAAATACCCTCTTGGTTATTATAATAAACTATTTTCTGCTAAAGTGTGGTATATTTTCATCTAAAATGTACATCAGCTAGCTACATTTTGTATCTATGAATATGCTTCAATATTCATTATAAATGAGGATTAATTATCTCTAATCATGTCGTTCAAATTATAAAAGATATGCTCATAAGAAGAAAAGAAACTCTTTGTGAAGTGGTTTCTGTAGAAAAGATCTCTTCTTAACAGAAATGTAGAACTTAACATTAATGGTATTTAGTTGGCAGAAGAGCTGGCATTGAAATAAAGAGATTAGTTTTAAGGTCAAGGGCCACAGCTGGAACTTCACCTTGATCCCACCTATGGAAAATGCTGAAGAATGTCTTCAGGGTATGTGGGGAAATAATATTAAAATCCATTCAGCCATCTTCAATTTAATACTGATTTGAAACCATAGTCAGACCTGGCTTCCTCTTTTAGTTAATCAGGCTGCCAGAGATCACCAGATAACCAGAATCCCCTCCAACAGACCTATGCCATCGTCTTCCCCTGGAACGGTGGGACTCCACTAGGTAGTACTGCCTTCCAAGACGAGGGGTTAGCATTTCTTGGGGGATACAGTGGAAAAAAGCTGAGGAGAGTTTGTGTGATTTGGCTCTTCAAACACTGCAGTTGGTCTAAAGACATTCAACTCTAGATGAGGCTCTTCAATGCAATCAAAAAGCTGTACATAAAAAACGTTAACGGGAGTGGTGATGTGATATGGTTCTGAGAATACGGAATCCTTTCCCAGGGTAGAAATGGGTTAGATAAGGTGACAGTCATGCTGAGCAATCCTGGGCACCAAAAGCAAGTTGGCCACCACTGTGCTAGTCTTCCCAACAGTCCTCGGGTAAGTAACTTCATCCACACTTGTCAGGGTAAGAAATGAATCACAAATACATTAAGAAACTTGCTAAAGTCATGGAGGTGAGTGGCAGAGGCCATGCTCTCCCCACTATATCACACTTAATCAGCAAAGAAAGCAGAATCTGTCATTATGACTTTCTACAACTCAAGCTCTCTTCTCTATAGTTTTGAATAATTGAAGTTACTTCATCCTCCTTACTTCTTATTCTGGTATGACTAAAGCTCCCTGCTGCCCAGGAAATAATCTTTCAGTTGGTATTGTTTTCATATCAGCAAGAAACTCTCTCCCCAAGAACATCCTCCTTACTACCCCAGTTTCTTCTCATTCTGACCCCCAGTACTGGGCATACTTAGTGGCCAGAGTATCTTTTGAATGTTAATTGGAAGTAATTATACTATAGGAATCTAGGTTGAAATTAAGAAAATGAATTCTTCTTTCAGAAAACCCTTTCTATTAATATATAGCCTGATTTCTCACCTCTAGAGTCCATTCTGTGTGTGTGTGTATGTGTGCGTGTACACATGCGTGTGTGTAAGCACAAAGCTGTTGCTACTTTGATCTTCTCTCTCTTTTCTACTCTTCTCACCCTTGGGCCCACCAGCAGAAATGCCATTTTGTAACACTTCCCTTGCAGATAGAGTCATATCATGATTGCTTATCTATGTCTCTCTGCTCTCCCAGTGTAAACCTTGGGAAGATGGGAGCTTGCCTACTCATCCTTCAAATCTAAGTGCTCAGAACAGTGCTAGATACAAAGTAGGTGAATTTAGTGAATTTTAGAAAAAAAAAATAAATGCTGAGAAGTTAAATGCAGAAAATTTAGAATCATGTGATAGGATATAGTCCTCATATTTGAATTGATGCAATTACAAATCTTTATTGAAAGCAAGTGTATTTACAGCCAGAATGAGAGAAAGAGGGAGAGAAAAGGAGGGAAGAAGAAAGGGTGAAAGAGAGGAGCTCTCAGTTTGATGGCTGAGTCTGTACAGGCAGAAGATAGTAAGTGCCACTGGAGAAACTCAAAGGGCTATATAAAGTTAGATGGAGAGACTTAAGGTCACAACTAACTCATCATTAGGAGCATTTTCTACGTGCCAGGCTTTGTGCTAAATGCTAGTTAAACTCCAATGAAAGATTGCTGAATATCTTTCATTTGCTACCCTCCTCTCTCCCTAGGAGGCTGGGCTGTATGGATTACAACTATGCATTCTCTTACTGTTTGGTTCCCACCGGCTCAGTCGGTAGGGAGTCCATGCAAAGCTCCTTGGGAGGAAAGAGTGAGGTCAGGTACTCCTTCTATCTGCTTCCTGGGGGCATGATCCATTCATTCAGACTGACTTTGTCCTTTGACTCTAAGTCCCTAGAAGTTGCCTTCCCTAGAAAACTCTCCCTTTGGATCCCAGCAACTACTTCTGCCCTTCAGGCTTCAGGGACTATGGGTATTAACAGCCACGCTATTCCTTGTGTTTTCCTTAACCCCCACGTAAACCTTCATAAACAGCCTCTTTCTTAAACTTTCCAAAATGACCCTAATTTGAGTTTCCATCTGTTTGCTAATGATACCCCAATGGATACAAAGGCAAATATTCATGGCTTTGCTAGGTTTTTCTTCCATGCCAAGTCTTTCACTCAGATTATCAAAGATAAACATTTTAAAATAAACAAGTCAAGCATCAGAATAGTTATCTTTGGACTGAGAAAAAAAAAAAAAAACACTGCATTTTGATGACTGAGCTGTCCAGAATGAATAAAAGAGCTTTTCACTCACAAGGATATTTCCATTATACTGTGGCCAACTCATCAAAATCCCAGCTCCCACTTTCTCATACACAGTTTATCTGACCCAGGGCTTCATCACTGAAAACCAGAAGTCAGATTGAGACAGCTAGGAGCCTCTGGTGAAATCATTTGCAAAATCTAAGCATCTTCACAGCACAAAGCAGGTGTTTGTTATATGTCGTATAATGGGGAAATTATCATTCTTTGTGCATTCATCTAAGTGTGTATGTGTGTGTGTGTGTGTGTGTGTGTGTATATTTCGAGGTCTATAAAAGAGTTCTTTCATTGTTGCTGCATTCATTTTAACATAAATAGTTGGAAGATTAATTTTGCTATAACACTACCCACACAACGGTGTGTAGGGGAGGGGCATCTTTTCATTTCTCAATTCGGTGAAAACCAGATCTCATTCCAAGACTATGCAGAATATCAGAGGTATCAGAACATCGCTTTCTCACTTAAAGGGCTCTGTTAGTTGTTTCCTAAAGGCTAAGTTGTATTTAAATAATTCTGACAGTAACATATAGACTTTTCTAAAACAAAATCAAAATTATTTTCTTTCTAAAACAAAATGACAAAACACTTGACATTTGGCCTCGCAGTCAAAGATCTAGCTAATAACCACTCATACCTGCAGTTTACTATAGTTTGTGTGTATGTGTGTGTGCGTGCATGCTCAGTCATGTCCTATTCTTTTGCAACCCCATGGAGCCCACCGGGTTCCTCTGTTCATGGTTCTCCAGGCAAGATTACTGGAGTGGATTGCAATTTCCTTCTCTGGGGATCTTCCTGACCTAGAGATTGAAGTTGTATCTCTTGCATATCCTACATTGGCAGGCAGATTCTTTACCAACAGCACCACCTGGCAAGCCCTTACTATAGTTTATGCTGCTAAGTGCTTCAGTCGTGTCCAACTCTGTGCGACCCCAGAGATGGCAGACCACCAGGCTCCCCTGTCCCTGGGATTCTCCAGGAAAGAACACTGGAGTGGCTTGCCATTTCCTTCTCCAATGTATGAAAGTGAAAAGTGAAAGTGAAGTCGCTCAGTCATGTCTGACTCCTAGCGACCCCATGGACTGCAGCCCACCAGGCTCCTCCGTCCATGGGATTTTCCAGGCAAGGGTACTAGAGTGGGGTGCCACTGATAGTTTATAGGCATCTTCAAATAACTTTTTCTTACTTGAGTCTGAAAACAGCCCTGCAGAGTCAGAGGTCACTGGATGCTCTTTTGAGATGGTCATTTCACCCAAGAGCAATAGATGCCATTGAAGTGATGTGAGCAAGGGTATGACATGGAGAAAATAACTGAAGGGAGACAAGACAAAAGCAGGCGGACAAGTTGGAGGAGGCTTGGCTGGTGGAAATAGCTATAGAGACATGTGAGTAGGTTTAAGGTGCAGTTCAGCACTATAAGAGGCATGATCTGGTGAAATAAATCTTGTCAAATTAATAAAAATTTAGGATAATAAATTTATAAGATACCAAAGTAAAACAACTTTTAATTATCTGTGGTGAAATTATGGTTATTGTCTGCCTGCTTATAATTTTCTGTACTTTAAAAATTATAAAAAATGTCCAGATTTTTTATGTGGACATTTAATTAAATCATAATTTAAAAAGAAATGCATGAACAATACATGTTGATATGCAAAGTACATTAGTTTCATTGACTACAAAGGTATAATCAGTTCAAAGTGATAGGTTTTGATGTCTTTCAGGGCCTTGGATTATAAATCTGTGGGTTAAAATAAACAGCCCAGTTAAACATTTGTCTTAGGATTCTAAAGCTCTCAAAATTGCTCTGGAGGTAGAATTTATGGAAAATGCAACATGTAAATATATATGTTATATTTACAAACATATATATATTATATGTGTACATGTAGTTTAATGCTTTGTAAATCTTATGAAGAAATCAAGCAGAGTAAATGTGTACTACATTGATTAAAATTAAGCAAGTGCTATGTCAATGTTAAAACAGGTGTTCTTAAAAATATCTAACAGTTTTTTAGTATGGGTAATTGTGATATTCTTCAGTGATTTTGTTACTGCTGTTATTTTTAAGACTGATTAGAAAGTGAAATAGGTTAGAATCAGGTTAGAATGTTGGGAATTTTATGGAAACACTGACAAACTGAGATTTCAGAAAAACATTCTTCAAATCACTGAGTCAAGAAAACAGAATGCAGTACAATTTCTCTGTTTTCATTCACTAAGATCAAGTTTTTGTGACCAGTGGGGTCAGTGGCATTAATTGAAAATGAGAGGCTATTGCTTCTCAACCTCTATGTGCTCTTTATAACTAACTTCCAAGAAAAGATATGGGATGTTTCCTCCTTCAGATATTCCTTAGCACCAGAAGTTAACCCTTACTATTCAGTGTGTGATTTAACTTAGAAAAAGAAGTAACAACTGTGTTGAGTGGCATGGAAATAGTAAATCTCAGTCTTTAAAGGTTTAAAGTCAAGTTTGTATAAATCTCTGGCATAAAGGTCACTGCTTATTTATGGAGAAAAGGGGGCAAGAAATTGGTGTGTTAGATTACCCTGGGGGTAGGGAACAGTAGTCATGGCCCAGGCATTTGTCCTACATCTGCTTGTCTATATGACCTTAAGACCAGTCACGCAACTTCTTTAAGCCTGTTTTCCCATCTATAGACTGGATTACATAATTCATTTCAAAGTCCTTTGGGTTGCTGGGAGGATCACAGTGGTAATACACATGACACACAGTCTCTCAGTGAATGTTTATTCTTGCTGCATCATTATTATTGGATGCACTGTCTGAAGTGAGCATCTTATTCTACAAATGTGAACAAAGAAGAACTCTCTTAGGAGGCCGCTATCTGAGCAGGGATGCCAGTAATCAGTCAAGCGCTCCTCTGTGAGCTGTACCTCCAAGTTACCAAGATGCTCTCTGAGTGACTGAGAATCCTACCATACTGACACCTGAAGGAGTCATACCTGCAGTTTCTATGAACTTCTCCTCCGTATATGCCATGGTTACCAATAATTGTATATTTTTTGAATCCTTGCTATATACACAGAGCACTACGCTGGGTGGGAGACATGTGTGGAAAATTCCCTGTTCCAGGAAGCTTACAGTAAAGCTAAAAGCATCTACATGAAAGGGAAAAATCACCAGCCCTCCAGGCCACTGAGTTTGAAAACCACCAGAGTAAAGAGTCTTTAGGGAGGAGTGAATGGAGGGGAGATGGAAGAAGTAGGTTTTGATCAGGACTTAAAGAGCTTTGAATGTTAGGCTCAAGGGTATAGAGATTGATTTGTAGTCAATGTGAGGCCCAAAAGAAAGGGGTGATCAACAGATCAATCTGAAGTACTCATGGTGTGCCATCTGCTTTTGCATAGGAGGGAAGAGGGAATGGAAGGAGGGAGGAAGGAGAGGAGAAAACTTAGAAAATCATTGTACAGTTTTAAATGTTTACAGTCTAAGTACAGTAATAGCAGGAATGGACAAGAAGGGAGGAATAAGATTCTACAGGTCAATACAAACCAAAGCAAGCAAAGGATAAAAAGTGGTAAACTTCGGTAACTTGTAGATCGGTGACACCTACTACTGAGCAAAGTGTAGAAGTATTGATAGGGAGCTGTGATAAACTCAATTTTACTTATTTCTGTCAGTGCTACTAGTGGGACATACAAGGAACTATGTCCACTGGAGAGATGGAAGAAGTATGGTGAGACCAGTCAGTCCTGCAGCCCCGTTCAGGAGGTGATGACTAATCTTGGGGAGCAGNGGGGGGGTTCAAGATTGGGAACTCATGTACACCTGAGATGAAAAAAATAAATTAAAAAAAAAAAGAAAAAGAAAAACTAACAACCAAAAATGTTGCAAAGTAAATAGAATAAAACAAATGTTTGTGTTTGAGAGTAATATTTGGTATAAAATGTGAGGATGAGCACAGAATGTCCCAGAAATAATAGGTACACACTGGTCCACACTGGTCAGAAAGCCATTGTGCCTTTGTTACCTGACAGGCAGCATACGGGCTGGTGTTTTCTCAGACTACCGGTTCCCATGATGCAAGGCCACTGGACAGAACTATGGTGACTTTCCTGCCCCACACTAAAAAGCTCCAATGTAAGTAAATTACTCCCACAAACCACTGATGCAGATGTCCAGAGATATGGCCAAACCTGTGAATAGTTTACAGAAGACTAAATAGAAAATAAAATTACATAGTCCATTAGGTGTCAGGGCTGTTAAAGACTAGATTATCAAACTGAAATTATTAAACTCTCTNGCTCCAATGTAAGTAAATTACTCCCACAAACCACTGATGCAGATGTCCAGAGATATGGCCAAACCTGTGAATAGTTTACAGAAGACTAAATAGAAAATAAAATTACATAGTCCATTAGGTGTCAGGGCTGTTAAAGACTAGATTATCAAACTGAAATTATTAAACTCTCTAGCAACTTCATCCTCAGCCAGAAGACAAAGGATTGAGGATGAAAGGTTGGGGATGAGGGGTAGGGGGAACAGAGATGAAGTACATTTTTCTTTCTGATGTGGTAATTTAAGGGTGTTACGAAAGTATTCTCTTTGAAAGAAAATTTGGGTGGAAAAAAATGCATTCAAAAGCAATTAACATCAATAGCAGCAACTTAATGTTACCACACTTTTTGGATCTCATCATCTTTAATCTTGCATTAAAGATGCATTATTTTTGAAGGTGTCAAAGAAACTGCCCTTCTTGAACAAAATTTCAGTTAAAAAATTTAATAGATGCAAACAACAAAAACTTTTCAAATTTGTAATGCTAGAGAGCAGAGCTACGACCTTTACAAAGATCTTGACTCTTCAAAAAAAGAAAAATGACAGAAACTCTGCTGTAAAGTTGAAGCAGAAATAGAGATGGTAGATTAAAATAAGTACATTCAAGATATTTCAGAAAAATCTGCTTGAATGTTTCTACTAAGTTCAGAAATAGATAAGATAATAAACAAAAATTCACCTATGTCTTTGCTACTAATGGAAATACTTTATTTTTAAACATTGGGTCTCTGAGTATCTGAATTCTCAATCCAATTATCTTTCAAAGAGTCAATCAGGGAAGTCAGTATACTAGGTACTGTCCATTCCCTTTTAAAAAATATATGTTTCTTTTGCCTGTCAAAGGTCTTGTTCAGTCGCTAAGTTGTGCCGACTCGTTGTGACCCCTATGAATTGCAGCATGCCAGGCTTCCCTGTCCTTCACTATCTCCTGGAGTTTGCTCCAATTCACATCCTCTGAGTCAGTTATACTATCAAACTGTCTCATCCTCTGTCATCTGCTTCCCCTTTTGCCTTCAGTCTTTCACTGCCTCAGGGTCTTTTCAAATGAGTTGGCTCTTTGCATCAGGTGGCCAAAATACTGGAGCTTCAGCTTCAGTCCTTCCAATGAATATTCAAAGGTCTTAGTCACTCAGTCATGTCCAACTCTTTGTGACCCCATGCACTGCAGCCATCAGGCTTCTCTGTCCATGGATTCTCCAGGCAAGAATACTGGAGTGGACTGCCATTTCCTTCTCCAATTCAAAGGTCTAATTGGCCATAATTCAGGTGAAAGACTAAAGGAAGAGCATTTTTCTGGTGCTTTCAATATTTTTAAGTCAGTGAGATTACAAGCAGATTTATACAATGGCCAACATTAGCTCCTAAATATGGGAAGGGTGGGGGAGAAGGTTATTTATTTATTATTTAGAATTAGTTTCCATCTATACGCATTGATGACTGTTCAGTGGTTATATACCTAGACCTAGAGTACAAATACAAGCTGGTCATTGTCTAAGAAAGGAAAACCGGAATGTAAGCAAATATATTACAATTCAACTCTAAGTTAGAATTGAATTGGTTAGAGGAGGTAGTGACTAACCTCCCATAACACCCCTCTTTTCCCCAATCCATGGCTTCAGCGATGCCTCACAGAAATCATTGCTTTTGTGTTCAGTCCTTAAGGATGTTTAGGAATTCATCAGGTAGGGAGAGGCATTCCACGCCCAAAGTCATGAACATTTGAGAGCAGAGCTTGTCCTGGAAAATGGCCTGAGTAAGCCAAAAGGGTAGAGACGCAAGCTGAGGCTGGACAGAGAATTGGAATCCAGATCATAAAAAAAAATACATATGCCATGGTGACAAGTTGGCAGCAAGGGGCTACCAAAATAGGAATTTTCCACTAATGAGGTGATCAGACTTCCATGTTAGAAACAGCATTCTAGCAGAAGTGTGAAAGATGGTACTGAGGGAAGAAAACCTAAAGACAATCGTAATGACCCCAAACGACAGAAAAGATAGTATAGATATTTAAAAGGCAGAATTTCCAAAATTCAATATTCTGTTAGATGGGAGAGAGAAGGAGGGCAGTTACAGAAGGGACAAGTTTAGGAACAAGTTCCCAGATGTCTTGATCCAACTGGGTAGATGGTGTTGCCATTTACAAAAACCAAGCACCTGAGGGAAGGGCATGCCAACAGAGTGGTGGGTAGGAGTAAGTCCAAGATAGTCTTGGACAATTCAAGATATCCAGTACAGAACTGAATATATGAAATCCAAAAGTTAATGTTACTACAATTTCCCAGTATATTTTTGTATGCAAAACTCTCTTCAGGTGACAAATTAAGTGATTCATGTTTATTCATTCCATATATTCTGGTGCATGTTTCCAAGATGCAAGTCTCTCTACTGAAGATTCCATAAGGCTTCTGTATGTAGGAAATAACTCTAGATTCAAAGTCAACACTCAGGTTGCAAATATTGGCTTTGCACATATTCTGTGATCTCCAGTGCTTGCCCACTTTAATCTTCTGTAAAATGTAGATGCTTTCTGCCCAGCACTACTAGGAGGGTTAAATAAGGTAAATGCATGGAAAGGTGCAGCATGATACCAGGCACATTGCAGATGACCAATAAAAGTTGACAGAATACAACATATATCATTCTATATACTCAATGATATATGTAAACAATGATATAATGTAAAAGATGATGTATGCCTCTAAGGAGATAAAAAGAGTGACAGCTGGTCAAAGGAGGGAGAGGCCACTTACAAAAAAGATTTAGGGAAGAACATTCATATAAACTGGACCTGAAGAACAAGTAGGATTTAGACATGCAGAGACAGAG
Source organism: Neotragus moschatus (assembly GCA_006410615.1). Classification (NCBI taxonomy): domain Eukaryota; kingdom Metazoa; phylum Chordata; class Mammalia; order Artiodactyla; family Bovidae; genus Neotragus; species Neotragus moschatus. The sequence goes on along the minus strand of SJYA01000305.1, from coordinate 1,394,704 downwards.
AGGGAAGGGCAGTCCTTTCCAGGTGCTGGGGAAAGGCAGGATGGCATCAGCCCAGGTAACTGTGATCAAAGAAGCTGGCTTTATATTAAGGCTCTGACGCTCACTAGCTGCATGACTTTAGACAAAATATTCAACCCAAATGAGGATAATAGCAACTATCTTTTAGTCACCTTAGGATTTTATAAGATAAAATAGGTTAAGTCTCTTAGTGCAGGAGACTAAGAGACACACGGCAGCTAGCATCACATTTAGCAGAAACACAGAGACAGGAAATCGAGGGAAGCCCAATTTGGCTACAGCACACAGTTCACAATGCTGAATAGTTTGCATAAAGTGGAAATAGACTATAGAGCTTAAAAAAAGAGAGAAAGAGGATTCGGGACTTTATTCCTCAGGCAAGAAAAGCCACTGAAGGTTTTACAGCAGGAAAGGAAGATGTATGTCCTCTACCTTTCCAAATATGACTTTTTATTTATAATACAAGGAAATTTTAATTGTAAAATCATGTGCCTTCCACCACCCATACTTGACTGCACATAGAAATTCTCAATGGCAGCATCTAGAGATTGAAAAGACTAATTCTAAACTAACTTAAAAAAAAAAAACTAGCTGAAATAGCAGGTGCTTGCACATATTTTTTTTAACTTTAATTATATGTGAGTGTGTATGTGTATGTCCTGAATCACTAAAAAATACAAACCCCATGGGCCATGACAGCCCCAGAAACTAGTACAGTTCTGAAACATAAAACTCAGAGAATATTTATTGATGTTTTGAATAATTTTTCTTTTTATCAATGACAACTGAAATATACTGGTGATGATTATAAGAAATGCTGATTAACTTTTTCCATACATACATATATATGTTTACATATACATATATGGAATACATTTTTACATACACATATGTACATATATAGTAATTATACATTTACGTTCTATCAGTATGACTAATACAGTGTATCAAGTATATCAAGTACTTTGTATACTTGTCACACTCATATTCTTCTTATAGCATGTTTGCCCCCAAATCTTAAGTCCTTAGTCACTCTTCTTTTGCCACTGAATTCCCACTGGAGTTAAAAATCATCAAATTTCCAACTCAGATATGCCTTGACTTTTCCTCCAAGGAGCTTATTTTGCTTTATAATTAGTCTCAAATTTATTAAGTCCTTGTGAGACAGTAGGTATGAAATAATATATAACCTAACTGACCTGTAAGACAGAATAAATATTCTTCCTAAAAGTCTACCCCCTCAAGAGCAATGGCACTGAGAAGGCCATGTGTTTTGTATATCACTCAAATGTTACCTGATGTTAACATTTGGATGATGTTTCTTCAACTATTCTGTATCACAGTAGTTCATTTTTTCCAAGCATTTATTGAGTACCTGCCATTTGCCAGATATTATGAAAGGCTGAACCAGAGATCAAATTGCCAACATCCATGGGACTATAGAAAAAGCAAGGGAGTTCCAGGAAAAAAAAAATCTACTTCTGCTTCATTGACTATGCCAAAGCCTTTGACTGTGTGGATCACAACAAACTGTGGGAAATTCTTCAAGAGATGGGTGCTGGGAGCCAACATGGGAGATCCCACCCATGACAAGGTCATACAAAGGAGACCTGACAAACAAAGCTTCAGGACTCGAGGGACTCCCTGGGCCAATCCCACCCATGACAAAGTCAGGCAAAAGAGACCTGACAAACAAGACAAATCAGGACTCAAGGGACCTGCTCAAACATCTACCCCAAAACCAAAATCTGTCTTACTATTTTATGCCTTTCACCAACTCTTCTGACATTAACAGGGGGCTATCCACAACCACCTTTCTCTAAAAAATGTCAACTTAGGGTTCTAGCTGATAAATCTCCTAGACATAAAAAAAATATTTCAATTCAAACCCCCTGTTAACATTCTAGCTTACCTGACAGGTTTATCCAGACTCTTACAACATTGTTGAGCCAATGCTCGCTGCCAAGTTCCCACATCCCTTATCCATTGTGTTCCTGGGAGGGTATATAGTTAAAATGTAAAAAAAAAAA